>CM022404.1:1167431-1560584 GCA_011833715.1 Carcinoscorpius rotundicauda | reverse complement strand
AGTGAACAGATAAACCAATAAATAAATTTTGTTTGTTTGTTTTGAAATTTTGCTGAAAGCTACTCGAGGGCTATCTGTGCTAGTCGTACCCAATTTAGCAGTGTAAGACTAGAGGGAAGACAGCTAGTCATCACCACCAACCGCCGACTCTTGGGTTACTCTTTTACCAACAAAAAGTGGGATTAACCATAACATTATAACGCCCTCACGGCTGAAAGGGCGAGAAGATTTGGCGCAACCGGGTTGCGAACCCACGACCCTCAGATTACAAGTCGCACGCCTTAACACGTTTGGTCATGCCGGGCCCTAATAAATAACTATGTTCAGAAGGTAATTTTTAAAATTAGGGTATTTGTGTGTAGATTATACAAAAAAGTTAGTTTTTAAAATAAACCTTATAACAAAACGAGATCCAATAAATCGATTTTCATAAATGATTTTTAAGATATGGTTTAGTGTTACCATTACTGACCAGCCACCGTAAAGTTCAGTAGGGGTCAATAGTGTACGAAAGAGAGCGTGTTGTCCGTTTCATATTTATGTCGCTTCAAGTTACTAAACTCAGTCTTTAGATGTCTCGAATGTCATGAAATGTCAATGTGTGTTTTCTTATAGCAAAGCCACATCGGGCTATCTGCTGATACCACCAAGGGGAATCAAATCCCTGATTTTAGTGTTGTAAATCCGGAGACTTACAGCTGTACCATTGGGGACATGAAATGACAGTTCACCGATTACGTTGCCCTCTGTTGAGTAATTCAAATACAAAATATTGGTGTTTTAGTCAAAAAATAATGAATCAATAAGCACATCGAAGTGTTTAAGTCTTACGTAAAAGAAATGGTTGAGATTAGGTTTACTTTTCTCGAAAACATAGTAAACATGGTAGGAACCTTAGGACTAACAATAAAAATACTGTATAATAATACTATTTCCTCTGCATCCAGTGCCGACGAGGCATTTCGTACAATGCCAGTGATCTTCAGATTAGCCACGGTACAACTGTCATGGTGTTAACTTGGTGTACTCCAGATGTAAAAACAAAAATTCTCACTTCGCACTCCGTATATTGAGGTCGTTTCACGTTACCAGAGTTTGTCTGTTTCTCAAGTACAAAGAAAAAACTGGACTTTCATGTTCTTTACGTGTATCGAACCCTACTTTTAGTGTTCTGAGTAGTCAGGCTTACCACTGACATAATGCTAATCGATCAGATAACAACAGAGCAATAGTTACCAGTTGTTGTTGTAATCTGATACATAATATGCTACCCGCACTCTGAGTCCGAAAGTTCAAACGTGGAAAGGAGAAACATAGGAGGACACAGTTTTCTGAACAAATAAATGAAGAGAATATCTCGACCTAAGAAACACATATGACCTTCATACAGACTTAATAATTTATATTTAAAAAGAGTTGTCTCAGATAATTAATTAAGGATGTATATTAAATGAAGATTGTCTTACTTAAAGAATTAGGATGTATATTAAAGGAAGGTTGTCTTACTTAAAGAATTAATGGGGTATATTAAAGTAAAGTTGTCTTATATAAAGAATTAAGTTTGTATAATAAAGGAAGGTTGTTTTAAATAAAGAATTAAGGATGTATATTAAAGGAAGGTTTCTTTCTTAATGAATAAAGGGTGTCGCTAGGTTCACACAGATGAGCTGATTACGACGCCATTTCCCGATTGCAGATATCTTCATTTGTGTATTAGCTACGCGGTTTTAAGTAAAGTGCGATTTTTTCGTTTGGCGGATTTCAGAATGAATAACCTGAAGGAGCAACGACTTGCTGTGAAATTTTGTGTTAAACTTGGAAAATCTGCGACTGAAACTTTTGCTATGCTTAACACGGCTTACGGTGATGTTGTTATGAAGCGTATAGTAAACGAACATTGTTTTAGATAAAGAATTAAGGATGTATATTAAAGAAAGTTTTTTTTTACAATATGAATTAAGGATGTATATTTATGGAAGGTTGTCTTACATCAAGAATTAAGGATGTATATTAAACGAAGATTTTCTTAAATAAAGAAATAAGGTTGTATATTAAAGGAATTTTTTATGTAAATAATTAAGAACGGATATTAAAGGAAGGTTGTCTTGGATAAAGAATTAAGAATTTATACTAAACGAAGGATGTTTTAAGTAAAGAAGTGAGGATGCATATTAAAGGAAGGTTGTCTTAGATCAAGAATTAAGAATGTATATTAAAGGAAGGTTGTCTTAGATCAAGAATTAAGGATGTTTATTAAAGGAAGGTTGTCTTAGATCAAGAATTAAGGATGTTTATTAAAGGAAGGTTGTCTTACGTAAAGAAATAAGTTAGTATGGTTAACGAAGGTTGTTTTAGATAAAGAATTAAGGATGTATATTGAACAAAGTTTGTCTTACAATGTGAATTAAGGATGTATATTAAAGGAAAGTTGTCTTATATAAAGAATTACGGATGTATAATAAAGGAATGTTTTCTTGCATAAGAAATTGAAGATGTATGTTAAAGTATGGTTCTATTACATCAAAAATTAAAGGAATGTTTAGATAGAAAATTAAGGCTTCAGATACAAAGCTAAGGATGGTTTTAATCGAAGTGTGTAACTTGGCATAAATCATACGAAACACTTTTGGCTATTCAATTTAAATTTTTGTACTCTGTTTTTATTCCAAAACTTACATTTGTGGCGCATTCTAAAAATAAGTACTTATCTATTTCTCTCGTTTATCTTTCAACTTTTTAAGTTGAAATATTTTGAAATCGTTTGTGAAGACGTTGTTGAGGGTTGACTGAGTGTTGAGGTGATCCATCAGCGTCCTCTGGAGTTTGGCCACAAGCCGTCTGCCAATATTTTTATTTAAGTAATTTGCACTCGACGGAAACTTACAGAAAATCCAACGTAATTTTTTTTTTCCAGTCGAGAAAAGAATTTTTTATACAAACATTTTCCTTATATTCTGGAACTTTATGATAAAAATTTCACTTTTCCTTAAAGGCCTGTTGAGTAAAGAAGAAAACCGCTTATCAATTAAACATTATTTTTTTTAGTAATTATAATACAATAATATCTTTCTGGAGATAAATTTTATCTGAAACTATAACACCTTTCTTTTATGACATACAACAGAAAAATGTACATGTAATTATTTACTTTAATTTTCATGTAATTAGCTCGTGAAATACGACTGGTATAAAACAAAAGTTGGTAATGTCTATTTTTTTTTTAAATTATACAGAATTTCCAAAACAATAAAACAACATTATTCTACAAAGGGTGAATCTGTGTTATGTAGTTTATTCTGATAATAGCAACTGTGTTTAATTGGCTGAAATATCTAACTATTGTGTTATTAATATTTAACAAGTAGAATTTCCCTTGTTTTATATCTAGTATACTTTAAGAAACTGGAACTCTGCACATACGTTGATTCGAAGGTAACCCTAGTTGATAAAACCAACAATTAAAAACATATAATATTTTATCCACAGTAAAATAACCATCTATTTTCAATAAAGATAATATCTCGATTATTTTTAAACCTAAAATCTTAATTTAAAGGAACCTTTTACTCTTTAAAACCCCTTGGATTTTACACTACAAATAATTTAAAATGAACGGACTTCGTCGTATAAGATAACTACAAACGGTTATACAGCTCCTTCTACTGTGAAAATATGTATGTAAAGGTAATTTGAAGTCAAGGTAACGAAACTCGGTTTATTTGACCCCTTCTGCTGTGATGAAACTTTGGATATTGTTTTCAATCCCAAAGTTTGGAACCATGAGAACGTTATTATAATGACGATCAAATTGATTTACTTTATAAAAGTGTCTCAAGAATTAGCGACGAGTGCTACTAGCTTGCTACCCTCCCTATAACAGTATCATGAAATCAGTTATGGTACTTTGGTAACACCATATATAGTTCTATAAATGTATCACAAAGTACTGCCTGCCATCTAGTGAGACACTTTAAAATTAAGTTTAAAATTTCGCATAAAACACCTGTGAAAATATTAATGTTTAGTATTGGAAATTATTTAAAATAATATGTAATAAAGATTTATACCATGAGAGAAGTACAAAGTTCCAGTTAAAAGCAAATTAAAAATATAAACAAATTTTCGAGTAATATAACAGGGATCTGGGATGGCTAAGTGTGACAAGGCGTTCGATTCGTAATCTGAGGGTCACACGTTCGAATCTCCCACCACACACGCTCCTCTTTTTAGCCGTGACAGTCAATTCCACTATTCGAGTCGCCCAAGAGTTGGCGGTGGATGGTGATGACTAGCTGCCTTCCCTCTCGTCTTGTACTGTTAAATTAGGGACGGCTAGTGCATATAGCCCTCTTGTAGCTCTGTTTAAAATTTAAAAAAAAGCCAAACGAATATCAAACTAAAATATCTATAATAAATAAACACAATTAGTCAAATAAATATCGCAGTGGAAATAATTCTTATCAAGTAATAATTCTTATCACTTAGATTTTCTGTTGAACTAAAGAAACCCTAATCATAACTTTAAAGTTTAATTTTGTGTGATCACTCCCCTTATAAAATGTTACACAAACGTTGAAATAAAGATGCAGACTTCGTTTTTTTTTTATTTTTTAGGTTGTTGTGTAAATAACTTTAATAAATATATGTCATCTTCAGGCGTCATGTTATATGAAATCACAGAATTTTGACATTACTCTCTAGTTTAGACATCACATTATGAAAAATATAATTCTTAAATGAAGTATCATTCTTTACATATCGTATTACATAAAACACATGATTCGCCTAAATTTTAATATTTATTTTTAAACGTTTAATGTTTTTCACACACATTGTATTACAGCATACCACTTTAAAACTTTTATTGTTTTTCACACATATTGTATTACAGCACATCATGTTAAACTTTTATTGTAATGAAATGTAACTTTTAAACGTGTACTGCTATTTGACATAGATTCCAACAAAACTTTAGAATTAATTGTATTAATATTCCACAGTTTGTAATATACAAAATATTTTAAAATATTTGGGTTATTTACATACTGTATTAAATAAACAGTTTTATTTGATTGTAACAAATTTGGGGCCAAACAAACTTCAACCAATCTTTGTTTTCTAACACTAGGTAACAAAAAGTTGTTAATACAATATATCAGGATAAAAACATGAAGTTGTTAATACAATACATGATGATAAAACAACAAGTTGTTAATACAATATATCAGGATAAAAACATGAAGTTGTTAATACAATACATGATGATAAAACAACAAGTTGTTAATACAATACATGATGATAAAACAACAAGTTGTTAATACAATACATGATGATAAAACAACAAGTTGTTAATACAATACATGATGATAAAACAACAAGTTGTTAATACAATACATGATGATAAAACAACAAGTTGTTAATACAATACATGATGATAAAACAACAAGTTGTTAATACAATACATGATGATAAAACAACAAGTTGTTAATACAATACATGATGATAAAACAAGTTGTTAATACAATACATGATGATAAAACAACAAGTTGTTAATACAATACATGATGATAAAACAACAAGTTGTTAATACAATACATGATGATAAAACAACAAGTTGTTAATACAATACATGATGATAAAACAACAAGTTGTTAATACAATACATGATGATAAAACAACAAGTTGTTAATACCAATACATGATGATAAAACAACAAGTTGTTAATACAATACATGATGATAAAACAACAAGTTGTTAATACAATACATGATGATAAAACAACAAGTTGTTAATACAATACATGATGATAAAACAACAAGTTGTTAATACAACACAGGAAACGTGTTATTGGAAGTATTCTTCTTGTAAACAGTACGCTGATGCCTGAACAGAAATAAATAGAAATGTATTCCACAATTTTCTAACACAGAGGTCATTTGTCACGACGAGAAACAGACCTGAAGTGAATATGTATTTTCAGGTAATAACAAAGAATAAAATGTGAATAATCTTACGAAGTCTTCAGGTGCTGTATTTGATTTTAAATACAAACTAAAGTAATGAATTACATTTCGACTAAATTAAGTTCGTGTTTGTTTGTTTTTTAATTATTCATTAGATATTATTTTATCGTGACAAAAATTGTAATAAAACTAATTGCAAGCCAAAACACCATAAACAATCAAGTGATTATAAAGCCATAAGACATCAATGAACTCATTTTAATATTAAATACAATAACAATTGTGAAAATATCAGCACTGACCAGAAACATCAAGTGAGAGTTCATGAGACAACCTGATTCAGGCTGGTCATATCAATGTGCTGACATCATATGACAACCGAATTCAGGCTGGTAAAATCAACGTACTGATATTGCATGACAACCGGATTCAGGCTGTTTATATCAATGTACTGACATTGTATGATAAACTGGTTCAAGCTGGTTATATTAATTTACTAACATTGAGAAGATTGTAACAGCTGAGCTTATTAATACTGAATATAATGGATTATAAAATAATCAATCATATACTCACTTGGGATAATAAAGGATATTTTAACACAGGTTTGATGTAATAAAGGATATTTTAACACAGGTTTGATGTAATAAAGGATATTTTAACACAGGTTTGATGTAATAAAGGATATTTTAACACAGGTTTGATGTAATAAAGGATATTTTAACACAGGTTTGATGTAATAAAGGATATTTTAACACAGGTTTTGAATATCAATCAAGTCTTGACCTTTCAGCTACTGATTCAAGTATTACTTGGTCAGAATATTGAATGTGTTAAACTCCTGTTTCCAGTTAATTGTTATCATTCAGTTGAATCAAATATTTATTATCTTAAACATAACCATATCAGTTATAGGAAAGGAACACTTAATGTTATTCTACGGATATTAAAACTCTCATGTTTTCAGGAGAAGCTGTCATTGTAATTTATATCTTTATTTACACAGCATTTCTAGCTCTCTAACACCCCTCGTATAAAAATGTTGCTGACCTTGGTAATTCAGACATCGTGGAACCTTTTGTCACCATGTTTTACTATGGGTGGTTTCAGGTATTACTTCTTCCTTACCGAAAAAGGCCATAAGGGCGGGCATGTTCCCATGAGGGCCTGCCCAGTCGAGACTAAATGACCCGATCTTGGGCCGCTTGAGAAGGTCATAAAAGCTGCATATGGCCTTCCCTTCTTTATATTAGATTTATCGCTGGCCATCAAAGATGGAAACTTTTGCGCCTACTATAATAAAACCGACTGCGATGACCGGTTAGTCGGTTCTTTGTCAATTGGAAAAATTGATTTGACGCGTCGTTGAAAATCAGTCTGAGACTAGTGTACTACAGTATATCGAAAAGTCAGTCACAGTGTCTTACTGAGACAAGCCAGGTGGGGCTCTGAAGCGACAAATTATTAGTTTTGCTTCTACAATATAGAAGTACCTTCGAGCTAAGTAGCAGCAAGATGGTTAGTTTCTGCTTGTCCGCACACTCTGCACGTTCAAGTGCCAGTCGCGCAACCTGCTTCCGACAATTTGCCGTGTTAACATGGCGAGATGTTAACCATGTCAGTGCATTTCTCTCGTCTCCAAGGTAAGCGTTTCAAAATGTTTCCTGTTTCACATGTGTCTTCAGGTTAACAGTTACAACACAGTGTGTTTGTATTGCCTGGAGGTTAGGCCTATTAACTCCTATATAGTAGTAGCAACCTATATCATTTGACGTACATTTCTTGCCGACAATTCTAATGTCATTTCTTTTCGTCGTAAGATAAAAAGTAAATATAAATATAAATCAATTCCCTCGGATGAAAGTGAAAAATCTTCTTTTGTAAACAAAATTCAAGCTATCAATACATGAAATTTCATAATGCTTTTGTTGTAGACTTGTTTAAATAGATAAACATGGGAGATACATGTGAACATGTCTGTCTGGACAGTTTAGATAAACATGATAGATACATGTGAACATGTCTGTCTGGACAGTTTAGATAAACATGATAGATACATGTGAACATGTCTGTCTACACAGTTTAAGTAAACATGAGATATACATGTGAACATCTATGTCTACAGTTTAGATAAACATGAGATATACATGTGAACATGTCTGTCTACACAGTTTAAGTAAACATGAGATATACATGTGAACATGTATGTCTACAGTTTAGATAAACATGAGATATACATATGAACATGTCTGTCTACACAGTTTAAGTAAACATGAGAGATACATGTTAACTTGTCCTTCTACACAGTTTAAAATATAAATTTTGTTGTTAAATCGGTTTTTTTTTAAACGTGTACGAGTTTTATTATTGAAACAGTTCTGTTGAGATGTGTGTAGGTTTATTATTTGGTCAGTCAATATGAAACAAACAAATAGATACCAACATTGTATCATATAATATAATAAGAGATATTTGTTATAACTTACAATATCTTCGGTTTTTTAATGTAACCACAAGGGGAGTCTCTCTGTGCTGAGTGAATACCGTTTCAAGATAACAGACAAGTTTTCTTCCTTTATCACTGAAACTGGAGTTTTGTTATCAAGTAATTATAAAAGGGCTTCAAATTATGTTTGTAATTTTTGTTATAAAAATGGTGGTCGTTGTAATGTGTTTTTATTCAATTACACGTATGTTCTGTAACGTTTGGAAATTTGCTTAACTTTTATACAGGTTGAATTTCATAATTTAGTTTGTTTCTCTACCGGTACGCGTACTGTGGCTTCTCTTACATTATAACTGTTCGATGAGAGTTAGGCTTCAGTGTTTGTTGAACTAAGACACTGAGATTTTGATGGAGAAGCAACTTCACGTTTATTGGTTAACGAGTTTGAGTTTACGTCAAAAGCGTCCTCTATCAAGCAGTTGTGCAACTACTACAAAAACAATCACGTTATGGACTTTTTTTTTTAATACACGGGTCATTTCAACATCACTTTATTAATACTTTAGGGTTAACACTATTGCGCGAAAGTCTTTGTTTCATAAATAATTAAACTGGATATTCTGTCCGATTTCTAAAATAAACTCTTTAATCAAAGTTTACAAAACGAGTAGCGAAAAAGTGACAATGAACAAGAAAACAGTTGAGAATAAAACCGCTACCAATACAGAAGACAAGAATACCAACTGAATAGTGTATGACGTGAACATGGATTTACATGTAGAACGGTGTATGACATGAACATGGACCTACATGTAGAACGGTGTATGAAATATTGATTGGTAAATATAGTTGGAACAGTATTACAATTGTTAACATGTTAAATGTACTCGAAACAGTGTTCTAACTGTTAACATGTTAAATGTACTCGGAACACTGTTATAATTGTTAAAATGTTGAATATATTCGGAACAGTGTTATAACTGTTAACATGTTAAATATACTCGGAACAGTGTTATAATTGTTAACATGTTAAATGTACCCGGAACACTGTTATAATTGTTAACATGTTAATTATACTCGGAACAGTGTTATAATTGTTAACATGTTAAATATACTCCTGTTTAGAAACTTTTACTGAATGTTGTTATTAAGATTTGTTTGTGCCTGTCAGTTTTACGTGGTTTACGTCACGTGAAATGTTAAACTTTTACGTGGTTAACGTCATGTGAAGTATTTGACTTCTACGTGGTTAACGTCATGTGAAATATTAAACTTCTACGTGGTTTACGTCATGTGAAATGTTAAACTTGTATCTAAACTATCTTTGTGCTGTGTTAGAAAGTAAACCCCAATTACGTTCTGTTTTCCAACTGTTAATTTCCCTGAAACTTAACAACTTTGTGTCATAACTATAATTTAGTGTTGTGTTATAACTATGTGTTATTAGTGTTGTAACTTGTTGAAGAACTTGTTTTCTTAACGTTGTTTCTTTTCACCACAATGCACGTGCTTACCTTTAATACTTATGTTCCGATTCGGTGGTTTGTACAAAGAAATATCCACGTGAGTAAGACTCTTGTTGTCAATTACAGCTCTCAACATAACAAAAAGTGATGCTCCCCACTTATGACACTGACACCAGTTTTCTCTGGTCTCTTGAGTAATTCGTCACGAGGCCTAACAAAAAGTGGAATCACCCATGTTTGTCAGATGGGTTGAGACGGTGCCAGCTAGCTCCCTGGAATGTTCATTTGAAACTCGTGTGTACCACATAGCTTATTCGATTCTATATCCTGATGTTTCGCTCGAGGTGTGTGGGTAATCTTAGCTTTCAACACAACTTCTATTGATCAGAATGCCTTATAAAAACTTCTCCAGACATTAGTTACTACGATACAAACTTTTAACGCCATCAGAGAAAGTTTCAGTTTTCCTTTAAAACTAAACCATTTATCAGTGGGTTGTTAAAATTATGGTTTGAAACTATATGAGTGATGTAAATATTGAATAGTTCTGTTCTGTTTACAATATTGTTATAATGTTATATCTATCATTATGCTTTCTGTTGGATAAATTCCAAACAGTTTGCAATTAATTTACTGTCAAACAAAAACGCGTCGCTCTTTGTTGTAAATGTTCAAAACGTTTACATCTCTAACGTTGTAAAAATTTTGAATATATTTGTTTATTTTAAAATAACATAAACGTAGTCTGGTTTTACTGTTTCCCACGAAGATAAATTAGTAATTATTCTTCTAACGCAAACCTACACAATGGGTTATCTACTGCGGGGAGTCGAAAACCCAATTTTAGCGTTCTAAATCTGAAAATATGGGGCAAACACCATCAGAAGACATCACGAGAAAGTTTGTGTGTTTAGTTCTTAATTGTAACATTTGAATCAGAGAGTATCGCAGGAAAATAGTTATTGTATATTGTATATTGTGTCAGATCGGACATTGACAGGATAGGGTATGTCATCATAGTATATGATATGATACGTATCTAGATACACAAGTTTTGTTACAAAGTTTGACAGTCTGGTCTGTAGTTCATTACCTACATTATTAACATGATGTACTTCACATTTTAATTAATTAATTATCAAGTTTTATGACAGCTGGAATAAGAAGTAAAATAAAAATACGTAAATCAAATCGAATGAACCACACGATATCATAACTTATTATAACATGACTTCACCATACAATATCATAACTTATTATAACATGGCTTCACCATACAATATCATAAGTTATTATAACATGGCTTAACCATACGGTACCATAACTTATTATAACATGGCTTCACCATACAATATCATAACTTATTATAACATGGCTTCACCATACGGTACCATAACTTATTATAACATGGCTTCACCATACAATATCATAAGTTATTATGACATGGCCTCACTATACGATATCATAACTTATTATAACATGGCTTCACCATACCATATCATAACCTATTATGACATGGCTTCACCATACAATATCATAACTTTTTATGACATGGCCTCACCATACGATATCATAACTTATTATAACATGGCTTCACCATACAATATCATAACTTATTATGAAATGGCCTCACTATACGATATCATAACTTATTATAACATGGCTTCACCATACGATATCATAACTTATTATAACATGGCTTCACCATACAATATCACAACTTATTATAACATGGCTTCACCATACAATATCATAACTTATTATAACATGGCTTCACCATACAATATCATAACTTATTATAACACGGCTTCACCATACGATATCATTACTTATTATAACATGGCTTCATGATTTGATAGTCATTACTTATCATAACATGGTTTCAGACCATGAATATTGTGTGTATTTATAGTAGTACAGAGCGTGTGTCAGTATAATCTGAAGTTTTACTAAAAATACCCACAACAGTAAAATGTGTTTAACTTGCTACCACTATAATACCTACAATAGTGAAATGTGTTTAACTCGTTACCACTATAATACCTACAACAGTAAAATGTGTTTAACTTGTTACCACTATAATATCTACAACAATAAAATGTGTTTAACTTGTTACCACTATAATATCTACAACAATAAAATGTGTTTAACTTGTTACCACTATAATATCTACAACAATAAAATGTGTTTAACTTGTTACCACTATAATATCTACAACAATAAAATGTGTTTAACTTGTTACCACTATAATACCTACAACAGTGAAATGTGTTTAACTTGTTACCACTATAATATCTACAACAATAAAATGTGTTTAACTTGTTACCACTATAATACCTACAACAGTGAAATGTGTTTAACTTGTTACCACTATAATACCTACAATAGTGAAATGTGTTTAACTTGTTACCACTATAATACCTACAATAGTGAAATGTGTTTAACTCGTTACCACTATAATACCTACAACAGTAAAATGTGTTTAACTTGTTACCACTATAATATCTACAACAATAAAATGTGTTTAACTTGTTACCACTATAATATCTACAACAATAAAATGTGTTTAACTTGTTACCACTATAATCTACAACATAAAATGTGTTTAACTTGTTACCACTATAATCTACAACAATAAAATGTGTTTAACTTGTTACCACTATAATACCTACAACAGTGAAATGTGTTTAACTTGTTACCACTATAATACCTACAATAGTGAAATGTGTTTAACTCGTTACCACTATAATACCTACAACAGTAAAATGTGTTTAACTTGTTACCACTATAATATCTAAACAATAAAATGTGTTTAACTTGTTACCACTATAATATCTACAACAATAAAATGTGTTTAACTTGTTACCACTATAATATCTACAACAATAAAATGTGTTTAACTTGTTACCACTATAATATCTACAACAATAAAATGTGTTTAACTTGTTACCACTATAATACCTACAACAGTGAAATGTGTTTAACTTGTTACCACTATAATACCTACAACAGTGAAATGTGTTTAACTTGTTACCACTATAATACCTACAATAGTGAAATGTGTTTAACTTGTTACCACTATAATACCTACAACAGTGAAATGTGTTTAACTTGTTACCACTATAATACCTACAACAGTAAAATGTTTTAAAATATATTCATCGCCCACTTACTGTATGTTTGTGGTCAGTTACATCTATCTAAATGTATGTTGACCATATCTATGTGTAATAACTCCTCGAGACTTCGTTGACGGTAAAGTTTGTGACGATTACTGTCCAACTGGTCAGTCGTTGTACTGGTTTGCCAACAGTTGTCCTGGAGGTTTAACAAGACTTCTCCTTTTTTTCTCCTAAGTCAAAGGTTCAGAACCCATTAACAAATTCTGCACTCTTTACGTTCAACTTTCGCAGGACTCTTGTCGGTATCTCCTCTTCTTGTTACGCTTAGCTAGTTTATCTCTGTGTTTACACTTTACTGACGAATACCACACTTTCCTGTTTGCGTTTTACGACACGTAGACCTCAGACTTTTTAACAATATGACAACCTTTATCTGTCGTTAAAATTAAACAGATACTGAAATCATCAGAAGTTTAAAAAGTGTTTAGTTTTATTTAACACCAGATATTCGTAAGCTTTTATTTTTTACATATTTGAGACGTCTAAGTGTTCTCATAATAAATTTTGGGATTTTATCTCGCAACAAAATGACACAAGAAAGCTAACATGCTGTTACGTAACGCGATATTCTGGCCAACCCTACATAACCTACAACTGACGTAATTCGGTATCAGTGTAACAATGGATGCTTTCTTTTCAGTTAGGGACCGTCTGTCTAGTGCACATTCACTATAAGACTAATATATGTTCTTCTCGGTGGCTATTCTCTGAATAACACACAGATTTGATCTACACTGTCTTAAAATCTACCACAAATTTGACATATAAATTCTACCAAAACAAAACCGAATTATTTTTGTAACCGAATACTGTTTACAATATTGTTAATAATACTGGTTACAATATTGTTAATAATACTGGCTACAATGACATGAACGTGTAAATTATTAAACTGTTTATAACATTTTCTGTTAATGATTAAGATATTCGAATGTTTAGTATTTAATGTGTAACTTTACATATAAAATTAAAGTTTTCAAAATTGTTAAGTTGTTACCTGATTACCTGAATTAGAATTCTCGTTTCCTTATAATAAGCCCTCTAGTGGCTCAGCGGTAAGTCAGAGGGTTTTGGTACTCATGGTGAACAAGACAAATCTTTATAACAAAATACATTTCCATGTTCGTTTATGTTTAGATTCTACACAAAATATACCTACAATAATTTGTTAATCAATTTTGTGAAGTTCAAAAATTGGAAGCACAAATTGGAAATACCTAATTACTACTGGTGTGTCTATTACACTTCCAAACAACAATCTATTTATAATTCTCTTCTCAGAACATTGAATTAGAGAAACGACATTAAGAAAAGCACTGAAGCGACATCTAGAAGCTGAAACAAATTTGTATATAATTGTCTAAATATTTAATAGTTTCTTTGAATTGACATTGGATGAACTTTCACGCGTGTTTAACATTAAACATCAGCGAATTAAGTAAATCATTTAGTAAACCCCAGCTTTAGGCTTAGTGCGATATTAATTACTTAACATGCCACGAGAAACTGCTGTTTTGGAATAACCAGTAACACAAAGAGAATTCTTTCATTTACACGATTTAATGTCATGGTAAACTTTACCATCCAATCAAACAAGTTCATTCGAGCCAGACTACTTTAATTAGTTTCTGAGCAATTTGATTATTTAGCGAATCGTCTCATTAAAAGGATACCAGTCTAGGATGTTCCGACATTCAAGAACTCGATTGTTTTATTGGTTGACTTCCTACGGTTCTTGGTTAACACTAAGTAACTATTGTCATGCTAAGCTGCACAGTGCTAAAATAGTTCTACCCTGGCGTCAGGTTTCGTAATCAAAATACGTTAATCTAATAAACGCATTCCTTTTTCGTTAGTGGTATTATTGTTAAACAAATTATTATGTTCTTACAGGGTAATAACCACACTGTTGTTATTGTTAAACAAACAAATGATTACGTTCTTATAGAGTTATAACCACACTGTTGTTATTGTTAAACAAACAAATTATTATGTTCTTACAGGGTAATAACCACACTGTTGTTATTGTTAAACAAACAAATGATTACGTTCTTATAGAGTTATAACCACACTGTTGTTATTGTTAAACAAACAAATAATTATGTTCTTACAGGGTAATAACCACACTGTTGTTATTGTTAAACAAACAAATGATTACGTTCTTATAGAGTTATAACCACACTGTTGTTATTGTTAAACAAACAAATTATTACGTTCTTATAGAGTTATAACCACACTGTTGTTATTGTTAAACAAACAAATAATTACGTTCTTATAGAGTTATAACCACACTGTTGTTATTGTTAAACAAACAAATTATTACGTTCTTATAGAGTTATAACCACACTGTTGTTATTGTTAAACAAACAAATTATTACGTTCTTATAGAGTTATAACCACACTGTTGTTATTGTTAAAAAAACAGCACATGACTGCTTTCTTACACAGCAAATGTTTAACATTTATACAAACCACACAACAATCGAAGTTATAAGTTTTGTGAAAAAAACGAATAATGAGTATTGGTTGTTTGAAACATGTAATATTTTTTTCCACCAATCAAACAAGTGATATGTACAGTTCAATTCATTAATTCGGTGTCCAAACATGCTAAACACTCCGGTAACCATTCAAAAGGAAATCCTTTGTTGGAGGGAAAGAAGAATCGAACGTTAATTGGAAGCCGAAAAGTCTGGAAGTTTCGAACCTTGAAGTCAGAGACAGAATAGTGCATTATTAACAATCTACCTAGCAAACAGCTTGTCTGTGTTCGCCCCTCCACCAACAGGGGCTGTCCTTCCTGCAAGTTACCAACATCTGTTCCTCTTCGCTTATTGATAGCACCCCCCACATTCATCTGGAGGCGGGCTAAAAGCGGACTCTGAAAACTTCAAAAAAATGGATCCTATAAGAGGCATCCATTATAAAGTCCTGGAGTTTAAAAAGCATTTTGTGTTTCCTGAAAGATGGCGTCCTGGTAGACTTGGTACAATACGATTCGCTTGTTTCTGTAAGAAAGGGTCTTGAAGGGAATGAACAAGCTATTCTTACCAGAGACTGGCTTCTAAATCAGCTACTGGTCTTTACAGTACACTAGGGCGCACGTTCTAGTTCCACGAGCTTTAGGGGTGGGACTCGTGGCGGCATTACTCATAATATTACAGATTACAGTACCCTGCTGGTGTAGGGATTTACAACGCTAAAATTAAGGATTCGATTCCCCTCAGAAGACAGTAGAGATAACCCTATGTGGCTCTGCTATAACGAAACACAAACACTTTACAAGTGTACTTCGGTACCAGGATATGTCCCTAAGTCAATGTTTACTTTGTGTTAAAAAGTGTTAATATTACATTGAAGACTACACATGCACACATTTACATGTTTATATAAGTTGATCTGTTGGTTAAATATATATATTTATTTATTAATGTAATTAAATAATTACGTTGAAATGAAACCAATTACATTAACAACATCATGAAAGTGTGTTAAAACTGGTAAATCACAACCTGTGATTAATTATATTATAAACATAAATGTTTAAGCCATAAAAAACACATTAACATGAAACAAAATACGCTGCATATTTTTTTAAAAATAGGCCCTAGGGTACAAGCTACAACGTGAGATTATGAAATGTATCCTAGGTTTTGGAGGTAACTAAAGATGTAGGACCCACATTGAGATGGGAATACAGCGTCTATCAGTCTTAACCTCTAATCCGCTAGTCTCACATAAGGAAATTAGAAATTAGTAGAACGAGATACGAGTGATGAAGCCCATAACGTCCCACATCTATACCACCCTTCACTGCCTGGAGACAGTTGTGGGAAGGTGGCTGTTCTCCCAAGTTAGAATAAGAATAAGATAAGCATAAAAAAGATGGAAAATAAATATAAATAAATAAATGAAAATAAAATACTACCATTTGATAAAAGTGAGATAAAACGTACCTCTTGAAGTCAGCATTGCTGCCCACAATATGGTAAAGGCACTAATTGGCACGACATCAGTAAAGTGGTGGTTTACACGACATCAGTAAAGTGATAGTTTACACGACATCAGTAAAGTGGTAGTATACACGACATCAGTAAAGTGGCAGTTTACACGACATCAGTAAAGTGATAGTATACACGACATCAGTAAAGTGATGGTTTACACGACATCAGTAAAGTGGTAGTTTACACGACATCAGTAAAGTGATAGTATACACGACATCAGTAAAGTGATGGTTTACACGACATCAGTAAAGTGGTAGTTTACACGACATCAGTAAAGTGATGGTTTACACGACATCAGTAAAGTGGTAGTTTACACGACATCAGTAAAGTGATGGTTTACACGACATCAGTAAAGTGATGGTTTACTGTGACTGTCGTGTTTTTATGTGAAGTTCAAGTTTTAAGTTGCGTCAAATTCTTAGACGATCTTATTTTTAACTAAAAATAATTTTTAGTAAAATTTGCTTCTCTTATTTTACTTTCTTTGTATTTATAATACTTTTTTATTAACTCCATTATCTATTAATTTTCGCATCAGAATATCAACATTATTAATAAAATGTTGTAATTATTACACATAACTGTGAAGTTATAATGTTTCTAATAGATAGGTGTGGTACGTTACTATGTAAGAAGGTTTGTTTGTTTGTTTTTTGAATTAAGCACAAAGCTACACAATGGGCTATCTGTGCTCTGCCCACCACCGGTATCGAAACTCGGATTTTAGCGAGTAAGTCCGCAGACATACCGCTGAGCCACTGGGGGAGCCTGTAAGGAGGTAAACTATAAGTTGGAAAATAAAAATCTTTTCCTTTTATCAAAAATATTTACATTGGTATCCTTTACTTTCATTTCTAAATCTAAATAATGTGTATTAGTGTTAGGAATTGAAGTATTTTCAGTTTCTGTTGGATAAATGGTATGAATAACATTATATATTTCAGAATCACTTATGCTAATTAAATCGTCAATTTATCTGTAAGTTGAAGTTGTTGTTTTTGTTGTTTTGAATTAAGCACAAAGCTACACAATGGGCTATCTGTGCTCTGCCCACCACGGGTATCGAAACCCGGATTTTAGCGTGCAAGTCCGCAGACATACCGCTGAGCCACTGGGGGGCATATTTTTTAGCTTTATCTACATTGCATGTTTCTTTTAATAGGCCTTTTAAAGTCACTTCATATTTTACACGACTTCGATCTTTTTTTCCAATTAATGTACCCACACCACGTAAAACAGTTACACTTCACCAATATCTTTATTTGGCACCTCGTATTCATAATTTTATTCCTTAAAGTATAAGATCTTCTATTAATCGTGTTAATCCAAAGAAATACTTAAAACAATGGATCTTAAATACTGATGATAATATTCTGGGAACTTTATCTTGATTTTGTAAAATTTTGATTTTACTTTATTTTGTGTTTAACCATCACAGGACGAGTTAACTCTTTGTTGATGGTTTTATATTGTTATTTGATTTTTTGTGTTTCATTTATTGCTCAATAAATTTATTTAAAAAAAAAATTAATACTGGTATAAAAACAATTATGTGAAAAACTACACAATTCTGAAAAATTAACTCATTTTTACTTTATTATTTCCTTTATCTCTCGGGTTTTTATTTTTATGAATAAAGTTATCCATTATGGGTAAGAACGCTACCTTCAAGAGGTAGGGGATAGGGTTGTTTGTTTTGTTTTTGGAATTTCGCACAAAGCTACTCGAGGGCTATCTGTGCTAGCCATGCCTAATTTAGCAGTGTAAGACTAGAGGGAAAGCAACTAGTCATCACCACCCACCGCCAACTCTTGGGCTACTCTTTTACCAACGAATAGTGGGATTGACCGTCACAATATAACGCACCCACGGCTGGGAGGGCGAACATGTTTGGTGCGAACCCGCGACCCTCAGATTACGAAACGCACGCCTTAACGTGCTAGGCCATGCCGGGCCCCAATGGGTAGCAATGCTAACTTCAAGAGGTAAGGGGTAGGAACGCTAACTTCAACACTTTGACACTCTGTACATATATATATATATTTGTTAAACAATAATCTAGATACAACAACTGAAAACTAAGAGAAAGAATGTGGTAAGTATTGACAACGATCGATATTTAGTGTTAATTCTGGGTATGTTACAGTGTAGTATTTGGTGTTAGGTCTCGTCCTGCTACAGTGTAGTATTTGGTGTTAGGTCTAGGCCTGCTACAGTGTAGTATTTGGTGTTAGGTCTAGGCCTGCTACAGTGTAGTATTTGGTGTTAGGTCTCGTCCTGCTACAGTGTGGTATTTGGTGTTAGGTCTCGTCCTGCTACAGTGTAGTATTTGGTGTCAGATCTAGTCCTGCTACAGTGTACCACTTGGTGTTAGGTCTCGTCCTGCTACAGTGTAGTATTTGGTGTTAGGTCTCGTCCTGCTACAGTGTACTACTTGGTGTTAGGTCTCGTCCTGCTACAGTGTAGTATTTGGTGTTAGGTCTCGTCCTGCTACAGAGTAGTATTTGGTGTTAGGTTCTAGGCCTGCTACAGTGTGGTATTTGGTGTTAGGTCTCGTCCTGCTACAGTGTAGTATTTGGTGTCAGATCTAGACCTGCTACAGTGTGGTATTTGGTGTTAGGTCTCGTCCTGCTACAGTGTAGTATTTGGTGTTAGGTCTCGTCCTGCTACAGTGTAGTATTTGGTGTTAGGTCTCGTCCTGCTACAATGTAGTATTTGGTGTTAGTTCTCGTCCTGCTACAGTGTAGTATTTGGTGTTAGGTCTCGTCCTGCTACAGTGTACTACTTGGTGTTAGATCTCGTCCTGCTACAGTGTAGTATTTGGTGTCAGATCTAGTCCTGCTACAGTGTGGTATTTGGTGTTAGGTCTCGTCCTGCTACAGAGTAGTATTTGGTGTCAGATCTAGTCCTGCTACAGTGTACTACTTGGTGTTAGGTCTCGTCCTGCTACAGTGTAGTATTTGGTGTTAGGTCTCGCCCTGCTACAGTGTAGTATTTGGTGTTAGTTCTCGTCCTGCTACAGTGTAGTATTTGGTGTTAGGTCTCGTCCTGCTACAGTGTACTACTTGGTGTTAGGTCTCGTCCTGCTACAGTGTGGTATTTGGTGTTAGGTCTCGTCCTGCTACAGAGTAGTATTTGGTGTCAGATCTAGTCCTGCTACAGTGTACTACTTGGTGTTAGGTTTCGTCCTGCTACAGTGTAGTATTTGGTGTTAGGTCTCGTCCTGCTACAGTGTAGTATTTGGTGTTAGGTCTCGCCCTGCTACAGTGTAGTATTTGGTGTTAGTTCTCGTCCTGCTACAGTGTAGTATTTGGTGTTAGGTCTCGTCCTGCTACAGTGTACTACTTGGTGTTAGGTCTCGTCCTGCTACAGTGTAGTATTTGGTGTTAGGTCTAGGCCTGCTACAGTGTGGTATTTGGTGTTAGGTCTCGTCCTGCTACAGTGTAGTATTTGGTGTTAGGTCTCGCCCTACTACAGTGTAGTATTTGGTGTTAGTTCTCGTCCTGCTACAGTGTAGTATTTGGTGTTAGGTCTCGCCCTGCTACAGTGTAGTATTTGGTGTTAGGTCTCGTCCTGCTACAGTGTAGTATTTGGTGTTAGGTCTCGTCCTGCTACAGTGTAGTATTTGGTGTTAGATCTAGGCCTGCTACAGTGTAGTATTTGGTGTCAGATCTAGTCCTGCTACAGTGTAGTATTTGGTGTTAGGTCTAGGCCTGCTACAGTGTAGTATTTGGTATTAGGTCTCGTCCTGCTACAGTGTAGTATTTGGTGTTAGGTCTAGGCCTGCTACAGTGTAGTATTTGGTGTTAGGTCTCGCCCTACTACAGTGTAGTATTTGGTGTTAGTTCTCGTCCTGCTACAGTGTAGTATTTGGTGTTAGGTCTCGCCCTGCTACAGTGTAGTATTTGGTGTTAGGTCTCGTCCTGCTACAGTGTAGTATTTGGTGTTAGGTCTCGTCCTGCTACAGTGTAGTATTTGGTGTTAGGTCTCGTCCTGCTACAGTGTAGTATTTGGTGTTAGGTCTAGGCCTGCTCCAGTGTAGTATTTGGTGTCAGATCTAGTCCTGCTACAGTGTAGTATTTGGTGTTAGGTCTAGGCCTGCTACAGTGTAGTATTTGGTATTAGGTCTCGTCCTGCTACAGTGTACTACTTGGTGTTAGGTCTAGGCCTGCTACAGTGTAGTATTTGGTGTTAGGTCTCGTCCTGCTACAGTGTAGTATTTGGTGTTAGGTCTCGTCCTGCTACAGTGTAGTATTTGGTGTTAGGTCTCGTCCTGCTACAGTGTGGTATTTTGTGTTAGGTCTAGGCCTGCTACAGTGTAGTATTTGGTGTTAGGTCTAGGCCTGCTACAGTGTAGTATTTGGTGTTAGGTCTAGGCCTGCTACAGTGTTGTATTTGGTGTCAGATCTAGTCCTGCTACAGTGTGGTATTTGGTGTTAGGTCTAGGCCTGCTACAATGTAGTATTTGGTGTCAGATCTAGTCCTGCTACAGTGTGGTATTTGGTGTTAGGTCTAGGCCTGTTACAGTGCCTGATTTTTATTTATTCACGACTAGAACCTTGATATGACAAACTTTCATCAAGTTTTGCTTATCATCTTCTTGCTTATCGACTCCCAGGACATGAATCTGTAACAGTGTGCATCACTCGAATGGTTCATTGGTTCTATTTTTATTGTAGACCAACAAACTCACATAGAAATATCTTACGCTTCGTTTTTATCATTCATGTACAATTAATTTTTATTACAAGACTGGGGTCTTATATCCCTTTAAAAACATCTTTGAAAAATATAGTGTGCACCATATCTTTTGTGTTATCTCGTTCTACTTGCAGAAGTAACAAGTTGAAATGGATTTCGAACTTTAGAAAATTTCACGCGTTTAAAATCTGTGCTGGTGTAGCAATATATTGTAGTTAGTACTAACTGTATGTATTCAATGTTGTGACTTACACGTGTAAGGTAGTGAGTAATATACACAGATATGAAACGAAATGTAAAAATCGAATGGTTAGTCTTAGTGTACTCTGAATAAAAAGCTCACGATATTGTTACACAAATACTGACTGTGGGAACAGCACACATGTGTTGGGTGTGACTCTGTCCCCTCGGGTCAATTAGGCCGTCTTTGTCCTTGTCAAATGAGTGTACACGCAGATCCAGAGTGATTGCGCCGGCTGAGAATTCAAAATGGTGGCACTGCCGTTATCAGTGTTAACATGAGAGAGGCTCTAGCCCCGAACTCGTGCGTTTCTTGGTGTGTTCTTCCGTACGTGAAAGGAAGCTAATATGAGTTAAGTTTACGTGAGAAAGAATAACCACTTTAAAAGTAAAGTTCGCTTTCGCCCGAGCTCCTGTTCTGACGTTATGCGTCAGTCGTAACATTTCTGGGACCGGATACTTGCGTGTATCGAGCGACTGCAACACCGCGACCAAGTAAAGTCCTTTATTGTATGCATTGCTCTCCAACATTAGTGGAAAACGTAAAGGTATTTATTTTTACCAGTAATCATTATTTCAGATTAGGATAAAACTCTCTGGGTATTTTTATATCTTTAAACACTGTATTTCAAGAGTGATTACCTCAAACTTTCGTGTTATTGGCTCTGGAAAGCTCGCTAACAGTTTGATGTTCCACACCTACCCTGTAGATCCGAATTTGTCAGGGCTACAACCACAAATTCGGTTCTAGAGAGGTTTCTGTGGTACATACGAAACATCACACATCGTTTGTAAAACTTCAGAATTGTGTTAAGAGGTCGAAATGATGCATGACATGAGGTCAAGACATTCGACACTATCATGCAGTTTCGAAAGAAAAACCGATCTCTCCATTAATGGGAAAAAAAAAAAATCCATGACCGGCGTCAGCTGTCAGCTTGTGTTACCCCACCGGAATACCTAATTGTTTCTCTAAGCCCCCCTCTGAGGAAAAGGTTTCTTATCTCCAATTAATTCTCTCAAACTGAAACTGAAATCAAACAAAAACTCACACGGTGGTAAAGCGCCCCTGGTGTTTTCTTTCGTTTGCTCACTTCATATAAAAATTAAATTTAAACTTTGGTTTTATTGTAGCTTTAAGGTTCTAAAGAAACCTACGTTTCTGGTTATGGTAAGTTAAATATAAAAATACTATTCAACTTCAATGCGTTTTAAAACGCGTCTGGTGAAAGGAGAGCCAATAGGTATATATTTTACATATCAGTGTGTTAAATTGTTTTCAGTTTTAATGAGTTTATAAAAAATGTGAAAGACGTCGGGTAATTTCAAGCTAATCTTTGAAATACTTATAATTTTTGATTTTCTAGATCTGGTCTGATGATATGAAGGTTGCTGATTGGCTCAACAACTTTTATACTAATAGACCAATCACCTGTTTCATACAGAAATATAAAGGTTGCTGATTGGCTCAACAACATTTATATCATCACACCAATCACCTGTTTCATACAGGAATCTAATTATATATGTCTATTGTATTAACACTTTAGTAAACTCTACATGGCTTGCGTAGTAACAACTGAGTAAACTCTACATGGCTTGTGTAGTAACAACTTAGTAAACTCTGCATGGCTTGTGTATTAACACTTTAGTAAACTCTATATGGCTTGTCATCTAACACCTTAGTAAACTCCATATGGCTTGTCTTCTAACACCTTAGTAAACTCTATATGGCTTGTCTTCTAACGACTTAGTAAACTCTATATGACTTGTGTCCTAACACCTTAGTGAACTCTATATGGCTTGACTTCTAACACCTTAGTAAACTCTATATGACTTGTGTACTAACACCTTAGTAAACTCTATATCACTTGTGTCCTAACACCTTAGTAAACTCTATATGGCTTGTCTTCTAACACCTTAGTAAACTCTATATCACTTGTGTCCTAACACCTTAGTAAACTCTATATGACTTGTGTATTAACACTTTAGTAAACTCTATATGACTTGTGTCCTAACACTTTAGTAAACACTGCATGGCTTGTGTACTAACACCTCAGTAAACTTTATATGACTTCTGTACTAACACCTTAGTAAACTTTATATGACTTGTGTACTAACACCTTAATAAACTTTATATGACTTGTGTATTAACACTTTAGTAAACTCTGCATGGCTTATGTATTAACACCTTAGTAAACTCCATAGGACTTGTGTACTAACACTTTAGTAAACTCTATATGGCTTGTGTATTAAAACTTTAGTAAACTTCATATGACTTGTGTACTAACACCTTAGTAAACTCCATAGGACTTGTGTACTAACACTTTAGTAAACTCTATATGGCTTGTGTATTAAAACTTTAGTAAACTTCATATGACTTGTGTACTAACACCTTAGTAAACTCCATAGGACTTGTGTACTAACACTTTAGTAAACTCTATATGGCTTGTGTATTAAAACTTTAGTAAACTTCATATGACTTGTGTACTAACACCTCAGTAAACTCCATGTGACTTGTGTACTAACACTTTAGTAAACTTTATGTGACTTGTGTACTAACAACTTAGTAAATTCTATATGGCTTGTGTCTTAACACCTTAGTAAACTCTTTATGGCTTTTGTATTAACATTTTAGTAAACTCTATATGGCTTTTGTATTAACATTTTAGTAAATTATACATGACTTGTGTTCTAACACTTTAGTAAACTCTACATGGCTTGTGTAGTAACAACTTAGTAAACTCCATATGACATGTGTACTAACACTTTAGTAAACACTGCATGGCTTGTGTATTAACACTTTAGTGGCCTCTACGTAGTTTTTATTTCACTGGTAAAAATAGCACAGTTAATAAAGACTGTTTACTAAGAACTGAGATGACTTGTCGATACCCTGTTTGTGTCTTGGGTTTGTTTTATTCTCACAAACTAAACGAATTTAATACAGTTATATTAGAGTTTTACAGTGGGATTGCATTAACTTTATACATGCTATGCAGTTCTAATGGAAACCGAGTTTAATTATCCTAAAACACACAAGGTGTCACTGAGGTGTAAAAAGAAAATAAAGACTTGTTTATCCTTCCGTCTACGGGATCTTTAAACAAAGTACTTTACTGTTTACAGTAAACACTTGAAGACTATAAAGTCACCATGAAGTACAATTAATGTACTTTATGCCGATAGGAAATGTTTTTATCTTCGCTCGCCAACAGGTGGGGCAGCAGTAGTCTGAATATAAGTTTTTTTCTGATGGATTAACACCAACAGTTTTGTCGTTGTCTTAACTCTTTCGCTGACTCGAAGCTGGAACTCAGAGTTCAGATAAAGGTTATAGTCATAGAACAGTTAGGCCTGGACTGCAGAGTTCACGTAACGGTTATAAACACAGAACAGTTAGACCTAAACATCATAGCTCGAATAACAGTTATAAACATAGAACAATTAGACCTCCTGTTTGAATTAGACGATGTTATTTCATATTTTTAAATAGTGTTAATCTTAAAGATGTGATGACAGTGAGGTTGTGATGTACCAACCTACAGTGTTAACTAACGAACCTTGAAGATGTGGTGACATTAAGGTTGTGATGTACCAACCTACAGTGTTAACTAACGAACCTTGAAGATGTGGTGACAATAAGGTTGTGATGTACCAACCTAGAGTGTTAACTAACGAACCTTGAAGATGTAGTGACAATAAGGTTGTGATGTACCAAGCTAGAGTGTTAACTAACAAACCTTGAAGATGTAGTGACAATAAGGTTGTGATGAACCAAGCTAGAGTGTTAACTAACGAACGTTGAAGATGTGGTGACAATAAGGTTGTGATGTACCAAGCTAGAGTGTTAACTAACGAACCTTGAAGATGTGGTGACAATAAGGTTGTGATGTACCAACCTACAGTGTTAACTAACGAACCTTGAAGATGTGGTGACAGTAAGGTTGTGATGTACCAACCTACAGTGTTAACTAACGAACCTTGAAGATGTGGTGACAATAAGGTTCTGATGTACCAACCTACAGTGTTAACTAACGAACCTTGAAGATGTGGTGACAGTAAGGTTGTGATGTACCAACCTACAGTGTTAACTAACGAACCTTGAAGATGTGGTGACAATAAGGTTCTGATGTACCAACCTACAGTGTTAACTAACGAACCTTGAAGATGTGGTGACAATAAGGTTGTGATGTACCAACCTAGAGTGTTAACTAACGAACCTTAAAGATGTAGTGACAATAAGGTTGTGATGCACCAAGCTAGAGTGTTAACTAACGAACCTTGAAGATGTAGTGACAATAAGGTTGTGATGTACCAAGCTAGAGTGTTAACTAACGAACCTTGAAGATGCGGTAACAATAAGGTTGTGATGTACCAAGCTAGAGTGTTAACTAACGAACCTTGAAGATGTGGTGACAATAAGGTTGTGATGCACCAAGCTAAAGTGTTAACTAACGAACCTTGAAGATGTAGTGACAATAAGGTTGTGATGTACCAAGCTAGAGTGTTAACTAACGAACCTTGAAGATGTAGTGACAATAAGGTTGTGATGTACCAAGCTAGAGTGTTAACTAACGAACCTTGAAGATGCGGTAACAATAAGGTTGTGATGTACCAAGCTAGAGTGTTAACTAACAAACCTTGAAGATGTGGTGACAATAAGGTTGTGATGTACCAGCCTAGAGTGTTAACTAACAAACCTTGAAGATGTGGTGACAATAAGGTTGTGATGCACCAAGCTAGAGTGTTAACTAACGAACCTTGAAGATGTGGTGACAATAAGGTTGTGATGTACCAACCTAGAGTGTCAACTAACAAACCTTGAAGATGTGGTGACAATAAGGTTGTGATGCACCAAGCTAGAGTGTTAACTAACGAACCTTGAAGATGTGGTGACAATAAGGTTCTGATGTACCAACCTACAGTGTTAACTAACGAACCTTGAAGATGTGGTGACAATAAGGTTGTGATGTACCAACCTAGAGTGTTAACTAACGAACCTTGAAGATGTAGTGACAATAAGGTTGTGATGCACCAAGCTAGAGTGTTAACTAACGAACCTTGAAGATGTAGTGACAATAAGGTTGTGATGTACCAAGCTAGAGTGTTAACTAACGAACCTTGAAGATGCGGTAACAATAAGGTTGTGATGTACCAACCTACAGTGTTAACTAACGAACCTTGAAGATGTGGTGACAATAAGGTTGTGATGCACCAAGCTAAAGTGTTAACTAACGAACCTTGAAGATGTAGTGACAATAAGGTTGTGATGTACCAAGCTAGAGTGTTAACTAACGAACCTTGAAGATGTAGTGACAATAAGGTTGTGATGTACCAAGCTAGAGTGTTAACTAACGAACCTTGAAGATGCGGTAACAATAAGGTTGTGATGTACCAAGCTAGAGTGTTAACTAACAAACCTTGAAGATGTGGTGACAATAAGGTTGTGATGTACCAGCCTAGAGTGTTAACTAACAAACCTTGAAGATGTGGTGACAATAAGGTTGTGATGCACCAAGCTAGAGTGTTAACTAACGAACCTTGAAGATGTGGTGACAATAAGGTTGTGATGTACCAACCTAGAGTGTCAACTAACAAACCTTGAAGAGGTTTGACAGTAAGGTTGTGATGTACCAAGCTAGAGTGTTAACTAACAAACCTTAAAGATGTAGTGACAATAAGGTTGTGATGAACCAAGCTAGAGTGTTAACTAACGAACCTTGAAGATGTGGTGACAATAAGGTTGTGATGTACCAACCTAGAGTGTTAACTAACGAACCTTGAAGATGTGGTAACAGAAAGGTTGTGATGTTCTGAACAAAAGCTGTAAAAACTTACTGTAACAAGTTAGGAAAGAAATAAAAATGCTGAGTTTGTTTTATTTCTGTATTTAAAATAAAACTTTAAAACTGACAATAAAATATTGAGCTGTCTACAATAAAACTAACAAATGAACATTTCTAGCCTTGTTAGTAATATAAACAACACAAACCTCCATCTAGCTATGTCACAATAAAACTAACTGAACATTTTAGCTTTCTCAGTAATATAAACAACAAAATCCTCCATCTAGCTATGTTACAATAAAACTAACTGAACATTTTTAGTTTTCTCAGTAAAATAAACAACAAAAACCTCCATCTAGCTATGTTACAATAAAACTAAGTGAACATTTTTAGCCTTCTCAGTAATATAAACAACAAAAACCTCCATCTAGCTATGTTACAATACAACTAACTGAACATTTTTAGCCTTGTCATAAAATTTATTTTGTAATGTACAGTTTGTTTGTTAGTTGTTACTCGTTATAGAATATACATTATTATATATTATAGTTTACGTTATCAATGCTTTAGTACGCCTAATTTTTGATAAGATCTCTGTAAACTAGTGATTTCAGCATGAACTCAGACAGATCGGTAATCCTACACGTTTATTGGTGGTTCGGTTAACAGTCTGGTATTTCAGTTGACATGTTTTCATCTTTTGGCGGCGCACGTAAGCCGTGTCTCCTCCATGCACTTGTTTACAGCTGTATCGTAAGAAGAAAGAGTTATTTGACCTGTGAGCGTCATCCTGAAACAAATTCTGCTGTGTCAAACCCCCGATTCCACACCACCTATCGGTGACACCTGGTATGACACGTTTCTCCCTCAATCTGCTAACTTTAAAATATCCCTTTAATTTCTATTATGTTCACCGTTTCCCGAAGTTGACTTACAATATGGAAAGGTTAAATAAATACAGAAAAGTTTTCTTTATTAATATCCAAGAAAAAAAATATGGTACAAAAAAATTAGTGAAAGCTACAATGAGAAAAGTATTTACCACCTACATTCATGTTAAGATATTGACCTGCAATAATTGTCTATAAAGTTTAATGATAAAATTTCTTCGCTGTATCAACACCTTTTAACACCTACATTCGTGTTAAGATACAATCTAGGAAGGAGCATTTCTCTCCTCAAAGTTAGATCACACGTCTTTTCACGTGCTTACCAATTGATGTTGGACTTTCATTCTCAAAATCCCTCAGCGGTTACAGTAATCAGCTAATCCATGTTACATCGTCATTGAAATAGGACAGAACTTTATTGTTTGGACGAGTGATATTTTGTCATAATCACTTGTTAGATTGTGGCAGAAACAAAGAGTGTACCTCACCGTCACATTGTACCAGGATAACTATGACTTGTAGATTATCCTACTTTGAAGCTATGAAACTTGTAGGCTTTACATCGACACTTGTCTATGCTAGAGATAATAAACTTCATCTTTGAAGCATATTTTTATGCCTAATAATTCCAAAATTATTCATTAACTAATTCACAGTTTCGTAACGTAAAGAACGTCGAGATCACACAGAACATAACGAACTTCTGGTCTTATAGGTGCCCCCCAGTGGCTCAGCGGTATGTCTGCGGGCATACACGCTAAAATCCGGGTTTCGATACCCGTGGTGGGCAGATCACAGATAGCCCATTGTGTAGCTTTGTGCTTAATTCAAAACAACAATGTCTTATAGGTTATAATGTTCTAGTGGGTCGAGTGAAACTTGTAAAACTGGTTACTATCAAACCATTCTTTATTTTCTAAACATTATCTATCGATTAATGCAGACTACCTATTTAGAACGAAAATAAAACTCAGTCTAGTAATGAGCATACTTAATTAAATATGTGTTTTCTATATTCTTATATATAAGATTAGAATGCATTGTTTCTTTAGCTGAGGATAGCTGCTGCAGACTTACAATGCTACAAACCGGGTTTAAATATATATATTAAGCTCACGATACAAAACAAACTTTATCATGAAATATAGTAAACGTGGTAAAATTGATGCTAAAGTGATAATGAACACGACATAAGCAACGGATAGATAAGTTACATACAACAGTTTAGGTTATTCTATAAGGACGAAAGAACTTGCTTTTAAGATCGAATCTTGCAAATAAATTACAGAAACCTGCAGGAGAGTATGAGAAATTCTCATACTGTCAGGGCATGTTTCGAACGTATATTTTGTCACTTATTCTCTGTCTACAAGAATGAATTCCTTCATTTTATGTCGCCTGTTTAGTAAAGTAATGATAATATGGTAATCAGATTACGGAAACAGAACTGTTTCACACAAGCAGTGCTGATGACGTTGTTATTCGTCATCGTTACGTAATCTGTGTTATAAATTTAATCGACGGTGAACAAAACAGCATCTGTTACCGGTTGTGTGACCGTAGTAACTGTGACAAGACTTCGGACTGGAAGTTTACTGATATATGTTCACGTGAATGGTGTACGTTCAACTGAGTTTAATAGAAATTTGTCGTTTGCCTAAATAATTTCCTCAGAAAATGGACCTCTCCCGCGCAAATAAAAGCTCAAAGTGATCTGATTGGTCGGATCGACTTATAAGTACCGCTCGTGCTCTCCCATCAAATCGCATCCAACTCGCAGAGCACGATGTCTGACGAGATATCTTTAACCTGATGTATTGACTTCACATTTAAAATTTGTTCTTCCTAAATACTTACAGTCAAACACACGATTTCCACTCGAACAAATCCTCCAAGACGATCTGAATTCACGAGATTTTCGGTCAACGATGCCCAGTGGATTAATTAAGCGACCATTCAACGTAGAGTTTAAGGGATAATTGGTATTCGTCTTAACGACCAGACTGTTTCTATCTGCTCCGTTTCTTGTATCTCCCAGACACGTGGCTTACATTACGGTTCCAAACAATAAACTCTCCAATCGACGTAACTGTTTGTCATTAATTGAGGAACATGTTTTAATAGTCATTACTCGGTTCTAACTCCGTTAAAACTAAACCAGTACATTCTCGCACGTAGTCAGCACTCGCCATGTTGCGTTAATCTGTCTCTGTCAACTGGCTCCTTGACGTGTCAACGTCGAGCGACGTCATTGGTTGATGGAGGTCATGTGATATGTTAATTTATGGTGGAAGGCGGAGTCACGGCACAGTTAAACGACAACTCCGAATATAAATTATTTCCATCGAATCCCCCGAAAATTAATGATCATGACTTCGTTTTTGATGGACTCTCCTCCGTGTGGGGAGCCCAAATTTCCACCAAGTGAAGAATATTTACAAACAAGCTACATCCCAAGCCACGGAGAGGACTTCTACAGCCATCAGTATTGTTTTAACGGCCAGTCTATAAATTATGGTCTCGACAACAGTGGTGGTTACACAAACCATCGGAACTCTCTTCTTTGCTGTTCTCTAGCACAAAACACGGTTAATCCGATTCACAGGCCAACAAACGGCAGTTCCACGGTTAATCCAGACGCCGACAACCCGAACCGTGCCTTGCAAGGGCCGCAGTACCCTCGTATATCCGCCGCGTCTCCGCGACTAGCAGTCCGTAACTCGTCACCGAATCACCAGCAAGGGTTTACCGAAGAAAGGCCCGACTGTAACGTTTCGACAAAGGAACGGCCAGTTATTTACCCCTGGATGAAAAAAGTCCATCTCGGCACAGGTAGGAACTTTACCAACAGGAATTTTATTTTTAATTCGAGAAGTCGCATGCAATGATAACCGATTGGGCAGTTTAATAAATGACTTGTTTACCATCAACTTAGTAGCGAAGACGCCTCTCCTTATCTGTAACTTTAAAACCGTATCCTTCCAAGTAGCCAATGAGGTTTTGTATAAAGTTTCATTACAGAGTCCCTGGTGCTCTAAAGATAAATGAGACGCCGACGTTCTATTCCCATGGGACCTTGTGTCCACGGCTAGCTGAATTTCGGGTTCTTAGTACAATGGACACGAATCACTTGAAGGTTTCACAACGCTTGGTCGCCGTGTGTTTTGTTCGAGACCTGACACTAAGTTTACTGTCATCTTTTCTTTCAGGAACAGCCAATGGTAATTTCTCTCCCGGCTTAGAGACTAAAAGACAACGGACAGCTTACACGAGACACCAGATCTTGGAACTGGAGAAAGAATTTCACTTCAACCGGTACCTTACGAGGCGGAGACGGGTAGAGATCGCTCACTCGCTGTGTTTGTCAGAAAGACAGATAAAAATCTGGTTCCAGAACCGTCGGATGAAGTGGAAAAAAGACCATAAACTTCCTAACACCAAGAGTGTTAAGAAAAGAAACCAACACGTGGAACCTCTGACCAACCATATCCAGTCCAACCTGACACCTGTTTCGGACCACATACAACAACTGGGACTTCTTCCTCAGATAGCAGAAGTGGACTCAAAACCTGACTACGGCTTAACGGAACTCTGAACAGTTGTGGTGTGTTACGTCTGTATGATACATGGGTTGATAACCGTCTTTCATATAACAGGTGACTCTGTGAGAGAACTTGATAACAAGTCACTCTGTGAGAGAACTTGTCTCTTTTCAACCAGATATTTCTCTGACTTACTTTACACATTCGACTCTCTATTTAGTCATAATCATAAACAAACTTAATTTAACGTCTCGCATAACTTGTGATATCGTTCGTTTGTCTTTATTTTTTGTAGATATATTTAACATCACAGACCACACATTCAACAACTAAGGTTGTCAAGTGAGAATTCCCTGCTTTATATATCTGAGGCTCTCACGTTTACACCTATTACTCAGAGTATTTAGTTTTACACTTGTGTATTTAATTATTTGCCTGATGAAATAAGTTACTGTATTATTAATACTACCATAGGTTACTGTATTATTAATACTACCATAGGTTACTGTATTATTCACAATAAGACCGTTACAGGTTTTGTCTGGAACATAATCTTTGACGTGTTACTAAAAAACCCAGTTGTGGTTCTGTATTTGTTGTAATTATATTGGTTGTGTGTCTACCCCCCAATTACGCAATTGCCCTTAGTGAAATATGTAAAAGTGCGTAAATTTACGTGTTTATTATTGTGTATGAACAATATTTCCTTACTTTATATGTTAACAAGTTCTCCAGTTGATAACTCCAGCTGACAGAGCCTCTTATTAACAGTTGGAGTTGTTTGTTTTCGTCATGGTTGATTGGACGTATAAGTTATGTTGGTTGTGATCATCTGGCAAGAATCAAAGAGGCACGGTGTTTGGCACGTGCCATGAACTCGTACAGAAAACAGACAAATGAAACGCTATATTTTTATAGTCTCGAGTTGTAGAAACAAAAGTTAAACTGCACAAAGTATGAGTTATTTTCGAGCCATCTTTTCAAGTGAAACAAATGTTTCTAGTGACGTAATTAAAATGGACATTAAAACTAGATTGTTTTAATTATCAGAGTAGAAGAAAATTGGTCTAACATATAAAGTTGGTCTAACATATAACGTTGGTCTAACATATAAAGTTGGTCTAACATGCAAAGTTGGTCTAACATATAACGTTGGTCTGACATACAAACTTGGTCTAACATATAACGTTGGTCTAACATACAAAGTTGGTCTGACATATAACGTTGGACTAGCATATAAAATTTAACCTGAAGTCCATATTTCTGATGACGTCAGTTACCTTTCCAAACAAAGGTTGAATCTAATGATGAAATTCTTAACAATCTCCTATTTTTAACAGTTAAAAATCCCTAACGGTACAAATTTTCGAATGTTATATTAAGTGTTTCATATAAATTGAAAAATTTGTTTTTTTCCGAGTTACACTGTTTTCTATATATCCGGGTTCAGCCTTCGGTAGATGCGAGACATCAGTTTAAGCTCTATTGTAATTGGTCAACTGGTCACGTGGTTGCTTTCCTTCGTACCGTTTCCACAACTCCCGACTGTTTTAACAGTTGGTGTGACCTTCTAACGAAACACCGGCTTTAGTGTTGCATAAAACAAATAAATACGTTTTGATTTGCTGTTGTCTTGTTTATGTATTAATTGTCTCTCTAAGCATCTGTGTATACATAATATTTATTTTCTGAGTACGGATATTTCTAGACAATAACGTTTCCGAGCGTATGGATGTGATTTACCGATTGTGTTCTGTTAACACCGATGAAAACAACGAAAAATAGTCCGCTGTGAATTTGCTCATAAACATAAATTGACAAGTAACTGCCTGGCGTGGCTCTGGGTTTGAGATTAGTGTTTATATAGGTAGAACTTCAATTAAACATAAACTGACAACTAACTGCCTTGCGTAGCTCTGGGTTTGAGATTAGTGTTTATATAGGTAGAACTTCAATTAAACATAAACTGACAACTAACTGCCTTGCGTAGCTCTGGGTTTGAGATTAGTGTTTATATAGGTAGAACTTTAATTAAACATAAACTGACAACTAACTACCTTGCGTAGCTCTGGGTTTGAGATTAGTCTTTATATTGGTAGAACTTCAATTAAACATAAACTGACAACTAACTGCCTTGCGTAGCTCTGGGTTTGAGATTAGTCTTTATATTGGTAGAACTTCAATTAAACATAAACTGACAACTAACTGCCTTGCGTAGCTCTGGGTTTGAGATTAGTGTTTATATAGGTAGAACTTCAATTAAACATAAACTGACAACTAACTGCCTTGCGTAGCTCTGGGTTTGAGATTAGTCTATATATTGGTAGAACTTCAATTAAACATAAACTGACAACTAACTGCCTTGCGTAGCTCTGGGTTTGAGATTAGTGTTTATATAGGTAGAACTTCAATTAAACATAAACTGACAACTAACTGCCTTGCGTAGCTCTCGGTTTGAGATTAGTGTTTATATAGGTAGAACTTTAATTAAACATAAACTGACAACTAACTGCCTTGCGTAGCTCTGGGTTTGAGATTAGTCTTTATATTGGTAGAACTTCAATTAAACATAAACTGACAACTAACTGCCTTGCGTAGCTCTGGGTTTGAGATTAGTCTTTATATTGGTAGAACTTCAATTAAACATAAACTGACAACTAACTGCCTGGCGTAGCTCTGGGTTTGAGATTAGTGTTTATATTGGAAGAACTTCAAACAATTTTGACAAAACACTGACTCATTGGTTCTTGTCATGAACAATATTTTTTACTTTAACATGGAACAGACGAAAGCTCTTAGTTTCGTTAGTCGGCCAACACCAAAGTAATATCTACAGCACACGCCAGAAGCATGTCCTAGGTAAATAGAATGGTTCCAGTAAAAATGTATTATCTCATACATCAACGTCACTGGTCTGTGTTGTCATTCTGAGAAGCCTGCTGGAACCAAGGTTTCGTCTGTGGAGAGAAACATGTAAATTTCACATCAGCTAGTTGTGGGGAGCAGTTAGCGAAATTCGTGTCGGTGGATTTAAAGCTTGAAGTAATTAGTCCGTTATGAAAACTACAAAATGTTTGTTATTATATACACACCCGTTTTACTAATTATCAACCAGTAAGAACTGACTGTCGGTGCACGAGGAGGCGTGGTTCTAGAGAGTCACGTGACTTATACAAATTCCACTGGTAGAAGTCGAACCGAGGTGATTTTAAACAAAGTTTTACAAATTGCAAAACAAAACAAAACATGAGAACACCGATATCTCTTAATAAATATTATTTATACTTTGAATCAGTAGACAAAAACAAAACAAGAAAGTGGGGGAGGTGATTTTTTATTAATAATACTGAGAACACTGGGTTGAAGGAAACTACAAATCTGACAAAGTTTATTTTGTAAGGTTAACTTAAACGACGAATACACGAAAACACAAATATTAGTTTTTCATTGAAACAAGAAACGAAATTTGTCTTACAAGTTGTGATAAATTGTTTTCTGTTGAAGGAAACACCTGATTACAAGCACGCCATCTGTTTTGAGGAAAATCTTTAGGCAGTTTACCGTAATAGACACTTGGTTGGTGTCAGCTTTCATCTGGTGTTTGTTGTCCACGTGCTTGTTAGCTGGTGTTTATTGGCCACGTGCTTGTTAGCTGATGTCTGAAAACGTTAATATCTTTCATGTATCGACTTTTCGGTTAAATAGGTCTTGTTTATACGAGCATAAGTTTCATTATTTCATCAATCAGTTATAAAATAAACAAGTTTCAGTTCAGTTCTCGCTCGTGAAGTTGAAATAATGACGTGTTTATCAGTTGTTATAGTAGTGTCATGTTCACAGACCATTATAACATTGCTTAATATCGTAACAACCTCATGTTCACAGATATGCACAACATGTTTCCAGTTACCACAGCAACATTCTGCTCAGAATTAAACATAACATGCTCCAGGCTGCCACAATAAAATAATGCTTACAAACAATCCTAGCATGTTCCAAGTTATCACAGAAGTATCATGTTCCCATGCAGTCATATTTTCCTAGTCATCTCCAGCAACATGTTTTCACCAAATCATATGTTCGTATGTACCGTAGTAACATCATGTTCACAGCTTTTCGTTTTCGTAAGTCTGCTAAATGTTTTATATAGTTAGCTGTGATATTATTAAGTGAACAACTCGCAGTTTTAAAAGTTTTATCATGGTTCAAAACTTTTCGAGTGAAAAACGTTTTCCTGACATTTACCACCAAGCAGTTGAAATAAAAAGATAAAATCAGACCGCTGGATTACAGAAAGGAGTGACAGTTTTCACTAATACGCACACAACGACCTCAAGAACTGCAGTAAAATCATCTTCGTGATTAGGCTTAGTTTGTGTGAAAGTGTAGAGAGTAGATTTCTTCAAAAGTGTAATAAAAGATTAAAACACCGTGTTGAAACTCCGCTAAGCCTTAACTGAGTGGAAGTTGAAAAAAAAGTGTTTGATTGTAAGATCGCGTGAGGGTTTTCTGAGCAGCTGCTGACAACAGAAATCTAGTAATTATATGTTGACTGGATTCGAAACTAAAATGAATGATTTAATTATCTTTGCCACTGATTCTCTGAATAAATATTGAGCTATCGTACACCTAGTGTAATTAATTAAGCCTTTTGGTTACTGTAACAAAGCGGTTATCGTTATTTTCTTAATGTGGCAAGAAATTTGTTAAAGTGAAACTAAAAATCATTATCGTGCTGACTAAACTAATTGAATACACTTTTATTACGTCGCTACTTATCTGTTTCATCAACTGACTGTTTTCGCTGTTAACGATGCTTACGACCATAATCACAATAGTAACTCACCAGGTACGGTTAACTTTGGAACTTAGCTAGGCCTAAGTACATGTATTGAGGTGTAAAGAGAGAAGATCTCTATGATGGGAGTGTAATTGTACAAAACATTTTATAAAAGTAATAAAATGTAATAAATATTCTTACCAATACTGTTAATGAAAAGTAACAAATAAAAATATAATAGAGAATGCCTCATTTAGGGAACATATCAACACTACTGATTAGCTTCGAGCAGTGTAGTAGATTCAATATATGTGGTAACATCACTATAATTAAAACTAAAAATGTCTTGTGACCAATGAAATCCCACAACTACGAGGGTGTAATTTTATAGGAATGTGAAATCTGAGATAAATAACTACATGTTACTATTTGGATATAGTGTCAACTGGAATACCTAGGTGTTGAGGTCACACTTCAACAGAATACTTCACTTTCAAACACTTCAACAGAATACTTCACTATTATAACACTTCAACAGAATACTTCACTTTCAAACACTTCAACAGAATACTTCACTATTATAACACTTCAACAGAGACTTCACTATTATAACACGTCAACAGAGACCTCACTATTATAACACGTCAACAGAGACCTCACTATTATAACACGTCAACAGAGACTTCACTGTTATAACACTTCAACAAAATACTTCACTATTATAACACGTCAACAGAATACTTCACTATTATAACACGTCAACAGAATACTTCACTATTATAACACGTCAACAGAATACTTCACTATTATAACACTTTAACAGAGACTTCACTGTTATAACACGTCAACAGAATACTTCACTGTTATAACACGTCAACAGAGACTTCACTGTTATAACACGTCAACAGAATACTTCACTATTATAACACGTCAACAGAATACTTCACTCTTATAACACGTCAACAGAATACTTCACTGTTATAACACGTCAACAGAATACTTCACTATTATAACACTTCAACTGAAACTTCACTATTATAACACGTCAACAGAGACTTTACTATTATAACACGTCAACAGAATACTTCACTATTATAACACGCCAACAGAGACTTCACTGTTATAACACGTCAACAGAATACTTCACTATTATAACACGCCAACAGAATACTTCACTATTATAACACGTCAACAGAATACTTCACTATTATAACACGCCAACAGAATACTTCACTATTATAACACGTCAACAGAATACTTCACTATTATAACACGTCAACAGAATACTTCACTATTATAACACTTTAACAGAGACTTCACTGTTATAACACGTCAACAGAATACTTCACTGTTATAACACGTCAACAGAATACTTCACTATTATAACACTTTATCCGAGACCTCACTGTTATAACACGTCAACAGAATACTTCACTATTATAACACGTCAACAGAATACTTCACTATTATAACACTTTAACAGAGATCTCACTATTATAACACGTCAACAGTTACTTCACTGTTATAACACTTCAACAAACTACTATTATAACACGTCAACAGAATACCTCACTATTATAACACGTCAACAGAGACTTCACTGTTATAACACGTCAACAGAATACTTCACTATTATAACACGTCAACAGAATACTTCACTATTATAACACTTTAACAGAGACCTCACTATTATAACACGTCAACAGAGACTTCACTGTTATAACACGTCAACAGAATACTTCACTGTTATAACACGTCAACAGAATACTTCACTATTATAAAACGTCAACAGAATACTTTACTATTATAACACTTTAACAGAGACCTCACTATTATAACACGTCAACAGAATACTTCACTGTTATAACACGTCAACAGAATACTTGACTATTATAACACGTCAACAGAATACTTCACTATTATAACACTTTAACCAAGACCTCACTATTATAACACGTCAACAGAATACTTCACTATTATAACACTTCAACAGAATACTTCACTATTATAACACGTCAACAGAGACTTGACTATTATAACACGTAACAGAATACTTCACTGTTATAATACTTCAAGATGAAGCACTGAACACATGAAAATCGTCATCACTACATATTTACAATAAATACTCAGCCCCTATATGCTTCAATATTGATTTCCAAAAGTTGGTTAGACTGCTACACATGAAAAGAAGCACGTGCAATTTGAACCCCTGTAACTTTAGAGAATAATTGATTGAATGAATTCAACATAAAAAGTCCGGGTCATCTGTCTTCAGTTCTTATCATACACGACACAACCAGTGTTTCCAGGTATTCCCTGTTAAAAGTGTGTTAAAAGTTTCTAGCAATTTCCATATTGTCTTGTGGCTGTTTCTTAAGACACAGAATTGTGTCTGGACTCAATGTTCTGTTGAAACGTCATCGAAATCGTTTCGTAACATTTTAGCGCAACGGTGAACTAACGCGTGACGTTGTAAACAAATAACGACAACCGTACGTTCACATCAGACAACTATATGAGATAGTGTGACACTGTAAACACAGAATGTTAACCATACATTCACATTAGATATTGTGACACTGTGAACACAGAACGTCAACTCTACATTCACATTAGATAGTGTGACACAGTGAACACAGAATGTCAACTCTACATTCACATTAGATAGTGTGACACTGTGAACACAGAACGTCAACTCTACATTCACATTAGATAGTGTGACACTGTGAACACAGAATATTAACCATACATTCACATTAGATATTGTGACACTGTAAACACATAACGTCAACTCTACATTCACATTAGATATTGTGACACTGTAAACACAGAATGTCAACTCTACATTCACACTAGTTAGTGTGACACTGTAAATACAGAACGTCAACTCTACATTCACATTAGATATTGTGACACTGTAAACACAGAATGTCAACCATACATTCACACTAGTTAGTGTGACACTGTAAACACAGAACGTCGACCATACATTCACACTAGTTAGTGTGACACTGTAAACACAGAACGTCGACCATACATTCACACTAGTTAGTGTGACACTGTAAACACAGAATGTTAACCATACATTCACATTAGATATTGTGGCACTGTGAACACAGAACGTCAACTCTACATTCACATTAGATAGTGTGACACTGTGAACACAGAATGTCAACTCTACATTCACATTAGATATTGTGACACTGTGAACACAGAATGTTAACCATACATTCACATTAGATATTGTGACACTGTGAACACAGAATGTCAACCATACATTCACATTAGATATTGTGACACTGTAAACACATAACGTCAACTCTACATTCACATTAGATATTGTGACACTGTAAACACAGAATGTCAACTCTACATTCACACTAGTTAGTGTGACACTGTAAACACATAACGTCAACTCTACATTCACATTAGATATTGTGACACTGTAAACACAGAATGTCGACCATACATTCACATTAGATATTGTGACACTGTAAACACAGAATGTCAACCATACATTCACACTAGTTAGTGTGACACTGTAAACACAGAACGTCGACCATACATTCACACTAGTTAGTGTGACACTGTAAACACAGAATGTTAACCATACATTCACATTAGATATTGTGACACTGTGAACACAGAACGTCAACTCTACATTCACATTAGATAGTGTGACACTGTGAACACAGAATGTCAACTCTACATTCACATTAGATATTGTGACACTGTGAACACAGAATGTTAACCATACATTCACATTAGATATTGTGACACTGTGAACACAGAATGTCAACCATACATTCACATTAGATATTGTGACACTGTAAACACATAACGTCAACTCTACATTCACATTAGATATTGTGACACTGTAAACACAGAATGTCAACTCTACATTCACACTAGTTAGTGTGACACTGTAAACACATAACGTCAACTCTACATTCACATTAGATATTGTGACACTGTAAACACAGAATGTCAACTCTACATTCACACTAGTTAGTGTGACACTGTAAACACACAACGTCAACTCTACATTCACATTAGATATTGTGACACTGTAAACACAGAATGTCAACTCTACATTCACACTAGTTAGTGTGACACTGTAAACACAGAACGTCGACCATACATTCACACTAGTTAGTGTGACACTGTAAACACAGAATGTTAATTCTACATTCACATTAGATACTGTGACACTGTGAACACAGAATATCAACCATACATTCACACTAGTTAGTGTGACATTGTGAACACAGAACGTCGACCATACATTCACACTAGTTAGTGTGACACTGTAAACACAGAATGTTAATTAGGAAAGGTACAAGAGTACGTGTCATAGAAAAAACTGTTATTCAGAACGAAATCTTCCTTGACCCATACAAACAAATAGTATTATACAAATAAATACACTTTATAAAGTGTTAAACATGTTCCTAGAGCAAGAAGAACTGTAGTGGAAAAATACCTCGTGCAATCAGTGATGTGGACCCCCGGCAGATGGTTTTCCCAGCAATGTTCCACGTGATTAACGGGCAGGGTTTAGCCTTTGGGTAGTTCTTTTCAGTTATCGACTCTCTGACCATGTTCCTGCTACGAGCACGTGTAAGCAAACTGACAATTATGAACCAGCTGATATTGGGTATAGATTATATTGAAAAGAAAGCCACGTGATCGTTCAATGAATATACACCGAATTGAGGCCCAAACGGATGTCAACGTAGCTTAAGGAAATATAAAATTTAATATTGAAGATTGTGGGCGGAAAGACAGATACTCTGAAACCATCACTTAGTAAGTATACCGTCATTTAACCTTGAGTTTCACTGCTGCTTTTCTGTGTCGATTTACAAAAAATATGGCCCTACTGTGTGCGTTTTTTGCGTTTTCTTATTACGAAGCCACATCAGGATATCTGCTTGGTCCACCGAGAGGAATCGAGCACCTGATTTTATCGTTGTAAATCCTTAGACTTACCTCTGTACCAGCGGGGGACAATATGTCCCTAACAGAATCTTAAAACCTTTCTAAATGAATTCAGTAACTGAACTATTTAAGTTCGTGGGGTTCGTGTTTATCAAAACAGTTAAACATTTTAACATGGGCCATGCCATCCCACTTGACAGATTTTGTTTGTTTGTTTTGAATTAAGCACAAAGCTACACAGTGGGCTATCTGTGCTATGCTCACCACGGGTGTCGAAACCCAATTTTTAGCGTTGTAAGTCCGCAGACATGCCGCTGAGCCACTGGGGGGCTAACAGAAACTAACTATTAATGAGGCTTGTAATAAGTTAACACGTGGACGAATAAGGCTTGTAATAAGTTAACACGTGGATGAATAAGGCTTGTAATAAGTTAAAACGTGGATGAATAAGGCTTGTAATAAGTTAACACGTGGATGAATAAGGCTTGTAATAAGTTAACACGTGGATGAGGGGCTTATTGGTATCAAAGTTTGTTTTTATACAACTAGAATTTTTGGTACCGAGACAATTGTTGGCTGGGTAAGATTACAATCTTTATATCTTCTGGAATGAAACTCACGATAGGAACAATAATGTAGACCTGGCCAGTATTTATTTAGGTCACAACTTGAAGACACTTTATTTAAATGGACAATAATGTAGACATGGCCAGAATTTCTTTAGGTCACCACTTGAAGACACTTTATTTAAATGGACAATAATATAGACATGGCCAGAATTTCTTCAGGTCACCACTTGAAGCCACTTTATTTAAATGGACAATAATGTAGACATGGCCAGAATTTCTTTAGGTCACCACTTGAAGCCACTTTATTTAAATGGACAATAATGTAGACATGGCCAGAATTTCTTTAGGTCACCACTTGAAGCCACTTTATTTAAATGGACAATAATGTAGACATGGCCAGAATTTCTTCAGGTCACCACTTGAAGCCACTTTATTTAAATGAGCAATAAGGTAGACATGGCCAGAATTTTTTAGATGACCATTTAAATCATTTTAACTGGATGGTCATTCTGAGACGTCAGGCTTGTGAAAGGTTCCACTGTCTTAGAAGTGAAATATGAGAAGACAACAGGCTTTACTTAGCGAAGTTTTGAGCTCTATTTTTAAATTTAATATGACCCGACACGATCTGACATGTCATAATAATAAAAACTTGATGTGTGTTCTTCAATTAGTTGGACTACAATTGGAAGATCACAGCAGTGGCTGATTGGACGAGAAATGTACTCAAGACACGTGAGCTCGTTCCATGCATGCTATGTCGCCGGTCAGCCGATGGGCAGTGAAGGATTTATGGCAGGAAATATCGATCACCTTGGAATTCAGAAGGACAGAGATATATGAACGTGTTCATACGATGTACGCCAGCGTGAACTTTAATTATACGGTCGCCGGGTCACTTCTGCTTCTAAAGACACCTGAGGTATGTTGAATATGACCACTCAGCGTTTTGGTTGTAAAGTGACCTGCGTGATGAATTAAAGCACAAGAGAACCACGTTGACACGCAATTTGTAAGGCTGCATACTTGTGCGTTGTTTTCTGCAACGTAACCTCACACTCGCTGCCTCCACTCAGTGGGAACTGGACGCGTAAATACCGCGTGAAAGGCCACTAATTACCGGAACTAATCTAATTTCTGCCGTAACAAAAGGATGAACCCAGCCACTTGTTTCGTATGTCAGATCCGGCGGTTTTCACTGGACTCCTCCACAACACATTCACTGTTTGTACAGCGTTTCTCGACAAACACATACGACAGTTCCACTATCCATAGGTGTTGTTAGCAGTTTCAAACTACAACAAACAGCTGTGTACCATTTCAAATAAGCACTGAGCTACGTTCTCAGTAATGTTTTACGTTACGTATTAACGCATGTTCTTCTGCTACTAGCTTCTTGTATCGTGTTGTATTTTAACACAATTGGTCATATGTTGACACGTGCGTTGTGGTTGTCACTAAATGAGACAATCAGTTATTGTATGTATTGTATTTTAATGTACATTGTGTTATGATATATTTATTCTATAAAGCTCGCGTGGCCAGGTGGGTTAAGGCGTTCAACTCCTAATCTGAGGGTCGCGAGTTCGAATCCCCGTCGCACCAAACACACTCGCTCTTTCAGCCGTGGGGGCGTTATAAAGGTCAATCCCACTATTCGTTGATAACAGAATAGCCAAAGAGTTGGCGTTGGGTGGTAATGACTAGCTGCCTTTCCTCTAGTCTTACACTGCTAAATTAGGGACGGCTAGCGCAGATAGCCCACGTGTAGCTTTGCGCGAAATTAAAAAAAGAAACACATTTATTCTACCTTAACAAGTATTTTCTTGTTGGAGAATGCACTTTTTGAGCTAGACAGGCTATAATGTAAAAACAGATCAGTTGAAGTAGTCAAGGTAAAAAAGTACAACTTGACCAGGTCATAGTTTGAATGTTCACGTCTTGACAAACAGAACTTGCATGAACTTTATGTGGACTTCCCTAGCTAAACATTTTAAGTCTGGTCGAAGTTTGTCAGTGTGTGTCTGTCTTCTCATTAACGTTTCTGCGCTACACTGACCACGATGTGTTGAGTGACATCAAGGTATCTGTGACCCACACCTGGACTTCTAAAAAGTCATTAATATCCGTCTGTTGGCCACAGAAGAGTGGACCCTGATGGAAAACTTTGTTTGTGAATCTGTGACAAAAGGACGCGCTTCTGACCTCGTGTTGTGACATGTTTATGACCCCAGTCCCCACGGGCCAGTTAACCAGGAGTTTCGAGTTCGATACGGTGTCTCCAAGCGATAACGTATAGAGGTCAGGAACCACTGCTGTACAAAATTCAAGATATATATAAGAGACGATTTGTGGAGAAAACGTACTTTGAAAAACTGTATTATGTTAATATGAGTAACCTAGCGTTAAAATTAGTATTCAAATATCATAGACTACTAGTTACTGCGACCGAGGTGTTGTGATTATTTTATGTTCATCTAACGATCAAAATTTATAGGAAACGTGTCTCTTGGTTATCTAGTGGAAAAATATTCTCTTGGTTGTTTAGTGGAAAAACACTCGTGATAACGTGTCTCTTGGTCATCTAGTGGAGAAATATTCTCTTGGTTGTTTAGTGGAAAAACACTCGTGATAACGTGTCTCTTGGTCATCTAGTGGAGAAATATTCTCTTGGTTGTTTAGTGGAAAAACACTCGTGATAACGTGTCTCTTGGTCACCTAGTGGAGAAATATTCTCTTGGTTGTTTAGTGGACAAACACTCGTGATAACGTGTCTCTTGGTCATCTAGTGGAGAAATATTCTCTTGGTTGTTTAGTGGAAAAACACTCGTGATAACGTGACACTTGGTCATCTAGTGGAGAAATATTCTCTTGGTTGTTTAGTGGACAAACACTCGTGATAACTTGTCACTTGGTCATCTAGAAGACAGATCCTCACAATAACTTTGTCATCTAGTGGACATAAATTCATCATATTGTGACTCTTCGCCATCTTGGACAAACACTCATCATAATGTGTCCCTTGACCACCTAGTGGATAAACACCCATTAATGCAACCCACACTAATTTCTTAAGTACTTGCGGTAAAGGGTAAGGTTTAGTGATTAGTTGTCATGGTTTGTATCCTGTACGATTACTTAAACCTAATGTTTAATTAATAACTTCAGGTTTTTGTTTGTTTGTTTTTGGAATTTCGCACAAAGCTACTCGAGGGCTATCTGTGCTAGCCGTCCCTAATTTACCAGTGTAAGACTAGAGGGAAGGCAGCTAGTCATCACCACCCACCGCCAACTCTTGGGCTACTCTTTTACCAACGAATAGTGGTATTGACCGTCACATTATAACGCCCCCACGGTTGGGAGGGCGAGCATGTTTGGCACGACTCGGGCGCGAACCCGCGACCCTCAGATTACGAAGCGCACGCCTTAACGCGTTTAGCCATGCCAGACCCAACTTCAGGTAACTGATAGGTTTTATCTTATGCTACGACTATCAGTGCGCTTTCGCCTTCATTTCAATCCTGGGAACTATTTTATGTGGTACTAGTGACAGGGATTTGTTCCTGCAATCCTGGGAACTATTTTATGTGGTACTAGTGACTGGGATTTGTTCCTGGACCCTTTTGACGGAAGACTAATTAATGTGTTACCTATCTTGCTTCAATAAGCTGTATATGAAAAATCATGGAAGTTCTATGTTATAATTAATAATAATTATGAAATAATAGGCTACGAATCACATGCGAGAAAAAAGAAACATTTTGCCTTCTATTAAGAAGACCCAGGAATGAAATAGAGTTTTCTTACAAACAAATAAAATATATTATTTTATAGGACTTCATTATCAGTCGAACAAGCTGGTGTTTCAGGTGAACAATAATAAGATAAACATTACCAACCAATAATTAGATGTCTGTGATGTCATTACCCATGACAACAAAGCAATAGAGGTTATTAACCATAACAACGAAACAATGCAATTGTCCATAAGAACAAAACAATAAAGGTTATTTATTAACCACAAGAACGATAGCTTCAAAAGAACACCAGCTATCGTTTGTTTGAAGTGAAGCATCTTTTAGAATAATGTCAAAAGAACACCAGCTATCGTTTGTTTGAAGTGAAGCATGTTTTAGAATAGTGTCAAAAGAACACCAGCTATCGTTTGTTTGAAGTGAAGCATCTTTTAGAATAGTTTCAAAAGAACACCAGCTATCGTTTGTTTGTAGTGCAGCATCTTTTAGAATACTTTCAAAAGAACACCAGCTATCGTTTGTTTGTAGTGCAGCATCTTTTAGAATACTTTCAAAAGAACACCAGCTATCGTTTGTTTGTAGTGCAGCATCTTTTAGAATATTGTCAAAAGAACACCAGCTATCGTTTGTTTGTAGTGCAGCATCTTTTATAATAGTGTCAAAAGGACACCAGCTATCGTTTGTTTGTAGTGCAGCATCTTTTATAATAGTGTCAAAAGGACACCAGCTATCGTTTGTTTGAAGTGAAGCATCTTTTAGAATAGTGTCAAAAGCACACCAGCTATCGTTTGTTTGTAGTGCAGCATCTTCTAGAATAGTGTCAAAAGGACACCAGCCATCGTTTGTTTGTAGTGCAGCATCTTTTATAATAGTGTCAAAAGGACACCAGGTATCGTTTGTTTGAAGTGAAGCATCTTTTAGAATAGTGTCAAAAGGACACCAGCTATCGTTTGTTTGAAGTGAAGCATCTTTTAGAATAGTGTCAAAAGGACACCAGCTATCGTTTGTTTGTAGTGCAGCATCTTTTAGAATAGTGTCAAAAGGACACCAGCTATCGTTTGTTTGTAGTGCAGCATCATCTAGAATAGTGTCAAAAGGACACCAGCTATCGTTTGTTTGAAGTGAAGCATCTTTTAGAATAGTGTCAAAAGGACACCAGCTATCGTTTGTATGAAGTGAAGCATCTTTTAGAATAGTGTCAAAAGGACACCAGCTATCGTTTGTTTGAAGTGAAGCATCTTTTAGAATAGTGTCAAAAGAACACCAGCTATCGTTTGTTTGTAGTGCAGCATCTTCTAGAATAGTTTCAAAAGAACACCAGCTATCGTTTGTTTGTAGTGCAGCATCTTTTAGAATAGTTTCAAAAGAACACCAGCTATCGTTTGTTTGTAGTGCAGCATCTGAGACAGTTTTACTTCGTAGTTTTTAACTTTTACCACTGTACAATACATCAAGTACAATGAGCTATCTTCGATCTTCTCACCAAGATGAATCGAACCCAGATTTTAATTTTATCAGCCCTCAGACTTACAGGGGCGTTGGACACTTGTGATTAATGTTTATAAGACCTGTCAATACTTTTCTGAGTCATTTAGCTAAAAACGATGTTCTAACTCACTGTCAAAACCTGTTTCTTTGCAGGTCCAGGTCTGATTCACTTGTTATCGGTATTAATGCTGTTGTCACGTGCTTACTCATTCACTCACAGAATGTCCAATTAAATAACTAGCTTTTGAAGCTCTACGTCAGTAGTTAAATTTACAGACTTATAAATCTGGGGTTCGAACACTGCGGCGCACAAAGTGCAGGTTGGAACTCACCTTTGACACTGAATACTTTTCTAAACATTTGTCAATTAATAAAATATTCAAACTCAGTAACATAAAAACATTCTAACTGCTCTCTCTGTGAGAAACCATGGCTGAGATTCATCCAGCAGTATTGTCCACTTCTATCTCGTTGAGAAACCATGGCTGAGATTTATCCAGCCGTGTTGTCCACTTCTATCTCGTTCAGAAACCATGGCTGAGATTTATCCAGCCGTGTTGTCTAGTTAAAATTTACAAAACAAAAACCCATGTGATGTATGATGTAAATACAAAAGACGAAAGAAGACACTACCAACATCTATGTTTTCTCTTTTCCATTCTTCTGTCTCACCATATCTGCTTCAGTCCTATGTCTGGGTTTGCTCTCCCCTTCCATTTGCACAGCGGATAGTATGAAGGTTTATAACGCTGAGTACCAGTTTATGATTCTTATAGTGAGCAGAGCTCACCGTGGTCCATTGTATTTAACTGAAAACAAACTGTTTGATATGATGGGTCATTGAAACTTCGAATGAATCATGTACTACGACATGTTCAGAGTCTCGTGTATTTACAACCAGTTATTTCGTGCTGTTTTGCAGACTTATAGTGTTTGTTATCTGTCTTTTTAGCTGTACGTGTATATATATATATTTACGCAATTCGTCTTTCGCTGTATATAAACATTATTCTCAGTTTAGCTGGGTCCTCTCTGTGTCACAGCTAATGATAGCGTTTCAACACCTGTGGTGGACATAACACATGGATGGCCCCTTGTATATATTTCTGTTTGAGAAGAAACAAACCAATGCTGAAAAGATGGAAGCCATTTTTACTTTTGCTGGCCAAATTTATCGTTTTTGTTCCGTAGATTTAGTTTTCATGTATGTTTAACTTGTTAAGCTTTAGTTTTGAAGTCCCAGTGGTTTCGAAACCTTCGATCATCGTAGAAACATCTCGAGTATTGAAGTGTCGAATATTTTTTTTAATCTGTCTTCGTAGCCTTTAGAAGATGCGCTCATATAATTTTCACGTACATATAAATGATTTCTATACGTGTATAAGACCAGCTGTTCGCGGTGCTAAGCCTGAATCATCCATAAAAACTTACTATTGTCGTTATGTTTGGATTTTTTTCTTCTTTCCAATCGTTAAATGATGGATGAGACTATCCCCAAGACGCATGCGCCCTCCTTTCCACCCTGTCAGACGTTCATTTCTTGTACACAACTCCCGCCCTGCTCTAAACTTCCTTCTTTGTTGGATGTGACAGTTTTTGTAGGCAGGTAATACATATGAGTGGTTTTCGTTCTGAAAGTATAACTTTCATTAAAGTAAGTGTTGCCGAAGACGTGTTTGAAGAAGGCTAGTCAACAGAATCCGTTACCCTAACACTGGAGTTCTTTAATCAATTAGTAATACGTTTCACAATTTGTAATCAACACATTCCATCTGTGTATTTCTAACCAGGAGCTCAGCAGTACGCTCGAACGACTTACACCACACTCTAAAATAAAAACACTGGCATAGAGCGAAAGGCCGCGTCGGTATGCCCAATACAGTGTGGTTAACATTTATTCTTATTTCAATCGTAACTCATTTTTAACTGTTTTTCTTTATGGTTCTTCCCTTTAATAGATTCACACCCTAAAATCGGAGTTAGATATCAGTGGTGTACACATGGCGCAGTTTGGTGTTTCTTCACAACCAGAGCTCACATGTCTATCATAAAACTGTTCTTGGTTCTGTCAAGCAGGTACATGAAGAACAGGTTTCGTTCTTTATGTGTTTTTAATTTTCAGAGTTAGATTTGTCATGAATTGCTCTAGAAAGTTCATTGGTCGCTTGTATTGTAACAAAAAAGGTCCTTGCGGTGTAAGATGGTGGTTATTAGTTTTAGACTAAAAATTTAGTCTTCAAGACTCATTACTTCTGAAACTGTTTACCTTAACAATTATAATTTATTTGTTTCTGAATTTCGCGCAAAGCTACAAGGCGCTAGCCGTCCCTAATTTAGTAGTGTAAGACTAGAGGGAAAGCAGCTAGTCATCACCACCAACCGCCAACTCTTGGGCTACTCTTTTACCAACGAATAGTGGGACTGACCGTGAAATGATAACGCCCCACGGATGAAAGGGCGAGCATGTTTGGTGTGACGGGGATTCGAACCCGCGACCCTCGGATTAGGAGTCGAGTGCCTTAACCCATCTGGCTATGCCGGGCCTTACAATTAAAACAAACAGTAGTTTCATCGTTTAAAGTGAATCTCTCAACAAGAGATAAGTCTTGGGACCTACAAGTCATGGGTTCGATTTATCTCGGTTGCCACAGTGAATAACTATCAGAAAACAGATGCTTTTAAAAAAAAGTTATTATCACAAAATTAGGATCGTATCTGTGTATTGTAAATTACAACAAGTAATTTGGGCATATGTTCGTTCTTTTTTCGATTCTTCAGGGCAGCTTTTGGATGGAATTTGGTTCGACTGCTTGTTTACTTCGTGAAAGAAGACGAGTAAACCAATGTGTGTCTGGTTTCATTACAGGAGCGTCAACTCGACACGAACGAGTCATGATTCATCTTGGTAGTTAAAGCACGTGCTGTCCACTTCTTTAAAGTCTGTAAGGCATGTAACACGTATGCATTATTTATTTTTAGCTACCAGAACACAATAATCATAAGTTGTTCATACTTTTCGATGGAAATATTCCCTTCGTCTGCGCATCCCCACGGAGTTGACTTGGCTGCTGTTGGCTATGATCCTTCTTTAAAACCTCACTCTGGGGCCGCTTGTTGGCGGGAAGTCCGCCCCTCCATGCCTCTCCAATAGGCCGGGAAAGTGACCGAATACAATCAATTGTGATGGAAACAACCTTGACTTTGGTTTCACGATGGCTTCTTCCACTCCAGCCTCTAGATGAAGCTATCTAGACTCTGGGGGTTACAAAAACCGCCTTTTTACACATGCCTATCTGTTAAAATATTTTATTTTCACTTCCCCATTTTCGACGCTACAACTATACTAGAGACAACAGTTAGGGTATACTGACCTGTTAGTTATGTACTCGTATGTTTATTTTTCCTAATAAATAAAAATACACAAATGAAATTGTCGAGTTTCATTAAGCAAACGTTTCTTGTCCACATGTTCTCATATTCTTTTTAAATTAACTCGGGGTCAAAGATCTTTACAAAGTTATAGAAAATGTTTTTGTAAATAATGAAATATTCAATGTACCGTTAATAACAAAAACACGTTAAATTCTTTTTAGAGTGTTAAAAACACACAACACCTCTGCAGTCCATTTGTTGTAAGTTTTTTTTCATATTTTCATTGATTTAAGGAGTGTGTTTTAAATGTCTTATTCTTTTAACTACCACGTGCAGCAATCAACTGTCGCCAGCTTTCTGTGAAAGATCAACAACTGCTCTTATTTGATGAACTCAACTGAAAGATGAGTGTTCATTGGTGGCTTAACTCACGTGGTAGATATGCCACGTTTTTAAGGTAAAGACTTTGAAGGTATCTAATGCTATTTATTGGGTTCGAAATATAGTGAAACATTTTATATGCAAAAAACGGCTCTTTTGGGCTCAGAAAACACTTCAAATAGAAGTGAAAGAGCCGTTTTTTGCATATAAAATTCTTAACATAGTGAAACATTCTTATTCGTAGCGCGTGTTTTTAACTGCAGACGAGGTATAGTTTATTTCAAACATTGAAGTTTTCAAAAGATATATTGTGTATTTATATTTTATTTATATTGTGTATTTATATTTTATTTTACTCACAAAAGACAGGACATGTTTAATTCATGAGGTTCCTTCCACAACGTAACATTAGTTCTTACTGTTCAGTGTGAAAACGCACAACGATTTCTCATTCCTTCCACAACGTAATATTAGTTCTTACTGTTCAGTGTGAAAACGCACAACGATTTCTCATTCCTTCCACAACGTAATATTAGTTCTTACTGTTCAGTGTGAAAACGCACGACTTCTCGTTCACTCCACAACGTAACATTAGTTCTTACTATTCAGTGTGAAAACGCACAACGATTTCTCATTCCTTCCACAACGTAACATTGTTTCTGTTCAGTGTGAAAACGCACGACTTCTCGTTCACTCCACAACATAACATTAGTTCTTACTGTTCAGTGTAAAAACGCACAACGACTTCTCAAAGAACACTTTTTGTAATATTCGTTTACACAAAATGTTTCTTTGTTTCAGAATTTTCGCACAAGAGAACTATATACCGTTCATTTGTGTTTCCTTTTTGCAAAGCCACATTGGGCCTTCTGCTGAGCCCACCGAGGGGAATCGAATCCCTGCTTTTAGCGTTCCAAGTCCGTAGACTTATCGCTGTACTAGCGGAGGGCAAAAAACCGATCGTAATTTTAAGGTAAATAGTCAACAGTACCCAGCGCTAACTTTTGGAATACTCCAAAAAACGGATCACTGAATCACGTCTGATGCTAACTTGAAAAATAAAACAAATACCAATAATAAATTAAAACAAATTTCTAGACATGAATCCAAATTAGCGACCCCTGTTGATTGTGCTGTTAAAACCGGGTTTCGATACCTGCGACAGCCACAACACATATAGTCTATTGTGTAGCTTTGGGTAAGGAACAGAAATTCAAATTATTTACCAGCAAAAATAGAATTTAAAGTTACTATGGAATTTTTATGAACGTCAAATGAAATCAGTAGCTTGAGAACCATTAATCAATGGAGTGTACCAGGATAATACGTTATATATTTTAACAAGTTAATTTGTAAAACTAAAGTAATCAGTTTCAATATTTTAACAAGTTAATTTGTAAAACTAAATATTCAATTTCAATATTTTAACAAGTTAATTTGTAAAACTATCTATTCAGTTTCAATATTTTAACAGGTTCATTTGTAAAACTAAAGTATTCAGTTTCAATATTTTAACAGGTTAATTTGAAAAACTAAAGTATTCAATTTCAATATTTTAACAAGTTAATTTGTAAAACTAAATATTCAGTTTCAATATTTTAGCAAGTTCATTTGTAAAACTGAAGTATTCAGTTTCAATATTTAACAAGTTAATTTAGAAAACTAAAGTATTCAGTTTTAATATTTTAACAGGTTAATTTGAAAAACTAAAGTATTCAGTTTCAATATTTTAACAGGTTAGTTTGAAAAACTAAAGTATTCAGTTTCAATATTTAACAAGTTAATTTACAAAACTAAAGTATTCAGTTTTAATATTTTAACAGGTTAATTTGTAAAACTAAAGTATTCAGTTTCAATATTTTAACAGGTTAATTTGAAAAACCAAAGTATTCAGTTTCAATATTTTAACAGGTTAATTTGAAAAACTAAATATTCAGTTTCAATATTTGCTGTTGGAAATGATGGACGTGCAGTTGTTATATTATGTTTCATTGTAAATAACCTCCATGTTATCATTTTACACTCATGAAAAACTGTTTTTAAAATTGTAAATATAAACATGTATTAGTATGTTTAATAAACGTAAGGTCCTTTCGATGAACAATCACTTTGACTTTTAAAACTAATTTTTATTTGAAAAAGATTAGAATTTTTAAGCACGTGGCTATTGCATGCACGTTACGATACCCTTTAGATAGCCACATAACAACTGAATATTTTTCGACAACTGGTGGCATGAACACAGCGTCAAGTTGGCGCTCAAGCACTACCGAGAGATGACAGAAATAAACGTCGATCGATGCTAGTTTTCAACAACTGTGAAAACCTGTTCTCTATCATGTCTGGGTGACCCTCTGAAGACGTTGAATCCCCAAATAAATAAGAACAACCCAGCTTTTCCTGTCGAGTTTTATCCTGCTAGTTGTGAAATAAAGTAAGTGAAAGTACATACACAATGTGGTCTGGTTGTACGTTTTATTATTAATCACTCATTTACTACATACACTGAATCAAAACGTCAGTATAATAATATATTTAGTACACTCTAGTAGAACGTCAGTATAATAATACATTTAGTACACTCTAGCAAAACGTCAGTAAAATAACACACTTAGTACACTCTAGCAGGACGTCAGTATAATAATACATTTAGTACATTCCAGCAGAACGTCAGTATAATAATACATTTACTACACTCTAGCAGGACGTCAGTATAACATCTGTTCCTCTTGTAATCAGTTTGTGAATAACATCTGTTCCTGTTGTTATCAGTTTGTGAATAACATCTGTTCCTGTTGTAATCAGTTTGTGAATAACATCTGTTCCTGTTGTTATCAGTTTGTGAATAACGTCTGTTCCTCTTGTTATCAGTTTGTGAATAACATCTGTTCCTCTTGTAATCAGTTTGTGAATAACATCTGTTCCTCTTGTAATCAGTTTGTGAATAACATCTGTTCCTCTTGTTATCAGTTTGTGAATAACATCTGTTCCTCTTGTAATCAGTTTGTGAATAACATCTGTTCCTTTTGTAATCAGTTTGTGAATAACATCTGTTCCTGTTGTTATCAGTTTGTGAATAATATCTGTTCCTGTTGTTATCAGTTTGTGAATAACGTCTGTTCCTCTGTAATCAGTTTGTGAATAACATCTGTTCCTGTTGTTATCAGTTTGTGAATAACATCTGTTCCTGTTGTTATCAGTTTGTGAATAACATCTGTTCCTGTTGTTATCAGTTTGTGAATAACGTCTGTTCCTCTTGTAATCAGTTTGTGAATAACATCTGTTCCTCTTGTAATCAGTTTGTGAATAACATCTGTTCCTCTTGTAATCAGTTTGTGAATAACATCTGTTCCTCTTGTAATCAGTTTGTGAATAACATCTGTTCCTCTTGTAATCAGTTTGTGAATAACATCTGTTCCTCTTGTAATCAGTTTGTGAATAACATCTGTTCCTCTTGTTTTCTTAAACTCATGCCAGTTTTCTTCATTATGTTACTTGTTAACTGTTGCGATGTTTATAAATTGTTAAATAGATGGCACTATCATATTCAAACACTTGTTATTAATATTAAGAGTCACATAACGTAGTTTTGTGATAAGAAATCTTACACCTTGTCTTCAGTTAGTATTTTTTAGAATTCACGTCTTCATTGTTTAGATAAAGGAGTTCCAACTGGTTCTAAGGCCTAACTGTAACACTAGTATTATGTGTTTATTGGATCAATTAATGATTAACTATTTGTCTTCTAGATTAATCTAAATTACAACTATGTCTCGCCAAATAGAAAACAGTAAACTTGTATATATTTTTATATATTCACAACAGATAAACTGATTGTCAAATAAGCCTGTGTTATTCAACAACAAAAGTTTATTTTATGAGAAAACTTGTTTTTCTATCCTTCAACAGATCGCTTAGTTGTTGTTTGTTTGTTTTGAATTTCGCAAAAAGCTACACGAGGGCTATCTGCGCTAGCCATCCCTAATTTAGCAGTGTAAGACTAGAGGGATAGCAGCTAATCATTAACACCCACCGCCAACTCCAGGGCTACTCTTTTATTAAAGAATAGTGGGATTGACCGTCACATTATAACGCCCCCACGGCTGAAAAGGCGACCATGTTTGGTGTGACGGGGATTCAAACCCGCGACTCTCAGATTACGAGCCGACCTACCTGGCCATGCCGGGTCTCTCATAGCTGTTCCAATTAAACAAATGACTCCTCATATTTCTGAGACGCCACTCCAGGACTTTGAGACTGAGTCCTTAACTTTTTTGTTTTGGCAAATCTGTGTTTTTGCCCAAACTCAAATAAATTTTTTTTGTTGTTTTCGTCGCTGTGTTGTAACGTCAGAGACAAAACTACAGGGTGGTCGCTAGAAAAGCAGAAAATTTGTCAAACAGCTATTTATTTTTACAAAGTTTTTTAAAGGCATATGTTATATTACACTCATAGATGCTCAAAATGCATTTTATTATATTAATATCATACATTTTATTCATGATGTAAAGAAATCAAAATAGAAATGAGTAAGCACGCATTTTATTCATGATCTCATCTGACCCTCAAATTTTCCGCTTTTCTAGCGACCACTATGTATATATATATATTTAATTTTTTGCTTTGTTTTGTCAGAAAGAAAGACGAATTTCTACGCTCGGCTTCTTTCAATACACACATACAACATAAACTGTTTTTTTCTCCAACATGGCGATATCTGTTTTCCTTCCTTCTTTTCAAGGAAATACTTTTATAAACACAGCTATCCAGCCAATACATCTGCTGAGGTTCACGTTATTGGCTACCTCCAGCGAATGAATGAAGACCAGAGCTGAGCGTCCTCATGGGTCATTCCATGTAATGGACCCCGTGCTGAGAGGTGGCTTTTGTTCTGTTTGTAACTTTAAAACTAATTTCAACAAAGACCTTGCCTCCAAACTACAAAGTAAAAAGAAAACAAAAACCTATTCATTGCGACTTATATTAAACTTTGATTTGTGTTGTCTGATATCTTACAAACGAGTAGTTTTTGGCGGTGTTTTTATATCACCAAAAAAGGCTTAAGAAGCCAAAACGCAGCTTCACGTTTACTATAAGTATGTACATGTGATTTGTGATTAATATTTTAGTAATTACCGTATTTTTGGATGTACAGAACGCACCCCTGTTTTCAAAGCTATCTTCATGGAATAAACAAATTCACAGTTATCACTTATTTATCTGTTCAACATCAGTATAATTTGTTATCATTCTTTAGAATACGTCACAAGTCGTAGAGACAAACTTTCTGACCTTCGGGGTACACGACGCAGGGGGGTGAGATCCTTCTTTCTGGAAAAAAAGTGCATCTTATACTCCGAAAAATACTGGACTTCGATGATCAAATCGTATTGTAGTTCCATGTCCGGTGCGAGTAGAGAGCCAGAATTACGTCTTGTAGTTCGATGTCCGGTGCTAGTAGAGGCAGAATTACGTCTTGTAGTTCGATGTCCGGTGCGAGTAGAGAGACAGAATTACGTCTTGTAGTTCGATGTCCGGTGCGAGTAGAGAGCCAGAATTACGTCTTGTAGTTCGATGTCCGGTGGGAGTAGAGAGACAGAATTACGTCTTGTAGTTCGATGTCCGGTGCGAGTAGAGGCAGAATTACGTCTTGTAATTCGATGTCCGGTGCGAGTAGAGAGCCAGAATTACGTCTTGTAGTTCGATGTCCGGTGCGAGTAGAGGCAGAATTACGTCTTGTAGTTCGATGTCCGGTGCGAGTAGAGAGACAGAATTACGTCTTGTAGTTCGATGTCCGGTGCGAGTAGAGAGCCAGAATTACGTCTTGTAGTTCGATGTCCGGTGCTAGTAGAGGCAGAATTACGTCTTGTAGTTCGATGTCCGGTGCGAGTAGAGAGACAGAATTACGTCTTGTAGTTCGATGTCCGGTGCGAGTAGAGGCAGAATTACGTCTTGTAGTTCGATGTCCGGTGGGAGTAGAGAGACAGAATTACGTCTTGTAGTTCGATGTCCGGTGCGAGTAGAGGCAGAATTACGTCTTGTAATTCGATGTCCGGTGCGAGTAGAGAGCCAGAATTACGTCTTGTAGTTCGATGTCCGGTGCGAGTAGAGGCAGAATTACGTCTTGTAGTTCGATGTCCGGTGCGAGTAGAGATTCAGAATTACGTCTTATAGTCCAGAAACTCAACGTCATTGTAATTATTCCCCATTTTCTTAGTTTTAAGCCTAGTTTGTATTTATTTAGAAACATTGTCTGTTCTACATCCAGTTGTTGTTCTCTTCTTAATTCTATAAGGATGGATGCTAAGCCTCGTTCCCCGAACACAAGAAGAAAAATATGATTGGTAGGTTTCAACTAAATATGGGGTTACATAAAACCCTAAAGTTTGGTTCGTAACTGTGTTGTAGTTTGCAGTTCATTTTGCTTAGTTTTGAATTTCTAGAAGTAGAAATGTGGGTCTGGTGATAAGGACGTGGACTCGCAGCTTGTGAGTCGCGGAATCGAAACCCGATACCCTCTCAGTGATAATGACGTTAACACTTGTCATTCAATCTCATTGTAAACTGCATTATAAGAAGCCCATGAGTTGGCGGTGGCTACTGCCAACCGATTACTTTCCCTCCCAAAATTAGAGATGGCTGCTTTGTAGTTTTATCAAGAAACATACTTTTAAACGTCATTTGTTTGTAAGTAAGCACAAGTCTACACAACAGGTTACCTGCGCTCTGTGTACCGTAGGTATCAAAACCCGATTTCTAGTAAGTCCTAAGATACACCGTTGACCACCGGGTAGGGGGCGTTTTAAATGTTAACACTAAAAACGCGTTTCTTCTTCTATGGCTGAATTTCTTCAGTTTGAAACTAACGTGAATTATTGGTAATAAGTTAGAAAAACGTCTAATTACGAAAAGAAAATATATAGTTTAAGTTTTATTTTCATACTTTAATAAGATGCAAACTTTTCTTTTGAAATATAACCCGCATTATTAGCGAAAACGATTTAAGCTTCGCTCTAACATGAAAAAGTCAGACGTGTGAAGTGTAAATAATGGAGATTGATAACACACTACAACAACAAGGTTACTTATACCATCTCTTACTGTGCTGATAATTTTCCATCTAACACTTTACATTTTTGTTTGTGTTTGAAATCTCTCCAACGTAACCTCGATAGCCAGATGATGCCCATTACCCACAAATTTAAACGGTAAGTGAACCAATCAATAATCATCTACCGAACCGAATTCTAAAACAAATTCCCGGATTCGTGTACCACTGGATTTATTAAGTCTCGGGAAAAGAACCTTCGCGAAAAAACTGTAATAGCTTGGATGGGATAGTTATATTTGTAATAACTGTTACCATGTGTATATAGACATGGAATAGTTCCATTTGTAATAACTGTTACCATGTGTGTCTAGTCATGGAATATTTCAATTTGTAATAACTTTTACCATGTGTATGTAGTCATGGAATAGTTCAATTTGTAATAACTGTTACCATGTGTGTCTAGTCATGGAATATTTTAATTTGTAATAACTTTTACCATGTGTATGTAGTCATGGAATAGTTCAATTTGTAATAACTTTTACCACGTGTGAATGGTCTTGGAATAGTTCAATTTGTATTAACTTTTACCATGTGTATCTAGTCATGGAATATTTCAATTTGTAATAACTGTTACCATGTGTATACAGTCATGGAATAGTTCAATTTGTAATAGCTGTTACCATGTGTATACAGTCATGAAATAGATCAATTTGTAATAACTGTTACCAAGTGTATACAGTCAAGGAATAGTTCAATTTATAATAACTGTTACCATGTGTATATAGTCATGGAATAGTTCAATTTGTAATAACTGTTACCATGTGTATAAAGTCATGGAACAGTTCAATTTGTAATACCTTTTACCATGTGTATATAGTCATGGAATAGTTCAATTTGTAATAACTTTTACCACGTGTGAATGGTCTTGGAATAGTTCAATTTGTATTAACTTTTACCATGTATATATAGTCATGGAATAGTTCAATTTGTAATAGCTGTTACCATGTGTCTACAGTCATGAAATAGTTCAATTTGTAATAACTGTTACCATGTGTATATAGTCATGGAATAGTTCAATTTGTAATAACTTTTACCATGTGTATATAGTCATGGAATAGTTCAATTTGTAATAACTTTTACCATGTGTATACAGTCAAATAATAGTTCACATTGTAATAACTGTTACCATGTGTATACAATCAAATAATAGTTCACATTGTAATAACTGTTACCATGTGTATACAGTCATGGAATAGTTCAATTTGTAATAACTGTTATCATGTCTATATAGTCATGGAATAGTTCAATTTGTATTAACTGTTATTATGTGGTCATGGAATAGTTCAATTTGTAATAACTGTTATCATGTCTATATAGTCATGGAATATTTCAATTTGTAATAACTTTTAACTTGTGCATATGTAGTCATGGAATACTTTATTTTGTAATAGCTGTTACCATGTGTATATAGTCATGAATTGTTCAATTTAAAATAACTGTTATCATGTCTATATAGTCTTGGAATAGTTCAATTTGTAATAACTGGTACAATGTGTATCTAGTCATGGAATGGTTCAATTTGTATTAACTTTTACCATATGTATACAGTCATGGAATAGTTCAATTTGTAATAACTGTTACCATGTGTATACAGTCATTACAGTGTAAAATTCTTACTTTCATTCATATTTAATGGTTGTATAATAATATATGAACTAGTACAGTCGTAGTATCATGACATATAAATTAGTAATGCCGTATTGTCATAATATATATTAATTTGTACAATCCTAGTGTCACAATATGCTCATCAGTACGTTCGTACTACCATAATGAATGAGCTTATACGGTCGTAGTATCATGATATATAGAATTGTTACGATTCTTAAAGTAATGTTCTATCTTAAACTTTGAATGTAAATAAAACTGAATAAGTTGTTAACTCTCTACAGCTACCCCTCCCTCCCGAGATCAATCAGGTAATTGGAATCATCAGTTATCACTGACCCCCCCCCCGAAGGATAGAGGCATGCTTCTGGTAGGCGCCACAGCCACATACGAGTGGGAGACACAAAAGCTATGTTTGGTGAAGGAAATATGGACAGTGACAAGACTGACGTCAAGAAATGTCCTTATTACATGGAAGATATCTTGACATTTCCATGTCTCTTCTGACGACATATTTCTGTACGTCGAATTATAAGGATTCAAAACTCGTTTATTCACGCTGTACAATTATCATACCGTTGCCTTGGAAATAATTTTGTTTTACTTTATGAAACATCTAAAAGATTCAAAGTGGTTACTGTCAAGTTAGGCCTAACGTTTTTGTTTTTTTTAATTCTCTGCATTATTAACAGAAAAACGGCTCTCGATGTTAACTGGTCAGAACGGCTCTCGATGTTAACTGGTCTCCAGTTTCACGTATCCGAAGAATTCTCTTTTATAATTGGTTATATTTCTTTACTTAAACGTAACAATTACTTTTTATGATATTTTAAGGAAACAGACGTTACATCATAAAAATAGCAGAATTATTTTGCGTCTATGATTATTGTAAAATTTATGTGTTTTGTTATATTAAAATTTTCAGTTCTCCAAACTGTTTCTTTTTTAGACATGAAATGTTTTTATAGAAAAGTGGACAGAGTAAAACACTGGAAAACTAAAGTAGGTGGTAAAACACCACTTAACACGATATTGTAAAGTTTCTCAAGGTAGTTTGTGAAACACATTGTTATGTGTTTGGAGTATCTTACACATATTGATGTATCCTACACCTGGTATGCTACAAAGGGAGTATCTTACACATATTGATGTATCCTACACCTGGTATGCTACAAAGGGAGTATCTTACACATATTGATGTATCCTACACCTGGTATGCTACAAAGGGAGTATCTTACACATATTGATGTATCCTACACCTGGTATGCTACAAAGGGAGTATCTTACACATATTGATGTATCCTACACCTGGTATGCTACAAAGGGAGTATCTTACACATATTGATGTATCCTACACCTGGTATGCTACAAAGGGAGTATCTTACACATATTGATGTATCCTACACCTGGTATGCTACAAAGGGAGTATCTTACACATATTGATGTATCCTACAAAGAGAGTATCTTACACGTATTGATATATCCTACAAAGAGAGTATCTTACACATATTAACGTATCCTACACCTGGTACAACTGTACAATATCAGTCAACCCTGATATTGGACAAAAAGCCAAATTAAATATGGCAGATACAGGGTAGTTGACATATCATTACACATTAAATATAACAGATCCAGACATACCATTCTTCTAATGTATAAATGTTGTTGATGAGACATACCATTCTTCTTGTGTATAAATGTTGTTGATAAGACATACAAATGGATAATAGTAAAAGCACTTATACCAATATTGTATCTGTTCTAGACGGAGTGTCGAGTCCTGGTATTGAAGGTCAGGTCACATTGGTATTAGATATGGTACGTGTAACGTGGTTCTCATATTATTATAACATATTCTACTTTCATTTAGAAATTTCAAACATCTCTAGAGTTACAAACTATACTAAATAATTTCACTGTTGACCAAACGTAACTTACAGTCACAAGTTGGATATACGTTCCCTTTGATAAAGAACGATCTGGTTTTCGAGAGCCCTCAGGTTAAAGGATTTTGTATTAAATTTATTTTATTAGAAATGGTTTAAGACAAAAATGTATTATGTTTCATAACTTTGTTGTATATTTCACATAATTTTCTTTTTTTCTCGTTTACTAATTTGTCTTAAAGACAATTCCTTTAGTCGATTGTTTTAACACGTCTTAACGACCACCCCTAATTTTCATTTTGTCTCAGTGTTGTTGTTTCTTTGTGTTGTCGTTGGTATCCTTTGTATTCTTTATAATATTTTCTGCTTCGAAGTTTCTGACAAATTTTGAGTGACGTTTAATGTAGCAGATCTGAGGAAATGAATCAGAATTGTAACATGTACCAACAAATCGTTTGTCATTTGGGCAGTAGCAGTTGAACTGATATCTCCAGTTAAAATGAAATTATTTCCATGAATGATAGATCGTTTGATGACGATAAAACAAAGCCATTCTTGTGTAATCACTAGTTAAATAATCCAACCTCAACTCTCTACTAATCATCTTACCTCAATATGCTCGCATTAAGTCTCACTGAAGTGGCATATTTAAGCCTAATTTAATGACGTATTTATAGTAGTAAAACACTAATATGTAAGCCTAATTTAAAGGACATATTTACAAGTAAAATTCTGAATTGTAATCCTAATTTAAATGACATATTTACAAGTAAAATTCTGAATTGTAATCCTAATTTAAAATGACATATTTACTTCAGCAAAATACAAAAATATAAGCGTCATTTAAATGACATACTTAGTGGTAAAATACTAAAACTGTAAGCCTGATTTAAACAATATATTTACAGAAGTAAAATACTAATATTTAAGCCTAATTTAAATGACGTATTTACTGTAGTTAAATACTAGAATGACGTTTAATGAGACTTATTTGCATATGCAAATTAGCTCGTAATAGTTAGCTCTCTGGACTTAATTAAAACGTAATTTACATTTATAAAAATGTTTGTCGATCAAAACAGTTATATCTCTGATCATAATATAAATATTTTGTAGGCGGAAAAATATCTCGTTCACAATAGTTATCTCTGGACAAACTGTCGAAATTTATCGTGTTATTTTTCTTACCCATTGACCTGGTGTAGTAACATCTTACTTTCTGTGTAGTACAATGCAACATATTTAAATTCTAACTCTTGGGTCTCTGTATTAATTTTAACCCCTGATTGTGTTAATGTTTTTTTGTTTTTTTTACATTAGCTTTAAAGGCATGTTTAACACCTATTTTTCACAGCGTCCTTAAATACTTCGTTCTATATCTATAACAACAACACCTCTTACTACTTGCTTGGAGTATCTGTAAACACCAGTTTTATGTTTGAACTCATTTGAAAATTGCTTCTTTAGTCAGCTTCGAAGCTTAAAATAAAACTGACATATGGTTCATAAGAACTGTTTATGAAGGATGGACGTTTGCTGTAAACAACTATTTCCTCAAGCTACTTGGCTGTCCGTCCATAATACAAAACTCGCGAATAAATACATCTATAAGCCCTCTAAGGCAGAGATGGTCTGTGTTTCGTCAGGAACCGAACAGATCTCTGATGATTCAAGGCGTTACTTGGACAATTGTAGCAGAACGTGCTCGTTATAAGACTGATAAATGGACCAGTCTAAATAGTGGACAAACCTCTGCTCAGTGATGTCCACTTCTACATTAACGAGCACACATCATATATATATAGAAATGTTGAAGAGGTAATGATATTCACATATGTAAAGGGAAACAGGACAAGTGATGTACGTAGATCTCCTTGGTTATCAAAACATGTTTGTTTCCTGTGAACTCAACTGAACGTAATGGTCTGGGAATAGTTGGTGTTCACTACAAATTAAACTTATCACCTTCGTAACATTAATCGTATGACATTTTGACAGACTACAGAGAGTCTGCGTGTCTTATAACATTGCACAATTCCTTCCTGCTCTACAGAATGTCGTCAGAAGATAAACTATTTGTACCACTCATATTTTCTTGCTTGTCTCGTGATGTTTTACATCTGATGTTAGAGGTGGCCCCCAAATGACGTGATTGGTGACTGCATGTGATCTCTTGTTACACGGTCAGTAGCGATACGGTATCTTCCTTTCAGTTGCTTGGTTTGTTTACTCCCATGTTCGTCAGTGAACTACATATTGGACCACGTGACTTTAACTGGCTAGTGAAACAACTGATAGCCGTCAATCATACACAAATTAACTTTCATATACACTTCCTTTCATAACAAATAATAAAAAACGCCTGTGTGTAGAAGATAAACGACAACCCCTTTGTTTGATTTAGGCACGTCATAAACTATTGATTTCTTCGAGACTTGAGTCTGTATATAGGCAGTAGAAACAGTTTTATTACCACGTGGACTTCGAAGTTCCCTGCTGTTTTATGTACGTCGTTTGTTTTTGTAGCTCATTACTGTGTGGTCATGACGATATAACACCGACTAAATCTGACTACTGGATGGTCATGACCATATAACACCAACTAAATCTCACTACCGGATGGTCATGACGATATAATACCGACTAAATCTCATTACTGTGTGGTCATGACGATATAACACCGACTAAATCTGACTACTGGATGGTCATGACGATATAACACCAACTAAATCTCACTACTGGATGGTCATGACGATATAACACCGACTAAATCTCACTACTGGTTGGTCATGACGATATAATACCGACTAAATCTGACTACTGGATGGTCATGACGATATAATACCGACTAAATCTCATTACTGTGTGGTCATGACGATATAATACCAACTAAATGTGACAACTGGATGATAATGACGATATAACACCAACTTAATCTGACTACTTAATGGTCATGACAATATAATACCAACTAAATCTAACTACTGGGTGGTCATGACGATATAATACCAACTAAATGTAACTACTGGATGGTCATGACGATATAATACCAACTAAATGTAACTACTGGATGGTCATGACGATATAATACCAACTAAATCTAACTACTGGATGGTCATTACGATATAATACCAACTAAATCTGACTACTTAATGGTCATGACGATATAATACCAACTAAATCTAACTACTGGGTGGTCATGACGATATAATACCAACTAAATGTAACTACTGGATGATCATGACGATATAATACCAACTAAATGTAACTACTGGATGGTCATTACGATATAATACCAACTAAATCTGACTACTTAATGGTCATTACGATATAATACCAACTAAATCTAAATACTGGGTGGTCATGACGATATTAGACCAACTAAATCTGACTACTGGGTGGTCATTACGATATAATACCAACTAAATCTGACTACTTAATGGTCATGACGATATAATACCAACTAAATCTAACTACTGGGTGGTCATGACGATATAATACCAACTAAATCTAACTACTGGGTGGTCATGACGATATAATACCAACTAAATGTAACTACTGGATGATCATAACGATATAATACCAACTAAATCTAAATACTGGGTGGTCATGACGATATAATACCAACTAAATCTGACTACTGGGTGGTCATGACGATATTGGACTCTGAACATTCTACTGATAAACTAAACTATTCTAGGCTATGTTCTGGTAGCTAAACTTGAATATAAACCAGGTGTAACATAATTACAACTGCAGACACAACCGTGTTGAGTTTGTTGTTTGGATTATGTCTTCTTTGTTATTAATCAATACAGTGAACAGAGAATACTATAATAGAAGAGACAGATTGTATATAATCTTTAAAACACAAAGAACAGCTGTCATCTATATCTATTCATTCGTTTTCCTGCCTTACCTCAAACTTATAATGAAGCAGGTCTCACCCAGTATTGTCTTCACTAGTTTGGAGGTCTCATCAATCTGCCTTCGAGGGGTGGAAATCTTAAGTTATGTATGAGTTAGAAATTGTTGCATCTGTTCTATAATTATATAATTCACTCTTTCCGGACCGTCAGACACGGACCGGCTCGGTGTGGAGTTTTGTAAAAGTTAAACTTGAGAAAAATGACACGTTTTGTTTTTATAATTTTGGGAGCGTCTGGTATTTTTAAAGCAGAAACCCGACGTTTCTGTTAGAATAAATATATTCTGCACGTGAAGACAAACTTGTGTTTCAGGTTTCAAGTAGGTTCCACTTACATGGTCGTAAGATGTTAGGGAGGGGGATACAGCTCAAAATATTAGTTAAAAACTGTTCCATAACCTCGAAAAGAAAAATACACGGCTCTTGTTTAAATAATCTATCGTCTTCTTGATGTTGTTAGAACCAACTTAGAAAGTAACGCTAGGAGCAGAATTAGTTTGTGTTAACCTAAACGGTTCTAGTGCAGTAACACCAACTGGTAGTTTATGTTAACATAAACGATTCTAGTATAGTAAAACCAACTGGTAGTTTATGTTAACCTAAACGGTTCTAGTATAGTAACACCAACTGGCAGTTTGTGTTTACCTAAACACCAGTTCTTTTCTAATCTCTGAATCAGTCCCTTTTCATTTGTCTAAACAACCGATTGGTCCGGCATGACAATTCAAATTACCTTGAGTCTTACTCTTACTTCGTGGTCCGGCATGACCATGTGAAGTCTTACTCTTACTTAATGGTTCGGCATGACCATGTGAAGTCTTACTCTTACTTCGTGGTCCAGCATGACCATGTGAAGTCTTACTCTTACTTCGTGGTCCAGCATGACCATGTGAAGTCTTACTCTTACTTAATGGTCCGGCATGACCATGTGAAGTCTTACTCTTACTTAATGGTCCAGCATGACCAGGTGAAGTCTTACTCTTACTTAATGGTCCGGCATAACCAGGTGAAGTCTTACTCTTACTTAGTGGTCCGGCATGACCAGGTGAAGTCTTACTCTTACTTAGTGGTCCAGCATGACCAGGTGAAGTCTTACTCTTACTTCGTGGTCCAGCATGACCAGGTGAAGTCTTACTCTTACTTAGTGGTCCGGCATGACCAGGTGAAGTCTTACTCTTACTTAGTGGTCCGGCATGACCAGGTGAAGTCTTACTCTTACTTAGTGGTCCGGCATGACCAGGTGAAGTCTTACTCTTACTACGTGGTCCGGAATTTTCTCTGACAAATAATTCAAAAGACATTGATACAATGTAATAGCCTCTATGTAACATGTTGCTTATAAACTAGTGTCCTGTTCTAAACAAAACAGAGAACATGAAATATGAACAGAAGGCTAAATAATTCGGTAACTAAAAAAATGTCATGGAGTGACGTAACAAGTGGACATCTGTTGACCATCTGCGTGAATACATCGTGTGTGAAGGTGATGAGTCTTCTGTGGAGACTTTAATAAGAAGTAAATTGCAAACATTTACAACGAACTCCTGATAATATCTGGATGATTAAAATATAAACAATGATGAATTCAGGTAGAAGTGTTCGAAGAATTCGTTTGTATGAAAACTACAGAATACAAACAGTTTCATAGACTAATACAAATAGCCATTCGTGTAACCTTGTGCTTATCTGCAGCAACTTGTGCTCACAAAGAAATTAGAATGTTGGTTTTGTGCATTACAATACTGGAATATTTAATTAATATGTCAGAATACAAAAATGTTCATTTTGTTCATCAGAATAAGATATTGTTAATTTTGTGCGTTAGAATAGTGGAATGTGTTCCAGACAGTTTCCTGGGTTAAAAACAAACCCTTTTCTATGTAAAGTTGATTTTCTACAAATTAGAGGATAACAATAATATGTGTTTGATCGCAGAGTAACAAATAATATATTATATAATCAGAGATTATCAGATTATACATTATCCAATCAGTGATTAACAAATAATATATTATATAATCAGTGAATAACAGGTAATACGTTCTCTAGTCGTACATTAACAGTATTACATTTCCTAATAACAATAACACACATTTATTAATCAGATAACAATAATACATTTCCTAATCACATGATAACAATAACACATTTATTAATGAGATTATAGCAATAATACATTTCCTAATCACATAATAACAATAACACATTTATTAATCAGATTATAGCAATAATACATTTCCTAATCACATAATAACAATAACACATATTTATTAATCAGATTATAGCAATAATACATTTCCTAATCACATAATAACAATAACACATATTTATTAATCAGATTATAGCAATAATACATTTCCTAATCACATGATAACAATAACAAATTTATTAGTCAGATTATAAGAATAATACATTTATTAATCAGATTATAACAATAATACATTTCCTAGATACATGATAACAATAACAAATTTATTAGTCAGATTATAACAAGAATACATTTATTATTCAGATTATAACAATGATACATTTATTGATCAGATTATAACAATAATACATTTCCTAATCAGATAATAACCAGAAAATGAGCTTATAGTTTAGTTACCAACAATCTTTATAATAATTGTAAACTTACATATATTAAAATAATAGGATTACTACTTACATTAACCCAACTATTCCTTAGTAAATCAATCTCAAATTTGAAATTATTAACGAAGGGTGAAAATATTCCATATTAAACTGTTTGAAAGAGAACATTAAAATAATTAATGTAAATTCAACTAAGAATGTTCTAGAAGATTTATAATTATTCTGGCTCTCTGTGGTTGAATAATCTACACATCACTACTTCTGTGTATCGCGCAGTCTTTGTTTTTTGGCTTCATATAAAAGACTGTCATAGCAACGCATGATCATTTCATGGCAAATTTAACACTTGGCGGTCTAGTTCTTAATTGGTCCACTAGAGGGCAAAGCTATTAAACCTTAATAACTTATCATTATAACAATTAACTACGGTCGAATTAACAGTTCAACAGCTTTCTGTCTCAAGTCAACCTTATGAAGGTTGTAATTTTCTCGATATAGAAATAAGAACGAATAATCAGAATTCTTCTTGAGTTCATTCCATAATTTAATGTTTTTTTTAAATATTGCGTAAAAAATCGTTTATAGTAAAAATAAGGAACAGTTGTTACGTTTTCTTATGTTTTATTTTTTCGTAGACTAAACGCAACAGAAAGACACAGATAACAGCTTGTATAATTTATTACAACAAACTATTATATATATATAACAGATATAACAAATTATATAATAACAAAGACACATATTAAGTTTAAACCTTCAAAATTAATTACAAAACAAAATGGTACTAGTTTCAACCTTCAAAATTAATCACAATACACAATGGTACTTGCCTGTATCTAATATAATGATCTAAAATGAAAGTCTCAAATTCCAGTCTAGGCTGTGAATTTGGTCCCACGAAGAAATTTCTAAGTTTAAATGAAGAATGACGAAGTTCTTTTTACGGTGTTTTCGATGAATGTTTCAACTTCTCGTTTTCCACTTCGGTCTTCCCTAAAAAGTCCTCTACGTGTTGACTTTCAGTATAACTACTAATTCGAATGAATCGTAGAGATTGACGAAGTAAAATCACAGATTCTGTAGATCTAGCTCTGGTCACAAATCCAAGTTGAATAAACTCACAGCACACGTTTAAAATTTCTCGAATCAAATACAATACGAATGACTGACTCTTCTTTTGAATAAAACTAATGTCTGACTCTTCTCTTCTCGCGTCACCGTCTTTATACCAGTAGGCCTACTTCTCGAACATTCGCGTTACTTCCCAACATTCCAGAGAAATTCGCGCATGTCCGCTCTTGCATGAGACTTCTCGTCTAGACACTAGGCCGCCAGCATTTCATTTAAATACATATGATTGGTCTACCTAATTCTAGAAAATTCTAAATGTTATTTTAAATGAGTGACAACATATTTTATTAGTTTAAACCTTGAAACAATGATATAAATATGGAAATATAAATAATAGAAATGAAAATTTAAACACAACACGACATGTTGTCGCTTACAAAACATTTACACCACATTTACGTAACAACAGTCCACTGAATATAATTTCTTCACCACTTCACTGTCTTAACAATACGTACCAATACTACGTTGTGTATTTTATTTTATTAACTATAGAGAATTGTTCAAAGCATTTTCTTAAATAAAGTAGTCTTACACATCTTGAGGCACAACGTGAAATGAAAGTATAATTCACCTAATATTTTAATCTGGCAGCCAGAAATAGAAAAGAAACAATAATAAGAGAAGTATGATAAAGAGATTAGATGAAACTGGTCCATGAACGTGAAACTAACTGAAGTAAAACTGTGGACAGAAAGACGTGAAACGTTCCTGGATTAGGTATAGTTTTAAACTCTTAGGCTGAAAAAGAAGAACCCTATTTTGTAACACTGTTTTAAAAGATACTGTGAGCTGTATGATGTGAAACGTCAGGTTGGCAACTATTTCAATAAGATAAAATTAGACAGTTATAAATTAGTGATAGAGGTTAACTCTTCCAAGTTTGTAACACTGCAACTTGGAAAAAGTTTATTTACAACTCTGACATAAAAACATTCTTTTTCCAAAACAATAAACCCACCAACAAGAATACAAGTAACACCTTTAAGTAATGTTTGAATTATTTCTTACAATAGAAGTTACTGAATCAAACAAATGTATCAAATACCTCATACTTTCTAGATAGCTGTTGTGATTTCTCATACCTGTGTTTTCTTAACGTTCTGTATACAACTGTTTTAATTCTTATTACCATTGTTCATCTAATTCACTCCTTAACGTTCTATATACCACTGTTTTAATTCTTATTACTGTTATTCATCTGACCCACTTCTTAACGTTCTATATACCACTGTTTTAATTCTTATTACTGTTGTTCATATAATCCACTTCTTAACGTTCTATATACCACGGTTTTAATTCTTATTACTGTTGTTCTGTCTAGTTCTGTTGTGGTATAGTGTAGTTTATTCACGAAACTAAACAAATTTTTACAGAAATATCAGTTTTTTCACACATTCTGAAATGTACGAACACTTTCTGCTCCTCCTATTTTTGGTTATTTGTTTGTAAACAGTTTATTTGTTTAAATTTTTATTACTATTGTTCATCTGATAAGTATTTTTGTACGAGATTATAAATACACGGAAATACAAGTATTATTTATGTCAAACTATAAATAAACAGGCAGCCCACATGCACTGTGACATTCCTACCAGATTATTTGTTGATGGGTATCTCACGGATGAAAATGGCACAATAAGAAAACCATGTCTCATATCATTTCCTCGTTTTCTTACATCCACATTTCTGTTTTGTTGGACCTTAAATATGGTTCTGTGACAGTGTCAAAGTTTCTCAACACATTGACACAAAAAATAATTATCTTAACATCAAGGAAAAGGGAATATTTTTGTCCAAGTTATAAAGATTCTGTCAATAGTTTGTGTTTTAAATGTATGAAAGTTTTACATGCGTGTTGTTGATGGAAAGCGTGTCTGTCTTCTCAACGTTTATTGACAGCTGATATTTCCAGTCAGTGATAATTAGTCCAGTAATAATAAAGGTATTTCCCGTCTGCGTAAGGATATCAGCTGTACTGAGTGGTACGTTGTTGTAACCATGAAAACATTAAGCAGCTGTGACATCAACAAGTTCCGTGGTTAATCATAAAAAATTAAATTTATTTAAAGAATGTCGTGTTATCCTTGTTACTGTACGTCTCTAGCTGATGTGAAAAGTCAGTCGTAGCTGATATGGAAACTTAGTACTTGGTATAAACTTAAAGTATTATGACAAGTGCTAAGTATGCGAATATTTTCAATTTACAAGCTATGTGAAATTATTTTTGTTCAGATCCGGGAATTTTAATAAACTTCACCTGTCTTAAAGAAAAGATATTTCATAAAATGAAATAAATTTGCCACGGATACCTTACATCTAATTATTTTAAAGTTTTGTTTTTATACATTAAACAGAATACAAATATTATGTTCAACTCTAGAACGTTTATATTCGGTAAGATACTTATTTACTAATTACCCCTTTTCGAACTCTTCAGTGACGCTATAAATTAGTTTCGTTCTAACCCTACAACTCAAATAACTGTTCTCTTTAGTATTTGACCCCCAGTGACAGTTTGTGAACTTACAACAGTAAAAACCGGGTTTCGATACTCCTAGCAAGCAGAGCAGATGTGGTTCATTGATGCAGCTTAACTGTTAAACAAACAAACTTAACAGTCTCCGCTGTTAACTGGTGACGTACATCAATCATGAAACAGACCAGTTCCTCACTGTTATTTAGTTACGCTTTAGTCACACATTCTGCTTAGCTGAGTAAGAAGTGTTTGTTTTTCTCAGATAGAACATTTCATAGCTTAGAAACTGACGAGGCATGAAAAATACGTCGTATAATTAAATCGCTATAGATTTAAATCCCTTAAAACGAAAAACAAAGAACCTTTATCACATGATCTTCAATACGTCTCATCTGGTTAAAAATCACTGGATTTTGTTCTTTCTCTATATATTAAAATGCACTTCATTTTGTAAACGTTATTTTTACTGCCGTCTGAAACAAGAGTTTTTATTAAAGAAAATAAATATGGTAATCCTCGCTTCTCGCTACTTTACTGACAAGTGTAACCGAACGGAGAACGCTTACAATTTGACACTTTTGACATTGATTAATAGCGTATTATATTAGTGTAATGCCATCTAGTGTAGCAAAATATGATTAAATACGTAGAAGACAATAACAATAATTTCTTTTTACCGATAGATGGCACACTTTAAACAGCAATAAAACACAAGAAGTTTGAAACAATATTTGCCGTGATACATTAAGCAGCTAAAATATATCAGTTGTACGAATGTCAACTACGCAAAGAAATAGATTTTACAAGTTATAAACATGAAGTGTAATTTCAAAAATAAACAACTTTAAATACCCTGCGAGATATTTATTTTATTGTTTTTTTTTATATAAAGTTAACAAGAAACAAATGTAAGAAATAGTACCAGTTTTGAAACCACGTGCTCTGTACCACTTAACCCTAAAGACACTTATGTAAAGCACACAGCCTGCATCAGTTAACCCTAAAGACATTCAGGTAAGGCACACACCTGTACCAATTAATTACAGTTCGATATTCAATTGACTGTGTAGTTGTTCCATAACATGTATGTGAAGTCATAGTTGACTTTGTCTGACAACTGCTCTTAAAACTAAAAATATAAAACCAAATACAGCAAAACAATTATCTAAATATTTATAATAATAGTTAACGGTTTGTTTTTCAAATACGTCTCAACTACAACTTGTCGAAAATCAAAAATTGGTTTTGAATATCGTGAATAGCTACACGAGGGATCTGTCTCACCAAACATGTTCGCCCTTTCAGCCGTGGGAGCTTTGTAATATGATGGAAAATCCTACTATTCGTTGATAAAACAGTAGCCTAAGAATTGGCTGTGGGTGGTGATAACTAGTTGCCTTCCCTCTTCTCTTTACACTGCTAAATTAGGGACAGCTAGCACAAATAGCCATCGTGTAGCATTGCGTAAAATTCAAAAATAAACATTTCGTAAGACGTACAGATGAATAAAACTAAGTAAAACGGTGATGCCGGACTGTGAATACGAAAATTTGTGGTTCGAGTCCCACTGATTTAAAATCTTCAGTTTGAGATTTTGATGGGAAGATGATGGTGAGCTCCCCTTGTTTTATAAGAGTAGCCAAAGAGTTGGCGGTGGGTGGTGATGACTAGCTGCCTTCCTCCTAGTCTGTCAGCAGAGATACAAGCTTCGTTCGTTTCGTTAAACCAATTTAACAAATTACAGAAGCAGTAAAAGAACCAAATCACTCTGTTAGGCTTACAAATGTTCCGACAAATACCAAAGTAAAAGTAGATATCTGTCTGACAAACATCAAAGTACATATTGCATATTGATAAACAACAAAATATAGATAAAGAACTATACATACGTAGATAGCTAACAAACACTACTGTTTATTATTGTCTGACAAACACCAACATTTATTTAAATGGCTGTCTAGCAAACACCAACTTTTACATAAATAGCTGTCTGGCAGATTTATCTAGACAGCTGTGTGACAAATATCAATGTTTTCATACATAACTGTCTGACAAACAAGAAGTTTTAGTAAAAGAACCAGCCAAGTTGTGATGAAATACTGTTTGACAAACATTGAAACATACATAAATAGTTGTTCAGCACATTTTAAATTGTTCTTATGCACACCTACCATAATTGTTGTAAGTTGCTTACAAATAACATCGAGTTTTTTTCTGGTTATTCGACATTCTAGACATGTCATAATTATCTCACAATTAAATATTTGGATTTTGGAATGATAACTGAAACAATCCTAAACACAAAATAAACTACTGAAATCAATATTTCTTACTTACGTCTCTAAATCTATTACCAATATTAAAAAAACAGTTAGAACCTTCGAGTCTGTTCTTCAAACTTGGAAAGTGATAGTTTTTAAATTGTTTTAAAAATATATATATTCCAATATTATTTATTTTTATTACAACTTTCTCAACCTGTCACGAGATGGCAGCATTCCCCTAATAAGAAATATCTTTCGCACACCAGTTTGAACAAAGAACTATTTCTGCACTTGGGACCACCAAAATGTAATGTCAATCGCAATAAATACTTGATAAATAAATAATGGATTTATAAGACGAAACAGATTGTCTTACTGCAATATGAAGTTAACAATAAATAATATTAGACACGCCCTTTAACCTTATACTGCAAGTTAGATAGATTTTTGTATGTCTTTAAAACCTTACTTTGCGTTAGCCGTCCCTAATGTAAGATCAAAGGTAAAGCAGCTAGTCATCACCACCCACCGCCAACTCTTGGACTACTCTTTTACCAACGAATAATGGAATTGACCGTAACTTTATAACGACTCCACGGCTGAAAAGGCGAGCATGTTCGGTGTGATGGGGATTGCCATGCCGGGCCAAAACCTCTTTTAACCATGGTGCTGTACTTTTACAACGTTTTAGTACTATTAAGCCATAATGCCTCGATCGTGTTTTATCGTATTTTGTGTTTCATTCTACAGACAGTTATATTCTAGAACATTCAGGAACACTCTTGACACATCGAACAACACGAAATCCAACCAAGATATCCCAGAAATCATAAACTTATATCACGAAAAGTCACGAACGTGGTTCTAATAAGTCACGCAGTTAGATCTCTGAAGTGACAAACCTGAGTTCAAAACGTGACGTTCTATGATAGAGAAAAGTCACATTTTGAGCTGAGAAATCACGTGCTAACTCGGTGAAGATCTCGTAATGAGTCGTCTGCTTAAATTTGGAAAGATTAAAAGTGAATATCTTCGAGTAGAAGTACTGCATTATTACATGTTACTGTAGTGTTCCATTTTGTTAACAAAAATTACAGCAGTATCCAATCTGATGAAACTTTGTAGAATGGACGGCAACTGTCTGTCGTGAAGACACAAGTGCAGAGGACGATGTCTTCCGCCTTTCGTCTGTTTTCTTTTGGCAGTAAATCACAACTCAACACGGTTTAAGAAACTACTGACAGACCACAGATGGGTTTAGCTCGGTGTTATCTCGTTTCTCTGTATTCTTCTGGTAGTAATTCAACACTAAAAACACTTTAAGAACCTACTGACAGCCCACAGATGAGTTATTAAAAAGTCTTCTTGTACTTAGATATGGAAGCTGTGATTGGTCCTACTGTTCACGGGTTTTGCTACGTACGTTGTTACCGTAAATCGAATGATTTATGAACGAAGCTAGGCAGGAAAATATATATCCTTTCCTATACTGATCTATACGGAAGAATTTTAGCATTAGATTACATATTGAAAACAAAACATGTATAATAATTCATTTATCGTGAGGCCAGGACTTCAGTCAAACTTCAAACCAGCCTCTAGTGGACTAAAAGTTAAATACAAGTATTAGGTGATTATATAATCTTTATATGAGATTATACTGTTTGTTTTTTAATTTCGCACAAAGCTGCACGAGGGCTATCTGCGCTAGCCGTCCCTAATTTAGCAGTGTAAGACTAGAGGGAAGGCAGCTAGTCATTACCACCCACCGCTAACTCTTAGGCTATTCCTTACCAACGAATAGTGCGACTGACCGTAACATTATAACATCCCCACTGCTAAAATGGCGAACATGTTTGGTGCAACCGGGATTCAAACCCGCGACTCTCAGATTACGAGTCGAACGTCTTAACCCACCTGGCCTGAGATTATACTGAATTAAGACGTTTGATTAAGAAACACATACATGAAAGTAACGTAACGTTTCCAATAACAACTAAACAGAGTTGTACTCTTTCCTCATTGACGTCATACTGATAAGAATCGGTCTAATATTGTGTTATATCAACAGTATTAACGTTAAAATTCGCGTTTCGGTACCCGAAATGGGCACAGCACAGATACTCCCTTATGTAACAAGCAACTTAAGTATATTACGTCACATTATCTTCTATCGTTTCGTATTATTTATTTGTCTCAACGTACGGTTTACCATTGGTCTGTTTTGAACGACTTCCACCAATGGCGATCCTGATACTGTTTAGGCTTAGAATTCTTTATGTTAGAGCTTCTGATACTGTTTAGGCTTAGAATTCTTTATGTTTGAGCTTCTGATACTGTTTAGGCTTAGAATTCTTTATGTTTGAGCTTCTGATACTGTTTAGGCTTAGAATTCTTTATGTTTGAGCTTCTGATACTGTTTAGGCTTAGAATTCTTTATGTTAGAGCTTCTGATACTGTTTAGGTTTAGAATTCTTTATGTTAGAGCTTCTGATACTGTTTAGGCTTAGAATTCTTTATGTTAGAGCTTCTGATACTGTTTAGGCTTAGAATTCTTTATGTTAGAGCTTCTGATACTGTTTAGGCTTAGAATTCTCTATGTTTGAGCTTCTGATACTGTTTAGGCTAAGAATTAGGAAAATCATTATTCGTGACAGGGCAGTTCGTTCATGTCCCAATAAAGTCATGAGAAACCCCTATTAACCCGAGTTTTCTACTTTATAAGTTCTCTAATTAATATTATCAAACTGGTTAGTAGTTTCATCCTGGGGCGAAACGTTTCATGTTTCACTTTGCTCTAAAGTTATTCATGTGAAGTTTCGTCGTTGCGACCAGGTTTACATATTTCTTGGCAACGTGCCAGACTACTGTTACGTATGTATTTACATAATTATATAACCATTTGTTGTAGAATACATTCTCTGATATTCGACAGGCACGTGACCAAAGTTTATATTAAACAACACAATAACCCTCAGATTGTACCGGTGTTGTAAATAAAACTGAACACTGAAGTCCCAGAAACTTAATTCAGTCAAAATAACACCTGACCAACTTGTACTTAAGACCAAAGTACAGGTTTTATCTTGTCTTCTTTAGTCATTTCTTATTAAACTTAATTTTCTTCTTTTTTTTTCTTGTACTTTGTAAACAAGAGAGAGGGCGTCGTTGTCGCTGCTGAGATTGTGTGACGTGTGAACATGCGGAAACGATAGGTTCTCCCATTGGTAAACAGAGGAGGTAGCTCGTGGGACTAGCTAGTTCCCGCCTCTTTTTTAAACCATACGAAATGTTGGCTTTCAATTGTAAAAACAAGAAACTTTGTTGTTTTAATAAATAAATTATTTGTCACTTGTCGAGACTGTTTCACAAACTCGCTTACCTAACATCACCCAGCGGTATCATTCTCTGATTAAATTAAGAGAGACGTACTTGTCGCAAACTGGTCTTTCTCAACGACAGATAGTATGAGCCAGTATAGAATATCTAACTTAGAAAACCAATCTCTCTTTTGGGCTTATCTATAAATCTACTGAACATAATAACATTAGATAAATAAACAGAAACATGAAATATTTATTTTTAGTCTGCACAGAGAACTGTTTATAGGTTTATATGCTGTTTCTTAAACAGAATACACACGAATGTGTGTGTAATATTACACAGGAAGTGGTGTAGTTCTTGTACTACAGAGAGCATCCATTTTACGTTTTCTCTTTGACAGACGAAACGTCGGACAAACATGAAGGAAACTACATGTCGCTTGGTGGGCAAACATAAAAGTTATGGTTCGCTTATAAAGATATCTTCTGGAGATCTTTGAAAATTTCTTTTCACTAGATGTCGCTGTGTCTAGTTTACAATGCAGTGAAAAACTTCACAAAACCCGTCTCTTGAATGGCAAGTGAAGACCCACGTGGGTAGTGAATCAGACTCTGGGGTCAGAACTATCTACACACCTTGTTGTTCTTCCACGAGCTACTCACGAGTTCCGACTGTAACTAGACGAGTGAATAGTAAGTTTCAAACTAATACTAGTCCAAGTTTGTTTCCTTTGTGTCCTTGTCGTAAAACGTTATATAACAGCGCACTTTCCTGAAGAGAAGTCTCGTGTAATTTGTTATAACAACACAGCGCGTTCGATGAATGATTACAAATTCAGATCACGTGTTTATAGATTGGTGTTAATAACAGAGAGGCTTATACGTTTAAAACAACTGTAGAAACTGCTTTTACCTTTCTTTTATTAACTTGCTCATGTGTTGTCCGCACTAGCTGTGTTACACGTTACAATGTTAAGTTCTCCACTTTAAGTTATACACTGAGCTTAAACACGATACAACATCCATTCTGGAGTAACATATTGCAGCGCCCTCTACCAAATTTTGTCTGATATCTCACCCCTGGTATTAAAGTACATAGTGTATTTGTGTGTACGTGTGGCAACGGGATGCAAACCATGAGTCATCAGATTCACAGTCCGATCTACCTAAACCAGACCACTCCCAACTCGTAGGTAGAACTTAAGATTATATCTATGACAGAAGTATTAGAGTACACGTGCCTTACACGACTGCTGGTCCATTTACAAACAAAGAATCACTGAACATTGTTATGACAATCGTGGGCTGATTACAATACGTAACAGCCGTTAGTGTTAGCTTTTATCCAGATACCCATTCCATCGTATTCCACAGCTGTAACTTACTGATATCAGCGTTTTAAGTTATGAAATATCCGAATGTTAATCCTGAAAGATTTAATGTCAAAATCGATATAAAACTGTATTGTATAAAACATTTACCCCAATCCAAACGTTTCGTTGTAATCCATAAACTTTCGTCCATCTATTAATAATCCATGACTTTTCATTTCTTAATAAAAATAAATATTACTAGCTTATATACATTTATCTTTACGGCAGATTTAAAAGTATTGTTGAAATAATAAAATGTCTACACACACACACAGTACACATTTTATTGTCAAGTTTTGAGTATTACCTCAATGTATCATAACACTTCACAAAACTAGATGACGTCATCGTCTCATAATAACGTGCACTATAGAATGTCATGAGAGTGTATACACACGTCACAGTACGTGTCAGAAATACGTTATGTGGAACGTTTCATAGAACTATCTCGTACAAAAATGCATTTTGTGGTATGTCTTGGAGTACCGCGCCGTACAGAAATACGCTTTGTGGTACGTCTTGGAGTACCGCGCCGTACAGAACTACGCTTTGTGGTACGTCTTGGAGTACCGCGCCGTACAGAACTACGCTTTGTGGTACGTCTTGGAGTACCGCGCCGTACAGAAATACGCTTTGTGGTACGTCTTGGAGTACCGCGCCGTACAGAAATACGCTTTGTGGAAGGATTCGATAGTGAACATAATCTGTATTAGTTACAGGTGTATTTAGTGACGAACCTGACGCCGCTCGGATGTGGACAACCAGTATGTATCTTCGTGTAATACACTGAACGGATTTCATAAAATTATACAGGATAAAGAAATACACTGATAACAACGCGCGAATGCCTTTCCACCATACCTCACGTAAAACAAGTATTTTGTACTGATGGTCATTATTATTCTGCGTTAGCATGTTGCTCCACCTGCCGTTGAATTTTCAAACTGGAAATAAAAAATATGTAAAGATTGGATGCATACTGTCATTAACACCGTGATACGAATGCCTATAGTAATAATCAGAAAAACTGGTTTACACCGATTCACCTGTCATACAGTATAGTAGCTTGAAAATAATATTGAAACAAAAAGTCTGAAATGGTCGAATTTTTATGTGCAAAAAGTTCGTGAAAATATTTCATAGAATATATAACATTAAATAATTAACCACAATATAACTTTTAAACATTTCATGTAACTTTATATACAAGAAGAAAATAAGTTTTAATTAAAAGTTAATCAAAACAGATATTGGAATTGTCGACCAATAAAAAATTGCTAAAGTTTCTAGTTAATATCCAATCGACATTTCTTCGCTGTCAATCAGACCAATAGCACGGAAGTCAAAAAGTTTTTAAAAAATACAAGTTATTGCAGTTAGAAAAATCAGCTGTAAATTATACGTTTAACGTTTTGAATGTCTGCTACGAGAGGGAGCCACATACGCTTTCGTCTGCAGATTATCAGCCGTATTCGCAAGATACCTGTAAAGACGAGCTTCTGACGAAGCCACAAAAGCCCGGATGTACAGGGTAGATTACGAATGGCTTGGGTGTTTTCGTTTCCATGGATATTCCATAATGTCTACGTCAGACACGCGACAAGCGATGAAAATGCACAAGCTTTGTGAAACCTACATCTGCCTGCATTTATGTGGACAACTAAAACGTTTGCACTGCATAACATTCTGCATATTTGTCATTTATCAACCTTTCTTTACTGATAAAGATTACATATAGAGAGTGGCAAATGTTTTGATACATTATGAGGTGTAATGTAAGCAACTATATCCTTTACTCTGTGAAAAACCAGTGAATATCGACAGGTCATGACGGGCGTTTAATATAAACATCAGTACACGTATACAGGTCATGACTGGGTGTTTAATATAAACATCAGTACACGTATACAGGTCATGACTGGGTGTTTAATATAAACATCAGTACACGTATACAGGTCATGACTGGGTGTTTAATATAAACATCAGTACACGTATACAGGTCATGACTGGGTGTTTAATATAAACATCAGTACACGTATACAGGTCATGACTGGGTGTTTAATATAAACATCAGTACACGTATACAGGTCATGACTGGTTGTTTAATATAAACATCAGTACACGTATACAGGTCATGACTGGTTGTTTAATATAAACATCAGTACACGTATACAGGTCATGACTGGGTGTTTAATATAAACATCAGTATACGTATACAGGTCATTACTGGGTGTTTAATATAAACATCAGTATACGTATACAGGCCATTACTGGGTGTTTAATATAAACATCAGTATACGTATACAGGTTATGACTGGGTGTTTAATATAAACATCAGTACATGTATACAGGTCATGACTGGGTGTTTAATTTAAAACTCAGAGTATGCATACAGGTTATGATTGGGTGTTTAATGTAAATAATTTATCTTTGTACAACGTTATGACACCCGTATATACGTTATAATATCCCATATTTGAATGACTGTATACAAACTGGACATGCCTGGAAAGTATTGGTTCAGCCTCATGTCTTAAGCCCACACTGATAAACTAACAGCTGCTACATAGCCCACTGCTCTCTCCTTCAGGCAACAGATGTTACAAAACTCACAAACTCTCAACTTCCATTCAAAGCTGTGCTATTGCATGATTGGTGGTTACACACACAGATTCAACCAATCACCGCTTTGAAGAGATAGCTGTTTTGTCTGGTTTTTACATTTTTTTCAGTCTCCTATTGATTGTCAAAATTTATTCATGGATGCTAATTCCGTTCAATCTACAATTTGCTGTAAATAACAGAAACTGATCATTTCAGTTTGAAATTCACAAGCCATATTTGATGAAGTCGATTGGACGCTGGACATTCACTACAGGTCGTCAGTACAGGATCAACCATCCATCTTATACTGGACGGATCACGTCCACGAGAATCCTGAAGGGCTCCATGAGGTCATGTTGCGCTACTGTTCATCGGATAACAAATCTACAAGGAAACTGGCCAACTGTGTTTTCACCACCTGAGGGTGACCATATTCTAACGATCCGTAGTATATCCTAACTCAATATTTCATAGTTAATCGAAATAAGTTGCTTTTGTGAAATCAAGCTTTACCAAGAGAGAGGGCAGAAAAATGAAATCTGACCAGTCAAAGGTCGGTAATTATTTTGTGAGCCAATTAAAATTAAGATCATTCAAGAAATGAATGTGACGTAATGATAGAGTTACTTCGCTTAACAACTTTACTACAAAGAAGTAGCCAGTGTGTTTTGGTAACACTATGTTCCAACAATGTTATTTTATGTCATGTTGCTTAGCAACAAAAGTGTAATCTGATATCGTTGTTAGTCTATTTACTGAAAGTATAAAGTAAAATGTACAAACAACGAAACTGGAAAATTATTTGAATTTTTTTAAAGTTTAGATTAAGTTGAATAAAAAGGTTTTTAACATTAAAAACGTATTAAGTTGTTCATAGATTGGATCGATATTTTTACTTTCATGGTAAATTGCATACACTTGGCCAGGTGATCACACCTTCGGTACTTACTTTAGGTTTATTATACCAACACTCACAACACTTATAAGGTTTCACGGCACCTCCAACCTGTCACTAGATTTGTAATGGGCAGGTGGTAATCAAACTGTTCTATCTGGATAAATCCATTTGGAATTTTATAATTTTTATTCTTTCTAGGAATTAGAATAAAACCCAGTGGCTCCTATATAGAATAGATATACTCACTTCACTGTTTATATTTCATTAAAACAATATTGTTTATTCGAAATCCCGAAATATACCAATGTTTAAAAAAACAAGTCCAGTGGAAACAGGCAACATCGTTACACTGGAGTTTAAATCTACCCACGTGCTAATCATTGAAACAATTAAAAGGTTTATCATACCCTATCAAACCAAACACGTTCACCCTTTCAGCCGCGTGGGCGTGATAATGTGTCGTTCAATCCCACTATTCTTTAGTAAAAGTGTAGCCCAAGAGTTGGCGGTGGGTGGTGACGACTAACTGCCTTCCCTATAGTCTTACGCTAATAAATTAAGGACGACTAGCGCAGATAGACCTCCTGTAGCTTTGCGCGAAATTCAAAACAATCAATCAATGAAAGGTTTATAATAGTTAAGGAATCAGCTGCGGTAAGTTTAAATGTTGTCATAACTACACCAACACCCTTTTTGCACGTGCAGACTTCTAAATATACAGAACGGGGAGGAAAACTAAACGGTTTCTCTGTTTTGATTGGTCGTTTCCAACATCTCATACAGTTTCAACACTTAGTCAACCATTGTATGTCGGATGCACTAAAAGTGTCCGATTTCTGCTCGCATCGCTGTAACTTGAAAAAACAAATCAATTCCTATGTTCGTAGTTCTATAGTCCAAATTGCAGACTTCAAGCTCTGACATCGAAGCGCTCGGAACTTACGATAGTCCCGGATGTCGGGTGTGTATTTTTCGCACGCTCGGCGGTTCCAACCTATCAGTAGTAAAGTTGAAGGCACAGAGAGAGAAACTCGTAGCGACGTGTTCTATCCACGGGATCAGCCCACCGGACGCCAGTTTGATCGATAAAAACCTTCAACAACACATTTAGACCGACACGGCCATTGATCATAACGTGAGGGTGAATGAACAGCACGAGCTAGATAGATTGATTTAAATTAAGGGAGTTCTCTCAAGCTAGCTGTACCCGCCATCTCATGCAGTGTCATATGGCAGTTTATCTTCCTCAGTTCTGGTTTCTGTTTGAAAATGGGTTTGACTGTATGTATACGGATTTGGGTTGACGAAGCTCTGCCTTAGATACACATTATTCGTTACAAACACAAAACACATTCGTCATTGGGGATTCCAGTACCACACACACATCCCTTCAACAGCTCAGTGAGTACCACACACACACTCCAACAGCTCAGTGAGTACCGCAAACACTCCGATACCAAATTATATCCAACCTACAGTATATATACACATTAAACTTGACGATACGAAACAAAACATAAAAATATATTAAACATTACCACCAGGTACATCACGACACTTAGTTACAACAATAAACGTCAAATTGTGGTTCTCTGTTTAGTTGTTTTACTAACACAACGTTCAGAACGTCACTGTTTTATCATCTAAGTTCAAAACGTCAACATGTAGTTCTCTGTTTAGTTGTTTTACTAACACAACGTTCAGAACGTCACTATTTTATTATCTAAGTTCAAAACGTCAACATGTAGTTCTCTGTTTAGTTGTTTTACTAACACAACGTTCAGAACGTCACTGTTTTATCATCTAAGTTCAAAACGTCAACATGTAGTTCTGTTTAGTTGTTTTACTAACACAACGTTCAGAACGTCACTGTTTTATCATCTAAGTTCAAAACGTCAACATGTAGTTCTCTGTTTAGTTGTTTTACTAACACAACGTTCAGAACGTCACTATTTTATTATCTAAGTTCAAAACGTCAACATGTAGTTCTCTGTTTAGTTGTTTTACTAACACAACGTTCAGAACGTCACTGTTTTATCATCTAAGTTCAAAACGTCAACATGTAGTTCTCTGTTTAGTTGTTTTACTAACACACGTTCAGAACTTCACTGTTTTATTATCTAAGTTAAAAAAAGCCAATAACTTTGTTATTACTTACGTAATGTTAAGTGTTGAGTGTATTATATCTGTATGTTATACGTATGTGTGGTTACGATAATTAATCTGTATTGTATGTGCTATACATACACTATGTGTGGTTATGAGAATTAATCTGTATCGTGTGTTATACATACACTATGTGTGGTTATGATAATTAATCTGTATTGTGTGTGTTATACATACACTATGTGTGGTTATGATAATTAATCTGTATTGTGTGTGTTATACATACACTATGTGTGGTTATGATAATTAATCTGTACTGTGTGTTATACATACACTACGTGTGGTATTGATAAGTAATCTGTATTGTGTGTTATGCACTGTGTGGTTATGATAATCTGTACTGTGTGTGTTATACACACACTATGTGTGGAAATGATAATTAAAAGATATTATATATCATAATTGCATATTTTGTCAACGTGGCATAGTCACACTATTTTAAAATACAGAATAAAAAATAACATCACGTGACATCAAAAGTTAAACATGAAACTTTGCTGTTGGCAAAAGGCCCGCCACCTGAGCAGTTGTTAGCCCAGAGGACAAACAAGATTGTCCAAGTCAGGGAAGTTTTGTCGGTAATCTTTCTGGAGCTCAACAAGTAATTCATCATGGTTGTCATAGCAAGAGTATGTCTGTGGCGCCATCTCGAGGACACAAGGACTAGTGGAAACGATACAGAGATAAGATAGTGATGTGGAGTCGATCTAGTGACTAAAACTTGTCTATTGTAATACACACGAGAATTCATCTGTCTGTAGCACTGAAGACAATGTAGACTTCTGGAAACTAGTTTCTACCTAACTTAAACAGAGATTAGACAAAAAACATTTTTTTTGGTTCTGAGACGTACTGCCTGGAGGTGAAGTGGGTGTCAGAGGGGTTGAGGAGTGAACCGACCTTGATTTTAAAAGCAGATATGTGGTAGTGATACTGAAATTAGTCGCTCAACATTAATATTTCTGCACTACAACCATCTGCTGCTGGAAACACAGCACGCACAAGAAAAGCGACTTTCAAAATTCTGATCTTTGTGAAGTGATGACGTCTCTTTTGATTTCGTCTCTAAAGAGTTGCGCTGTTAACTCTTCTAGGAGCACTTGTCACTGTAAAAACTCGGCTACATTCGTTGGAGAGGACAGTTTAATGGAGTGTACTTTTGGAAATTGGTGAATTTTGTAAAAGGGTAATTTTGGAAGTGAGTATGGCCAGTTTTTAGCTAGTTTCCGCGTGGTCAAATGACCACTCTCTTTAGAGGTTTTTGTAGTTTTAAACGTATTGTATGTGATAGAACAGACTTGCTACTTTCTATGTTCAAGTAAAACGCAAGTCGAACCTAAAACTTGGAATTAAATATAACTTAAGAAAGGAAAACACGTTTCAATCCTTGTTATAATGAAACCAAATACGAGAACTTAATTTATATATGTGGTTAAAAACAATTAACGTAGGTTTGAGTTTTAAGGTTATGTGAAATATATTATATATTAATTAATTTAATTTGTCTTCAAGTATAACAAACAACAGTCAATAAGTTGGATAATGCACTATCACCACACTTACCATTAGATCAACTTGTTTTATTACCACATTAGCTACATTTGTTTGGCGTTTACACCTGTAACGCCACTTCGTGGTAATACAAGTTTGGATAAGTCTTAAACAAGCTTGTTCCTAATATAATATAGATTCTGCAAAAAACTGTTAAAATATTAACTTGACCAGCTACACACAGTGTTACATAATCACAGCACATTACACTACTAGATGAACGGCGTTACATAACTACAGCACATTACACTACTAGATGAACAGTGTTACATAAACACAGAACATTACACTAGATGAACAGTTCCCTAACTACAGCACATTACGCTTCTAGATGAACGGCGTTACATAACTACAGCACATTACGCTACTAGATGAACGGCGTTACATAACTACAGCACATTACGCTACTAGATGAACGGCGTTACATAACTACAGCACATTACGCTACTAGATGAACGGCGTTACATAACTACAGCACATTACGCTACTAGATGAACGGCGTTACATAACTACAGCACATTACGCTACTAGATGAACGGCGTTACATAACTACAGCACATTACGCTACTAGATGAACGGCGTTACATAATCACAGCACATTACGCTACTAGATGAACAGTGTTACATAATCACAGCACATTACGCTTCTAGATGAACAGTGTTACATAATCACAGCACATTACACTACTCGATGAACAGTGTTACATAATCACAGTACATTAGACTACTCGATGAACAGTGTTACATAATCACAGTACATTAGACTACTCGATGAACAGTGTTACATAACTACAGCACATTACGCTACTAGATCAACAGTGTTACATAACTACAGCACATCACGCTACTAGATGAACAGTGTTACATAACTACAGCACATTACGCTACTAGATGAACAGTGTTACATAACTACAGCACATTACGCTACTAGATGAACAGTGTTACATAACTACAGCACATTACGCTACTAGATCAACAGTGTTACATAACTACAGCACATCACGCTACTAGATGAACAGTGTTACATAACTACAGCACATTACGCTACTAGATGAACAGTGTTACATAACTACAGCACATTACGCTACTAGATGAACAGTGTTACATAACTACAGCACATTACGCTACTAGATGAACAGTGTTACATAACTACAGCACATTACGCTACTAGATGAACAGTGTTACATAAGTACAGTATATTACACTACACTACTAAATGAACAGTGTTACATAAATATATTTTATCACACTACTGGATTAACAGTGATAAATAACTATATTTTATCACTAATAGATTAACAGTGTTAGATAACTATATTTTATCACACTAATAGATTAACAGTGATAAATAACTATATTTTATCACACTAATAGATTAACAGTGTTAGATAACTTTATTTTATCACACTAATAGATTAACAGTGATAAATAACTATATTTTATCACACTAATAGATTAACAGTGTTAGATAACTATATTTTATCACACTAATAGATTAACAGTGATAAATAACTATATTTTATCACACTAATAGATTAACAGTGTTAGGTAACTATAGTTTATCACACTAATAGATTAACAGTGTTAGGTAACTATAGTTTAGTACACTAATAGATTAACAGTGTTAGGTAACTATAGTTTAGTACACTAATAGATTAACAGTGTTAGGTAACTATAGTTTAGTACACTAATAGATTAACAGTGTTACATAAGTGGTTTATTACATTATTAGATGAACAATGTTAGATAAATATAGTTTATTCAATTGTTAGATTATCTTATCAGTATAACAAAAAACTATTTGATAAAAGTATATGACACAAGTTACATATGAGAGCCATATCCTCACAGCGAGCCTTTATTTCGCTCGCGCATGCACAGATCAGCAATCCGTGATAACGAGAAAACCCACTTGTAGAGAAAATTATATATTTTTGAATCTAACGATGACCGAAGGTCAAAACGTTGTTCGCTCCTCTAATTGTGCTTTATCGATCCATACCATCCGTTTTTAAAAATATAACATCGTAAAGAACCAGTAAAATGCTGAGTTACTTAAAGAACAAATTCATTTGTAGAAAGGCTTAACTTTTAGTCTTGCTGATCTCACGATTATCACATGACTGTCACCTGCAATGCTGTGATATCACGTTCGTCAGCCATCTTGAATAGAACAGTCTGAAGAACTAGAGAGTATATTTATTCTCTGTGAGGGGAAGTAGGATAGTCTGTACTTGTGGTTACCAGTCATTTCAAATGTCTTCCACTTTAACTTTGATTTCAATAAGAAAGTGACGTTTCTTATCTTATGCAAGCTCTGTGGTTTTATATTTTCTACCATTCCTTCTTTAGTATACAACATACACATCTCACTATCCTTCTGCACACACTTACAAACACATTTAAACCGTCCTTGTGAACGAACATAGCAGCTGAATATTCTTGTATCTGCACAAATCTGGAAACCTTGAACAAAAACCCACATTAAACTTAATCTAATACTTAGGGCAATTCAAGTTTCTATCTTTCTGAGTTTCGTTTGAAAAGGTAAATCGAGACAGAACACTGAAACTAAAGTAAGTTTAACCACTGACACAAACCATATTTTAAAGTAAAATGATGGTTAATGTTCCACATATATCAACCAAGTTTCATCAACATCCGATCATTTTTATAAAGTTATAAGACTGTGAAAAATCAGTCACCTTGTTAAGAAATTCTTTTTAAATTTCCGTGACCTTGCTCTGATTTTGACCTTCCAGAAACTAACTTCCTGTATGTTGAATCCTGATACAAACATATACAAACTTTCGTCCAAATCAACTCAGCCGTTTTCGAGAAACCTTGTCGACAAACACATACACGAACACTGGGGTGAAACCCACAATAAAGAGTATATGTAATTTCGCTCTCCAAAGTACTTTACCAAGTCAAAAGGGTTAGCAAATGAACGGTATTTGTTATTCGGTTGAAACATTTACAAAGAACTACGTTTCTCAAGAGTTAATAACAGGTGTAAATTACATGATTATTAAAACAAAACACAGTTTGTACACAAAAAATACAGTCGGATAAAGAAAACTGTCCCTAAAGATTGCATGGCTAACAACATCCGTTCTCGAACAATGTCAAATGTGCGTCTCAAGGTAACATAGAAATATATACTTTACACGTACTGTCTCTAAACTGCGCTAATTATAATTTGGAAAGTTTATTAAACTCTTGATTCGTTCAAAGAACACTAAACTTGCGTTTTATTCATTAATTAGTAGAAATACGAGTATTTTTCACGTTTCGACTTCGCAACAGTCTGAATGACTCTTACACAGTATCTGAGAAACTTCGCTCAAGAAGTGAACCATACAACTTACAACTGTTCTATCTCTACACACGTTTTAAACGTTTCACATATTTTCATTAACTATATAATCAAAACACACGTTGAAAATTTCACACGTTCTAAACAACTAAATACTCCAAACATACTTCAAAAGTCTCACACGTTCTGAACAATTATCATGTTTTTGTGTTTAACTAAGTGAATTATTAACTACGATGCTTGTGTACGTAACTTTGAATTAATTATTCAGAAACATGTTTGAGTTCTTATTTCTGCAATGATTTTGAACTGAAGCACAACTTCCTGTCAGATGAATTTCTGAAAGAAAGAAGAAGGTATATGAATTAAAAGTGTACCTGCAGTTACGACAGAGTTACCTTATTCAGACAGAAATGTTACGTATTTTCAGTAACACCTGGAATGTGCAACCGTTTCGGTTAGGGTAATTCGGGAAGGCCGTGTAACAACGAAACGTGCAACATTTCCCACCGTAAACGTATTCGTTATAATAATGCAAAATTATCTTAAACAAAACAAAAATAAATAAATAAAAAATGTTGGGTTTAATTCATTGATACATTTGTTTCTTTTTGGCGAGAAGGAAGCGTTTCTCTAAAAGGAAATATCTACTTATAACGAGGCCTAATAGACACGCTAGTGTAATGATTAAAATAACGAAAATAAACTTAGCTTTTCAACTATACAAGATGTTGTGTGTTTTTTCGCTCTCTTCCTGCAGCGTAAAACGTGTTCCGTAATGGATTGCAACATTATTTTAGCATTTAGGCTTACCTAGATAAGTTGAAATGATTGAAGCCGTTCGTTCGTAAAGCTGTTCGTGACGTGCTCTTCACTTGGCCGCCATGATGAATCAGAGAGTATCATGGCGTTTCACGGCCACCTAACGGCATCCTTTATGACGTCTGTTGTCTGCACCCTACCGCACGACCTTGTAAACACTGGCCCAGAGTTGTGGTCGTTTATTTATATTTATCTGTTTCAATGCTACGGAAGTAAAGAAAGAGAAAGAAAAACCATTACGACTGAAGAAAGACTTGAAAAATGTTAATAAACTTCACGTAATGTTCTATCTCTGATACAAACAACATGAGATTTTAAAAAACGGTAATATTCACAGGGTTTTTTTTGACATTTTCAGTGTTTGTCTATTAGAGAAAAAAATTATCCTTTCTATTAAAAGATATTAATGTAACAGAAATAATATATACATTTATTTATTTATAGAGTACTTATATATATGTGTGTGTGTGTTATTTGAATGTAAATTCACTTTCAAGTATCGTATCTGTCACTGTCAGGTCTTTGTTTTCAAACAGTTCACTAAAATTAATTAATTAACTCTAGCAATTATCGGACGTTCTTCGATTTGTTCAAAAGATTGAAATTTGCTATCGATCTCTAAATAGCGTGCTCAGACCACACCCCCTAAATGTTCTGATCACTCCCCCCGACTGGCAAGTCCATCGCTCGAGTATCGATTTAGCCAACAGGTAAAAAAACATATCACAAGCTTTGACTGTAGAAATAACGGATGGTATAAAATCAATAAAGATATTTTGCTGAAGGGAGCCCTACAAATCTTTATCTTGTCACTGCCTCGAAATACTGTCTTTTCCCTTCTCTAATAAAATATTGCAGTCAATCATGAGCGCTCCTTACTGTTCTACAGAGAGTTCTCTTCGTGCTTACATTCCAACTGTTTCTCCACACTGTCTTTATTTTCAAAGTGAACCATCACGTTCCTGATTTCTCTCCACACTGTCTTTATTTTCAAAATGAACCAACACGTTCCTGATTTCTCTCCACACTGTCTTTATTTTCAAAGTGAACCATCACGTTCCTGATTTCTCTCCACACTGTCTTTATTTTCAAAATGAACCAACACGTTCCTGATTTCTCTCCACACTGTCTTTATTTTCAAAGTGAACCATCACCTTCCTGATTTCTCTCCACACTGTCTTTATTTTCAAAATGAACCAACACGTTCCTGACTTCTCTACACTGTCTTTATTTTCAAAGTGAAACATCACGTTCCTAATTTCTTTCCACATTGTCTTTTCATCATTTAAGGTTCTTTTCTAAGCACTCCTTCACAGAGTGTTTCTTTAGTTTGATTGGTTATTCAATTACTGGATATTCATATTGTCTGATTCTTCATTAAGTGCCCCTTCAACTTTCTGGTTATTTACTAACAAGCCTTCACTTTGTCCTATTATTTAATTATTGTCTTTCCACATTCTTTTCTCATGTGGTAGTTTGAATTTTTAAAAGTGCCTAAGTGGGTAAATTATTTCATTTGGAAAAAACACACCAAAAAACATATGCCTTGTGAATAATATGGTGGTTTGAGGTGTATTAGAATAATGTTGTATTTCAAGTATTACAAGCAAGCAATGTGAATTAAGCATTTAACTTATTCGATTAGTCCAGAATTTAAATCATAAACATAGAATTCTATATTTAGCACCCCTTAAGTATCCTCTATCTAGTTCTATTCTTGGTGCACCTTCACCTTGTCTAATTTATATTTAAATGTCCCCTATCTGGTTCTATTCTTGGTGCACCTTCACTTTGTCTAATTTCTATTTAAATGTCCCCTATCTGGTTCTATTCTTGGTGCACCTTCACCTTGTCTAATTTATATTTAAATGTCCCCTATCTGGTTCTATGCTTGGTGCACCTTCACCTTGTCTAATTTCTATTTAAATATCCCCTATCTGGTTCTGTTCTTGGTGCACCTTCACCTTGTCTAATTTCTTTTTAAATGTCCCCTATCTGGTTCTGTTCTTGGTGCACCTTCACCTTGTCTAATTTCTTTTTAAATGTCCCCTATCTGGTTCTATTCTTGGTGCACCTTCACTTTGTCTAATTTCTATTTAAATATCCCCTATCTGGTTCTATTCTTGGTGCACCTTCACCTTGTCTAATTTCTTTTTAAATGTCCCCTATCTGGTTCTGTTCTTGGTGCACCTTCACCTTGTCTAATTTCTTTTTAAATGTCCCCTATCTGGTTCTATTCTTGGTGCACCTTCACTTTGTCTAATTTCTATTTAAATATCTCCTATCTGGTTCTCTTCTTGGTGCACCTTCACCTTGTCTAATTTCTTTTTAAATGTCCCCTATCTGGTTCTATTCTTGGTGCCTCTTCAACTTGTCTAATTTCTATTTAAATATCCCCTATCTGGTTCTGTTCTTGGTGCCCCTTCACCTTGTCTAAGTTATATTTAAATATCCCCTATCTGGTTCTATTATTGGTGCCCCTTCACCTTGTCTAATTTATATTTAAACCTAAAACCAACTTAATAACAGTAGTGGGAAAATAAATAAAACCAACTTAATAATGGTAGTGGGAAAATAATTATAACCAACTTAATGATGGTAGTGGGAAAATAAATAAAACCAACGTAATAATGATAGTGGGAAAATAAATAAAACCAACTTAATAATAGCAGTGGGAAAATAATTATAACCAACTTAATAATGGAAGTGGGAAAATAATTATAACCAACTTAATAACAGTAGTGAGAAAATAAATAAAACCGACTTAATAATAGTAGTGGGAAAATGTTTAAAACGAACTTAATAATGGTAGTGGGAAAATAAACATAACCAACTTAATAACAGTAGTGAGAAAATAAATAAAACGAACTTAATAATGGTAGTATGAAAATAAATAAAACCAGCTTAATAATAGTAGTGGGAAAATAAATAAAACCAACTTAATAATAGCAGTGGGAAAATAAATAAAACGATCTTATTAATGGTAGTATGAAAATAAATAAAACCAACTTAATAATAGAAGTGGGAAAATAAATAAAACGAACTTAATAATAGTAGTATGAAAATAAATAAAACCAACTTAATAATAGCAGTGGGAAAATAAATAAAATCAACTTAATAATAGCAGTGGGAAAATAAATAAAACCAACTTAATAATGGTAGTGGGAAAATAGATAAAACCAACTTAATAATAGCAGTGGGAAAATAAATAAAGCCAACTTAATAATGGTAGTATGAAAATAAATAAAACCAACTTAATAATAGCAGTGGGAAAATAAATAAAACGTACTTAATAACAGCAGTAAGAAAATAAATAAAATCAACTTAATAAGAGTAGTGGGAAAATGTTTAAAACCAACTTAATAATAGCAGTGGGAAAATAAATAAAACCAACTTAATAATAGCAGTGGGAAAATAAATAAAACCAACTTAATAATAGCAGTGGGAAAATAAATAAAACCAACTTAATAATGGTAGTATGAAAATAAATAAAACCAACTTAATAATAGTAGTATGAAAATAAATAAAACCAACTTAATAATAGCAGTGGGAAAATAAATCGTTGGGTTGCTTTTGTTCATTTAGAAATATCAAGAAAACAATATTGCTGTTATAACAACAGTTGTTAGATTAATTTCGTTCATTGTGTACACTTTAAAGCTGTGATTGTGATATAAATGTAATGTTTCTGTTTGTTATGTGTACCCGTTAACAGAAATAAATGATTTTTAAAACCAATTAGCAAGTTACAGTGCTGGAGAATTTGTTTTACATCTACTGACATCTATATTCTGGACAATGAACCAGTAGCATATAAAGAGATAAAAAACGTTATTTGTGGTCAATAGTTAGCTCATGGAGATTTATTTTGGTTACTCAGTGGCGCATTTTCAGATTTAAAACAGGAATTTTCAGAGGCTGATTACATATGTAAAAACTGTTTTCGCTAAGTCACGTCTCAATGAAAATCTGCGTGCATCTGTGAGTACAAAACCATGCGTGTTTATAAGCTTGATCCGAATGTGTAACACTCCTGATTCCCATTAATCATAACCCCACCCGCTCCGGGCTGAAAACTTTAATTACTGAAAGTTTGGGCTGGATGTTTGTTCCCCCACCTCTGAACTGCGTCTGTCGGTTGGAAATCAATAGGGACTCCTTGCTGACAGCCATGTAGCTAATGGTGCCGCAGTCAGAGAACAACGAGGCCCAGTTCTTTTGGTTCAAACTTATCCGTAGTTTGCTTTGATCGTTTCTTCAAGTTCATTACCTAAACGATTTATCTTCAAACAACTTGGCATCGTGCACAAAAACTGTTTCTACTTGTTTATAATGTATTAGTTAAATTATATTGTATTTTGTAACGTATCAATACAACTTATTGTAATTTGTCGTGTCTCAGTATAAATGTGTTGTATTTTGTAGTGTATCAATACAACTTATTGTAATTTGTCGTGTCTCAGTATAAATGTGTTGTATTTTGTATTGTATCAATACAACTTATTGTAATTTGTCGTGTCTCAGTATAAATGTGTTGTATTTTGTAGTGTCTCCAGAAGAACTGTGTTCTATTTTGTAGTGTATTGTATTTTTCAGCGTGTCAGTTGAACCGTGTCGTATCTTGCAAAGCCACTAAATCTATATGTTTTTGTCCATGATATTGGGTTATGTATCTTTGTTCTTAGAAACAAACGAACAAACGGGACGGCAACCAGTCAGAATTACTGTACCTCTCACCATCCATTGACTGTCACTTACTCTTATAACGCATTTATAGCTTTAAAGTGAGAAGAATAGCTTGTGATAAATGTTCGAATATCTCTCCAAATCTCACAAGACTAATGTGCGTTAGTATTTTACTAGAACAGCGGAAACACACCATACACATGTCACATTATCTCAGAGGAAACTGTCATATATCCTGTTTAAAATACGATAAAAGTGAGAATCTTCCTGTAATATGAAACAAATAAATGAGGTTTTGTGTACAAGATATCACCAAACTAGATGTTTGTTTCAGGTAACGAAGGAATAATGTTATAAGTTAGACGCCTATGATATATTAGATCACGTCCATAACGTATGGTGTAACTTGTATTTCAACATCTACGAGTACGTTAAAAATAGTAACATAAGTACGTTCATTCCGTGTATATTTTAAATATAACTACAGTATGGTATAATGAGGAATGCTTATGATAGCTCAATATAGTACAACAAGGATGGCTTAAACTGGCTCAATATAGTACAACAAGGATGGCTAAAACTGGCTCAGTATGGTAAAATGAGGAATGCTTATGATAGCTCAATATAGTACAACAAGAATGGCTTAAAATAGCTCAGTATGGTATAATGAGGATGGCTTAAGATGGCTCAGTATGGTATAATGAGGATGGCTTAAGATAGCTCAATATAGTATAACAAGGATGGCTTAAACTGGCTCAGTATGGTAAAATGAGGATGGCTTAAGATAGCTCAATATAGTATAACAAGGATGGCTTAAACTGGCTCAGTATGGTAAAATGAGGATGGCTTAAGATAGCTCAATATAGTATAACAAGGATGGCTTAAACTGGCTCAGTATGGTAAAATGAGGATGGCTTAAGATGGCTCAGTATGGTATAATGAGGATGGCTTAAGATAGCTCAATATAGTATAACAAGGATGGCTTAAACTGGCTCAGTATGGTAAAATGAGGATGGCTTAAGATAGCTCAATATAGTATAACAAGGATGGCTTAAACTGGCTCAGTATGGTAAAATGAGGATGGCTTAAGATGGCTCAGTATGGTAAAATGGGGATGGCTTAAGATAGCTCAATATAGTATAACAAGGATGGCTTAAACTGGCTCAGTATGGTAAAATGAGGATGGCTTAAGATGGCTCAGTATGGTATAATGAGGATGGCTTAAGATAGCTCAATATAGTATAACAAGGATGGCTTAAACTGGCTCAGTATGGTAAAATGAGGGTAGCTTAAGATAGCTCAATATAGTATAACAAGGATGGCTTAAACTGGCTCAGTATGGTAAAATGAGGATGGCTTAAGATAGCTCAATATAGTATAACAAGGATGGCTTAAACTGGCTCAGTATGGTAAAATGAGGAATGCTTATGATAGCTAAACATAGTATAACAAGGATGGCTTAAACTGGCTCAGTATGGTATAATGAGGATGGCTTAAGATGGCTGCAATAATGTATATTCAGAATGGCTTAAGATGGCTCAGTATGCCTTATTCAGACATAACGTTAGATGGCTAAAATATGTTGTACCACGGAAGACCTAAGATCGGTAAAATTTCGAATAAAACATTTCTTATGAAAACTAGAAAAGTGAGAACGAAAATCTGCGTACGTTTTGTCTGTTAAAACATTACTTACTAAGTACTTACACATTGATCTTGTCTGTTAAAACATCACTTACTAAGTACTTACACATTGATCTTGTCTGTTAAAACATTACTTACTAAGTACTTATTCATTGATTTTGTTTTGATTTATTTACTTTGATATACCTGTGTATATAAAAAATTAATATAGTCAAGCAAATTTAATAATTATATGTATGTATTGATTTTACTTTATATATATAGAATTCTCTATATATAACACATGACTGTTTATGTAACTGTCAGATTGTCTCCAAACAAAGCTCTAGAAGCAACACATGACTGTCCATGTAACTATCAGATTGTCTCCAAACAAAACTATATAAACAACACATGACTGTCCATGAACTATCAGATTGTCTCCAAGAAAAGCTATATAAACAACACATGACTGTTCATGTAACTGTCAGATTGTCTCCAAGAAAAGCTCTATAAACAACACACGACTGTCCATGTAACTGTCAGATTATCTCCAAGAAAAGCTATATAAACAACACATGACTGTCCATAGTAACTGTCAGGTTTTCTCCAAATGAAACAACATAAACAACTCACGACTGTCCAGAGTAACTGTCAGGACTTCTCCAAACAAAAAGTTAAACAGTGTAAGCTCCCATGTAACAAGATATTCAATAAAAATAATTTGACAGCAGATTGACCTAAGTGAGTTTTAAATATCTTGTTAAACACTAACACCTTTGTTGTTCAGCATTCTGTCACTAACCGTTTCGATAGAGCCCGACTACACTTTACCCCAAACAACACAGATAATAACAAGGAACATTCTGGTTAGTATATACTGTGTATTGATGTATTCTGGTTAGTATATACCGTGTATTGATGTATTCTGGTTAGTATATACTGTGTATTGATGTATTCTGGTTAGTATATACTGTGTATTGATGTATTCTGGTTAGTATATACCGTGTATTGATGTATTCTGGTTTGTATATACTGTGTATTGATGTATTCTGGTTAGTATATACCGTGTATTGATGTATCCTGCGTATCCGCTTCGTGTTCTGTATTATAACGATTAATCTTGATTTGTGGAATACATTAGGAGAGGAATGGCGACCAGTAAGTTAAGCCTAGTTTACTCTAATCCACAAATATTTTATGTTAATGGGACAGGTAAAGAAGTCCACAACGAAATAGTTGTCTTGGTCCATGAAAGTTACTACGACTCTAAGTGTTTTAACACGTGGGTGTTTTCTCACCGTCCCTTCTAACATTAACATGAATTTCTGTTCAAGCCGTAAGTATATGAAACATAAATAACAAATATGAATAGGTGGAGGGACTTGGGACCTGTCTTCCAATTTGACCCGGTAGTGAATGAAGAACAGACACTTTTGTTTAACTACTACGGAAGTCGCTGTTTTATTTTTTAACTAACGTGTCATGGTCAACACAGGAAACAAGATGACCCCAATTCACGCCACCTATGCACAGTAAAACGCCTACTTATCTTATTGGAAGATGATCAGCCTACACTGTTGGTTCTCTTCGCTTTCTACTGTTTGCTGTTATTTCTACGCCCGCTTGTAATTCAAAATCCTTGAGACAAATGTGACGTCACAGACGTGCTGTGTGACTGAATTTCACTTAGAATGAGCAAATTATTACACACTGTGTCACCTTTGTGTCGCACTTTCAGTCTTCCGTTAAAGCTGCAAACACTTCAGCTGAGACAAGCGTGTTACTTTAAATCCGCCATTTTGAATCTAAGTGGATTTCTCACCGTACGAGTCGTCTGGGCTCCTACCTGGCGCAAACTACCAACCAGTGCACGCGCACAGTTCCAGGTAGTCTACCGCGTGACTGGTCGTCCGGGAAATCTCACGCCCAACTGGTTCATAGCTCAGCTTTACGATCAATTTCACTAACCAGTGATGTCGAGAAAACCCACTTGTAGAGAAAAATATACATGTAAAAACGGCTGGTGTGGGTTGAGAAATTTTGTTATGTGGAGGAGCGAACAACGTTTCGACTTTCATCAATTTCACTATTTCTTTTTCCACATGAGAAGTGATAAATAATTCGTCCAATAGCTAACAACCTTTATATGCCATAACTTCAATGTCAATAAAAATATTAACATTAATATCGTCAACAGATAAACACCAAATCTTTTTCTACAGCCAATTGAAAAGTCTATCAATCAACACGTGCAACTCTGAATCATTGTTTTTTTATCCTTTTTAGGTAGTCAAGATGAAACCAAACAGAAATCCTACCATAAATCTATTCAATTCGAACGATCTGATACAAGAACTTGGAGAAGTTAGAATGTAATATACAAGTATGCACACGTGTACTTCAAACATATATAATTCATAACCTACACAAGTTATCTACCATATGAAGGTTAATCAACTTGGCTTACGAAACTGTTGTATGCAACTCCTAAATAAGCAATAAATATCTAACTTACAGAACCAAAAATTTCATAAAAACCAACTTTACATGTTACACAAAAGATGTGCGTCCTAACTATAACCAGCGAAAGTAAGCTATTGTTACATAGTTTAACTATCTGTTGTGTAGAACTCTTGTTATTGTTACAAAATTAGATCTAGCTAGACCAAGTGTGAATACTGTATTGTTGTTACACAGTTAGATCTAGCTAGACCAAGTGTGAATACTGTATTATTGTTACACAGTTAGATCTAGCTAGACCAAGTGTGAATACTGTATTATTGTTACACAGTTAAATCTAGCTAGACCAAGTGTGAATACTGTATTATTGTTACACAGTTAGATCTAGCTAGGCCAAGTGTGAATACTGTATTATTGTTACACAGTTAGATCTAGCTAGACCAAGTGTGAATACTGTATTATTGTTACATGGTGAGATCTAGCTAAACCAAGTGTCAATACTGTATTATTGTTACATAGTTAGATCTAGCTAGACCAAGTGTGAATACTGTATTATTGTTACACAGTTAGATCTAGCTAGACCAAGTGTGAATACTGTATTATTGTTATACAGTTAGATCTAGCTAGACCAAGTGTGAATACTGTATTATTGTTACACAGTTAGATCTAGCTAGACCAAGTGTAAATACTGTATTATTGTTACATAGTTAGATCTAGCTAGACCAAGTGTGAATACTGTATTATTGTTACATAGTCAGATCTAGCTAGACCAAGTGTGAATACTGTATTATTGTTACATAGTCAGATCTAGCTAGATCAAGTGTGAATACTGTATTATTGTTATATAGTTAGATCTAGCTAGACCAAGTATGAATACTGTATTATTGTTACATAGTTAGATCTAGCTAGACCAAGTGTGAATACTGTATTATTGCTACATAGTTAGATCTAGCTAGACCAAGTGTGAATACTGTATTATTGTTATATAGTTAGATCTAGCTAGACCAAGTGTGAATACTGTATTATTGTTACATAGTTAGATCTAGCTAGACCAAGTGTGAATACTGTATTATTGTTACATAGTTAGATCTAGCTAGACCAAGTGTGAATACTGTATTATTGTTACATAGTCAGATCTAGCTAGACCAAGTGTCGATACTGTATTATTGTCACACAGTTAGATCATTCCATAAGTGCTACTAGTCAGCACTCCTTTTTCCATTAATCATCACTGAACCCTCACCAGATGGCAGTAATTGTTCGATCTTCTCGGTAACGCTGACCAGTCCTTGAAGAGACAGAACAAGCCCCCGAGGTGTCTCATTTCACTTACCTTCTAGCGACAAGAAACTGTTACGACTGTTCAGTCGATTTCTGCAGTTCTTTCAAACGAAAGGAAATATTTTGTCGTTAAACCGTGTTGGTTAAACTGTTCTTAACACTGTTAACTGAATCCAGATGACTGGAACACGCCCGTTTAACCTCGTGAATTCTTCGCCGAGTTTTCGATATCAAAGACTTCGAGTGCACCTCTGTCGTTAAGTTACCTGTTCTGTATGACCGTATACGTTGAGATTATTTACAGTTATAACTCATTGGAAGTTTCGTTACGTGGTTAAATACTTTTTACGTAGTGTTCCTTCGTTGTTACGTGTACGTTCTGTGAACCCAAAGAATCATGGTTCGCGTCACGCTTCCCCAAGGACTTGCTTCACATTTTAGGCCCATGGGTATTATTGACAGTCAAATCCTTCTGTTTGGACAGTCGAGAGTTGCACAGTAACTGAAAGTAAGTGCTTTCCATTATCTGCCTTCCTTAAAGTCTGTCAATTCCAAAATTAGGGACAGTTTGTGTAGAATAAATTATTTATTAACTTCGTGTAATTTCGTTTTCTCCGTTCTCCAGCCGAGAATTTGTTGGAAACAACTTTGTTTACTTGTAGTTCTTACACTATCTGGCGGGAAATGTTTTACCCAATTAGAATTGTTTTTTTCGGTAATACTGACTAATAACGAACCTTCTAAACCATCACCGGTCAAGACATAAAGATAAAACGAAACTTAACGATTGTTACAAAGGGTTCACTCAACTGGCGTTTAGAATGAGTTCCAAATGTCATTTCACATTATACAGAAGAAGACTGTTTTCATCACTGTTTACTGGTAAAGGTAATTATTATAATACGGGTTTTTAATTTTTTCAACTAAATAAGAAAGAAAAATGACTGTTAAATAGACTCGGTGGTGTTCTCAGATGGTTACCCAGTTTCAAAGACACTAATCGATGTACCCCTTACTGTTATTTGTAATCTATTGCACCCCTTACTGTTATTTGTATTCCATGTTCCCCTCACTGTTATTTGTCTTGATTGTTTTTGTTTAATTTCGCGTAAAGCTACTCGAGGGCTATCTGCGCTAGCCGTCCCCAATTTAGCAGTGTAAAAATAGATGGAAGGCAGCTAGTCATCACCACCCACCGCCAACTATTGGGCTACTCTTTTACCAACGAATACTGGGATTTACCGTCACATTATAACGTCTTCACGGCTGATAGGGCGAGCATGTTTGATGCGACCGGGATTCGAACTCGCAACCCTCGGATTACGAGTCGAACGACTAAACACACCTGGTCATGCCGGGCCCATTTCTCTTGAATAGTACTTTGTGGAAGGTTTGAATTTTGCTAATCTTCAAATTAATCCTAATAGAATAGGACCAAGTAATTATAAATATTGCTGAGATATAATTGTATTCAGTTGTCTGTAACATAAAGTAGCTTTTTGATTCAGAAAACAACAACTAACTTCCAAATAAGTAAATAACAACATAAAGTTAAGCCTAACAATATAAATTGAAAACTTAGTTTACCATTAGTATTAACTATCACGACCTCCATAATTTAGTTTACAACTAGTATTAAGTATTACGACCTCTTTGTTTTGCCTAAACAGTTGGCATGACAAGATGGTTAAGGCGCTCGACTTGTAATGTTAGAGTCGAGGGTTCGAATCCCCATCACCCCAAACATGCTTGCCCTTTCAGCCGTGGGGGCGTTATAAAGTAACGATCAATCCCACTATTCGTGGGTAAAAAAGCAGTCCAAGAGTTGGCGGTGAGTGATGATAACTAGCTGCCTTCCATCTAGTCTTACACTGCTAAATTGGGGACGGCTAGCGCAGATAGCTCTCGAGTAGCTTTACGCGAAATTAAAAAAAGCAAACAAACAAAACATCTATTCTGTGTTGTTTATTAATACAACTGAGATATGCATTAGTTATAAAACAAAGTCTCGTCTTTTTAATCAGTTAATGTATCATATTTCATACTGGGAATCTTGCTGTTGGAAACAGTAAAGTACTCCATGATGAGTCTGTTTTTGTAATCCACGTCATCAGAAAATAAAACAAAATGTTACATTCAGACATTAATGTAAGTTTACTTCCAACTTTTACGACGACGTAAAGTTTAGGTTCAGATGTAAAGGCTTTACTTTTGGACCTATTGTGACATAGGTTTTAAACCTAAGAATTTCGTTTCCAAACTTTACTATAATGTAATTTCTAGGCCTAAATATTTCACTCCTATGCTTTACTATGTCGCAAGTTTCAGAACTTCCACTTTATACTTTTCTATAAGCGTTAGGTATTTTTATTTCCCATGATAGGAGAGTGCACAAACGTAACGTATGTTCTCTACTCACCCGGTCATACACGTCATCTTATAATATCATCAGGAAATAACAATAGATGGCGCAGTAATCCATTTTTCATTCGTCTTGTTCCTTTTTCATTTATTTCTTTTTGCCGCCTGGATTTCATTGATAACACCAACAGTCGAGCTTATGAGAAGTTTTCTGTAAGCTACAAGGAGTTTCACTTTCTACAACAGTCAAACTTATGAGAAGTTTTTGTAAGCTACAAGGAGTTTCACTTTCTACAACAGTCAAACTTATGAGAAGTTTTCTGTAAGCTACAAGGAGTTTCACTTTCTACAACAGTCAAACTTATGAGAAGTTTTCTGTAAGCTACAAGGAGTTTCACTTTCTAAACAGTCAAACTTATGAGAAGTTTTCTGTAAGCTACAATGAGTTTCACTTTCTACTTCCTTCAGTTTAAATATATATGTGTAGAAAATGACAATGTGATATTTCTCTAGAGTTTTTTTTAACATTTAATTTGTTTAATTAACTCATTTTAAAGTTCTATAATCTAGAACCTGTTATTTATATTTCTCACAAATAGTTTGTGTTAAGGTACTTTACACAAAGACGACAGTAAACGTTTAACATAAAACATAAGCATTAGTTAAAACATTACATAATGGAGGTTCAGTCTGTAAACACATTACATAACACAGGATGATTCAGTAAATACATTACATAACACAGGTTGATTCAGTAAATACATTACATAACACAGGATGATTCAGTAAACATATTGCATAACACAGGATGATTCAGTAAGTACATTACATAACACAGGTTGATTCAGTAAATACATTACATAACACAGGTTGATTCAGTAAACACATTACATAACACAGTATGATTCAGTAAATACATTACATAACACAGGTTGATTTAGTAAATACATTACATAACACAGGATGATTCAGTAAATACATTACATAACAGGTTGATTCAGTAAATACATTACATAACACAGGTTGATTCAGTAAATACATTACATAACACAGGTTGATTCAGTAAATACATTACATAACACAGGTTGATTCAGTAAATACATTACATAACACAGGTTGATTCAGTAAACACATTACATAACACAGGTTGATTCAGTAAATACATTACATAACAGGATGATTCAGTAAATACATTACATAACACAGGTTGATTCAGTAAATACCTTACATAACACAGGTTGATTCAGTAAATACATTACATAACACAGGTTGATTCAGTAAATACATTACATAACACAGGATGATTCAGTAAATACATTACATAACACAGGTTGATTCAGTAAATACCTTACAGAACATAGGTTGATGTTATGTTCGATCAGTAATCACATTACATAACACAGGTTGATTCAGTAAATACATTACATAACACAGGATGATTTAGTAAATACATTACATAACACAGGTTGATTCAGTAAATACCTTACAGAACATAGGTTGATGTTATGTTCGATCAGTAATCACATTACATAATGCAGTATCGATTCCGTACTTTAAAACCAGTTCATAGGTGTCGCTCATAAAATATTATCAGCTGTTTATGATCCATAAGTGTGTATAGTTGTACTTACTTTCACGTATTGTGTTTAAATGTATTTCCTATGATTATAAACCATTCACGTACTAAAATGTCTAACACGATGTTTTGATTTTCCATTTGAATGTTATTCACTGACTGTATTTATAATTATCAAACTTACAAATATATTAAATTATGTTATTTCTTCCCTAATAAAAATAATACGTGTACATTAACCCTAGAAATAAATAAAACTAAAATAAAATACGTCTTGTGAGGAAAAACAACGACTTTTCTCTGCTTGATAATTCACTAGACCTGATTTTTTTTTCGCTGAGAGATATACACTTCCCCATAGAGCTAGGGACATTACAAGATGTGGGTACCCTCCCCCACCCCCACAGATTTCCTGCTTCTTTTTACGCTTCTGGCATCTCAAAATAAACCTGAAATAGTGTATCAACCCTTTACTCTAACGCTCACAGTATTTATAACAATGTCCACTAGGTGGCGCTATGGAGTGAGGTAAACATCAGCCAATTAATCACTCAGCGTATTTCATGTGATGTTTAAAATTAACAACAGTTGAGTCAAAAATGGAATATCCATAATTTTCATCTCAAATAAATTGTTTGCTTCAGTATATTAGAAAGAATGTTTCAAATCTATATCCTGTGTCATTACCTAGGAAGTGTCCACATTTTTAATAGCACACTTTCGATAGTAGCGTGACAGTTGAAACAGTTATTTCTAAAATTCACAAAAGCACACAAAAATGTCATCTATTGTCGACTGCTAAACAAAATATTTTATTTGTAAGCCTGGTGAATTGTTTCTAGCTTAATGAACATTTAATGAATTACTCTACAAACTGACAGTTTGTTTCTTCCATTTAAAGAATTAATTTATAAAAAGTTTGTTTCTAAGTGTAGTTTTATTAAACCTGCGTGTAATACAGCTTAGGTAAGTGGTCCAAATAAAAACAGTGTAGTTTTATTAAACTTACGTGTAACACAATTTAGGTAAGTGGTCCAAATAAAAACAGTGTAGTTTTATTAAACTTACGTGTAACACAGTTTAGGTAAGTGGTCCAAATAAAAACAGTGTAGTTTTATTAAACTTACGTGTAACACAGTTCAGGTAAGTGGTCCAAATAAAAACAGTGTAGTTTTATTAAACTTACTTGTAACACAGTTTAGGTAAGTGGTCCAAATAAAAACAGTGTAGTTTTATTAAACTTACGTGTAACACAGTTTAGGTAAGTGGTCCAAATAAAAACAGTGTAGTTTTATTAAACTTACGTGTAACACAGTTCAGGTAAGTGGTCCAAATAAAAACAGTGTAGTTTTATTAAACTTACGTGTAACACAGTTTAGGTAAGTGGTCCAAATAAAAACAGTGTAGTTTTATTAAACTTACGTGTAACACAGTTTAGGTAAGTGGTCCAAATAAAAACAGTGTTGTTTTATTAAACTTACGTGTAACACAGTTTAGGTAAGTGGTCCAAATAAAAACAGTGTTGTTTTATTAAACTTACGTGTAACACAGTTCAGGTAAGTGGTCCAAATAAAAACAGTGTAGTTTTATCAAACTTACGTGTAACACAGTTTAGGTAAATGGTTCAAATAAAAACAGTGTAGTTTTATTACGTGTAATAAAAAGAACAATTGAATTAGTTTGAATTTTTAACTCATGTGAAGTCCTTGTAAGCTTTATGATTTAACCTGATATCCACATTGTTCTATAAACATAACGTTATGTTATGCTAACCCTCGTTCTGATATATATATCATCCCAAATTAAATCGCTTGACTTTCTGTTTCTTTTCATCGTGCAACAATTTATCAACCCTGTCTTTTCGTGAGAATGGTCGTGCAGACACGAACAGAAATATATTCTTTTCATTCTGTCGGTTTTCAGCAAAATCAAATCCATCATGTCAGCCGTCTGCCTCTCACGCTAGGCCTCCTACAATGAGATATCGTTGTGATATGGAGGCAGTGTCTGAACAGCTTTTGGAAAGTATATATATCTCACATATATATACAAATAGCAGTACAGAGAAATATTTGATGTAAACAGCAAGACTTGTTCTGAGAAAAATGTTAATATTTTCTTCTGGTTTCAAACCCCCACATGTTTATAAACTAGCACGCTCGTGTGTCGGGAATAGGTTTAACATTTTATAAGAGCATTATTTTGAAAAAAATAAATTAACCGAAGGTCATAAGGAAGGTTAAAGACATGGCCAGCCAGTTTAGTCGAGGTCACCTAGGTCAGAACGTCGGTGGGCGGAGTTGTGTTACCGCTTAACTACAAATCCCATGAATAAAAGGACGAACCTCAGATATTACATATCTCATTAGTCGAGGTCTGTTTCACCGTCTCCTCTGGCTGTCAGGGACACAGAAAACAATGCTCTATTGTGGTTTTTTACATTTGTTATCTCGTTATTAAATGGATTATGTTGAGAAATATTTGTGCGACCAGAGAGTATTTAAAACTCTATGGTACACTATACACACAAAATAAAGTCGTGTATGATTAGTTACAAGTAATATTCTAGACAGTAGACCACCGTGTCGACTTTTAATTTAAACAATCTGTAAGTATTAGATAACTAGAAATAAATCTTGGTATGTTTGTTATAAAGGTATTGGTTGTCCCAGTTAAAAACTACAAGCATAGAAACTACATCACTGAAACTACAGACATAGTGTTACAGTTTCAATATTTATCAGCTGTGTGGATCCTTTAGAAAAACTCAACCGATCTGAAAAGCAAAGTCAGTTGATGTGCTCCTGAAAAAAAGGATTAAATAAACATAGCAGCGCCATCTTCAGGCTATAATAAATTCCACAGTGGCTCATCTGAGCTGTGTCAACCACAGGTATCGAAACTCAGTTTTTAGTGCTGAATCACTGGGGGTTGGAGGGTAGATAATATAGTTTCAACAGATAAGTACGTACGTAAGTAATATAAAGATATTTTTTTTAAGAATAGAAACAGTTTTAACTGTTGGTCAGTTATAACTTGGTAAAGATAAACTTAAGTGACACGGGTGTTGTGGTTATTATCTCGATATATAATCTCAACAACTACTTAATTTAAAACATACAGTTAATAATACGTTTTACTTCTTAAGTGGGAAAATGTTTAGTTATGTTTTCTACAATGGAACAAACATGACTTTTCTGTAGCATTTTGAATCAACACAGATATCACTGTGAAAATCATATCTTGTAGTATTCACATTGATAACTAGCTGTAGCCTAAACTATTCTAGTATTCACATTGTTAACTAGCTGTAGCCTAGACTATTCTAATATTCACATTGTTAACTAGCTGTAGCCGAAACTATTCCAGTCTTGACATTGATAACTAGCTGTAGCCTAAACTATTCTAGTATTCACATTGTTAAATAGTTGTAGCGTAATATATTCTAGTATTCACATTGTTAACTAGCTGTAGTCCAAACTATTCTAGTATTTACATTGTTAAATAGCTGTATAGTCCAAACTATTTTAGTATTCACATTGTTAAGTAGCTATAGCCTAAACCTTTGTGGTATTAACATTGTTAAATAGTTGTAGCCTAATATATTCTAGTATTCACATTGTTAAATAGTTGTAGCCTAATATATTGTAGTATTCACATTGTTAAATAGCTGTAGCCCAAACTATTGTAGTATTCACATTGTTAAACAGTTAAATTAGCTGTAGCCTAATTTCTTCTTGTATTGACGTTGTATAAACCCGACACAAGCCAAGTATTGTTTCAGTTTATTTGTTATTTATTCTATTCATTCTTCTATATTTCTTTTGTTTCTCAATTTTCAACATTATATACTGATGTGCATTTTTTAAAGTATTTGTTTTCACGTACTTTTGAATTAAATTAGAAACATTTGTGTATTTAATAAAGCTTTCATTATTGATATTTCTTTCTAATATTCTCGAAAACCAGTTATTTCTTTATTGTCGATTGTTTAAAGTTACTTTCAACTATTTATTTTATCCAGTTTTTACCTCCTCACAACTCCAGTGATAATCAGACCAACTCTTAAGAATCGGCGATGAATTCTGGTTTCCTTCATAATATGTTGTTGTATAGCCCAGAGTAAAATATGTTGTTGTATAGCCCAGAGTAAAATATGCTGTTGTATAGCCCAGAGTAAAATATGCTGTTGTATAGCCCAGAGTAAAATATATTGTTTTATAGCCCAGAGTAAAAAGATAAAAACTTGTCTATCGTATCTGAAAAGATTTGACATTAGGTCATGAGTGTAAACAAACAAAACTGTCGTACTTTTATAGTTACCACAGTTCAACGTGATGTGGGAATATATACCACTGTTCAACATGATGTGTGAATATATACCACAGTTCAACATGATGTGTGAATATATACCACTGTTCAACATGATGTGTGAATGTATACCACTGTTCAATATGATGTGTGAATGTATACCACTGTTCAACGTGATGTGTGAATGTATACCACTGTTCAACGTGATGTGTGAATATATACCACTATTCAACGTGATGTGTGAATGTATACCACTGTTCAACGTGATGTGTGAATATATACCACTATTCAACGTGATGTGTGAATATATACCACGATTGCACATGATGTGTGAATATATATACAACTGTTGCACATGATGTGTAAATATATATTCCACTGTTGAACATAATGTGTGATTGTATACCACTTTTGTACATAATGTGTGATTGTATACCACTGTTGTACATAATATGTGAGTATACACCACTGTTGTACATAATGTGTGATTGTACACCACTGTTCTACATAATGTGTGATTGTATACCACTGTTTTACATAATGTGTGATTGTATACCACTGTTGTACATAATGTGTGATTGTATACCACTGTTGTACATAATGTGTGATTGTATACCACTGTTGTACATAATGTGTGAATACGTACCACTGTCTTCTATGTTGTATATTAATTTACTTAATGTACTGTTTTTAAGCGTAAAATATTATATTATATTCTTATTTGTGTAACCATATTGACCAAGGGCAGCTAAACTTGCTTGATGTAAGAGCCACATATAATAAACATGAGACGTTTGAGAACATGAACAAATATTACACACGTTTTTATTGTTACATGTACATTGTGTTACATAAGTTTTGTATAAATATTAATAAATACATGTTGGTAGTAGTTTTCAAACTGTTAATTTGTATAAGTTTCAATAACCACAAAGTACACACACACACACACACATACTAAATGTTTTCAAAACCCTGGCTGATTATTGTGTTAACTATATAAATATACGGTAACAAACTACTAATACTAATAAACTACAAATTTGCAATTCATTAACATTAAATGAGACAGCGAAAAATCGAAATATAATAAAAACAGATATTTTTAATTATATTTATTTGTCTGAGTTATTATCTAGTCATAACATGGAGGACGATGTGAAAAACAATAAAATCAGAGATATTTTAATCAGATACCACCTTTCCAAAATTTTAGTCTTGTCATACTATTTTTCTCACACAAACAGACATTGATACAATTATCAGACTATTTACTGCCAGTAGAGGTCGTGTGAATTTCCATCTTGGTTGTGAGTGGTTGAAATCCCGACTAATATGTTGTCAAAGCTGTACGAATTAGCTGCATCAGGTGTTGATTTGTAAGGATTGCACGATGCTTCGACTTTACAAACTTTATTTCAGAGTACAGTGATTAACAGCAGTATGTTGTGCTAAAAATTGAGATGAGTCGCACACTGGTTTTTTCAGTTCAGGATATTTTATTTCTGGAACTTGCTTCCAAAACTCAGTTGCATAATTGGATTTATGGATGGTCTTTAGACCCAGCTTCTCGTTGAAAGGTGGGATCAAGTTTCGTAAGTACAATTAATCCTGCATTTATCCCCCCATGCAGGTGTTCCATCTGTTGCAACACTGACGAGTTTACCCAGTGGAATATCAGTATTTGTTCTGTCAAACGCATATTTACTGTCAACACCACGAGTTGTTTTTTTTAGTGCCAGAAAGTCCAACATTTCTTTCACAGTTACATCAGAGGAAACATAACGAATAAATACCGCCAGTTATGAGTTGTCTTGTATGTCTGTAGATTCGTCAAGGGTTAAGCTGAATGCAAGAGAATTCTTTAAATCATTTTGCATTTTGCGTGCGACTTCAGTGCTGATCTGGGAGATACGTCTCTTTGTAGTGTGGCATGAAGCTGGTTGTGCTGTTAATTACTGAAATTTTGTGTTATTTGGAGCAGCAACTTCAGCGATATTCTTGTTAACAAATTCACCATGACAATATGGGCGTTTAGTACGAGAAATATTCCATGATATAACTGAACTAGCTTCAGTCGTTGTATCAACTTCCTTACTGAACGTTGTAAACAGTGTCTGCTGGGTATTTATTGATGATTTAAGCGGATAATCAGGCGATACGTTGTTGTGATTTGTTTCATTGTGGCGTTTCAAGTTACTGGTTTTATAATAACTGAGTAACACGTTGTACATAAGACACAAAGGTTCACCTCCTTGAAAGCAATGTCTTCCACCCACTCTGACTTTCTGTTTTTATCTTCATACTTCCGCTTCTTACAATTTGATTACGTCATCTTCCTTCACATACACTTCTAAAAAAGTGAAAAGAAATTATAAGCTCTAACGCGCGCAACGCAACCAAACTCTACAGCACTAGGTGTCACACTAGCACGCTACTCATTTCACTGCCCGCAACACAGCCACACACGCCACAATCACGCAAGCTACTCCCATTAAAACTAACATTGTCAGCACCAGCTTGTACAATTACTGATTTCCTGCACAATTCCTCTGTAATCCTTGCTGATTCGAAATTTCTTTAATCCCTACTTCAAATTTAGCATTAAAATTAAGATTTAAATTCTTAAGTATATTTACTCACCATGAACATTAAACTCATGTTTTAATCCACTGGACTCTCAGTATATACCCGGTAAATAATTATAAAGCTTGAAATTTTTTATTTAATTTTTATATTAATTGTGATGCAAAAAAGAAGCTCAGCCGACATATTTTCGCGAGCCGCTCGTTATATGTGAAATAGCCTCGTGGCTCGCGAGCCTCGATTTGATCCCCTTTGATATAGACAATGGTTACTTATATATTAAGGGTAAGCATCTGCTTCTTACTCCCTTTTAGGGACATTTTAATGAGTCCACTGTCTCGTGCACGAGATTCAAGTAAGTAAAATCATAGTCAATAGTTTCCGATCTATTTTTACCATTTTAATTGCTTTGAAACATATAACATTATAATCCACTTACTGGTAAAACGTTAAGCCTACCTCATGTTACCATCAGGGAAATAAGTATATAAAGTCACATAAATGCGTGTTTTATATGTTTTTAATGAATCATGCTCACCCTAGTGGTCCAACGCACTGGTATAGAAATTTGTTGGTGGTCCACCTACTTTACTACCCGTATATAACAATTTCCAGGTGGACAACCCGGGAAATCATCTGCTGGAAAATGTCGAGTCTATTTTATATCAAAGGAGCTTAATAGGAAAACAAAGCAAGTGTTTGTTTGTTTTCAAAGTTTATATCTTATATTTAATCACTAAATTTAGAAAAACATAGTTCCATAACAATTACTTTATATCATTGTAAACAATTATACAGTACTTATATACTGATAATATATATTTATAACAATTATACACCACATATACACTGATAATATGTATGTATAACAATTATACAGTACCTATATACTGATAATATATATGTATAACAATTATACGCTACATATACACTGATAATAAATATGTATAACAATTATACACTACATATACACTGATAATAAATATGTATAACAATTATACACTACATATACACTGATAATGTATATATGTATAACAATTATACACTACATATACACTGATAATATATATATGTATAACAATTATACACTACATATACACTGATAATATATATATGTATAACAATTATACACTACATATATACTGATAATATATATGTATAAAATACACTACATATATACTGATAATATATATGCATAACAATTATACAGTACCTATATACTGATAATATATATGCATAACAATTATACACTACATATATACTGATAATATATATGTATAACAATTATACACTACATATATACTGATAATATAAAAAAATAAAAAAATGTTTGTATTATTCTCTTAACACTTCACTTGAAATCAAATCGTGCGAAATACATTACAGAGAATTATATTCAAGTATTATAGTATATTTTGTACAGTAAAAGGATACTTGTGTAAAAATGAACAATAACAGTACAAAATACAGCAGATCATATCTGTATCTTGATTCACATACCACACAAACTTTATTCAAATGTCGACGTCTGGACGATTTGTTTGTTTGTTTTGGAAATTCGCACAAAGCTACTCGAGGGCTATCTGTGCTAGCCGTCCCTAATTTAGCAGTGTAAGACTAGAGGGAAGGCAGCTAGTCATCACCACCCACCGCCAACTCTTGGGCTACTCTTTTACCAACGAATAGTGGTAATACCGTCACATTATACACCCCCACGGCTGGGAGGGCGAGCATGTTTAGCGCGACGCGGGCGCGAACCCGCGACCCTCGGATTACGAGTGCACGCCTTAACCCGCTCGACCATGCCAGGCCCAGTGACATCTGGACGAACCTCACCCCTTGTTGTGTATCACTTGTTTCTGTACATGCGCACACTGTGACTTGGTCTGGCTCAGTAATCAGCGATCAGCTCATACGTAACCTGATCTCCACCAATGACAACTGTCTATTTGTTGCCAAGTTTGGCACACGTCTTTGCTAGCAGTAACATCTCGCCCTTCAAGACTCTGGAGTGATCCTCTCAGTGTTGTCATCAGTGTTTCTGACTGTACGACATGATGTGAGATATGTGTACTTCCACAAGAGTTCTGTTTCCATCACTGCACTTAAGGGTGTCAACACCAATGAAAGCTTTGCATATGGAGTGTTTTGACCAATCCAAATAAACCATAGTAAAGACTTGAAGTGTTTTGTTAACACAGAACAGGAATGTATACGTCATCTTCTTCCATCTACTGAAGGATTGCTGCAGTTTGGCACGTGAGCTGTCGTAGCTGGTACTCTGTACCTGGTACCATGTATCCTGTCACTCTTACCCTGCATGTAGTATCCTGTTGTTGATACCTTGTCCAAGTCTGTTGTACAGGACAATAAACTCTTTGCTGTGTTTAGATGGACCAGTAGTATAATGAGTTACCACACCTATGGTATGTTCCAAAAGCTATTAATGAGTTACCACACCTGAGGTATGTTCCAAAAGCTATTAATGAATTACCACACCTGAGGTATGTTCCAAAAGCTGTTAATGAGTTACAACACCTTAGGTATGTTCCAAAAGCTATTAATGAGTTACAACACCTGAGGCGTGTTCCAAAAGCTATTAATGAGTTACAACACCTGAGGTGTGTTCCTCTACACACACCAAGATAGTTCCATTATTAACTGTAACTCTGGTTACTACGTTTCCTGGAGACTCACGTATCGAATCTGGTTGCAAAATTGGATAAAAATTCAGTACAATCTCAGACACTTCATTCATGAAAACTTGATGACGACGTGCCCCTAGTTTCTCTTTTCCTGACTTGATATCTCGCAGAATTCTGGCTGCTCTGTACAGAGTTGTTCGTTTGTTATCAATCACGCTGAAAATAGAATTTATACAACGTATTTCTAGGCTGGTATTTTTGTTTAAAACCGGGGTGGGGTGGGTCAGAACTTTCTCTTTCAGCCACTGTCGGATTAACTAAAAGTATTTAAGAGCAGGGGTTCTCAAACTATTTATATGTGTGGAGCTTCGCATCAGAAAGAAAACAAAAATCCGGAGACTTAATATAACACAAAAATAAAAACAGTCACTAAAACAAGATAACCTTTACCTCAAACTTTTATGATATAAATTTATTAAACAATTTGATGTTAAAAATATAAAAATTTGTATCAATAGACGTACAGAGTATTTATTAATTTATTAATGGCTCGGATGGGCCTGCTTTTATTCACAAACTAGTTCAATATTTGGAGTTATGGGTTACGTGTAAGGGTAAATCATCTTCAGTATTTAGTCTGTTTGTAAATTTAGTCTTAGCTGTATACAGTGAAAATGTTTACTCGCAAAGATATGTTGAAAAAGCAACACATTTTTCAAAACTCTGTTTCTTATTTCATTTGAATCCAAAATTGTGTAATTTTTTCCTGCTGAAATTTTGTTTTTAGGGTGTAATCAGTTGAAATTTCTGTAAGCTACTCTTTCTTTTTCAAAGACAAACCATTGGTATTTGCAGGGTCAACAAAGGGATTTTGAATCCAAAATATTTTTTTCTAAATGAGGAGGGAAGTTCTCCCCAGTAGGTGTACACAAATCAGATTTGTACTGCTAGACTGAAACTTTTGTATCTTCACTGAAATAAATTTCATTCATAAGTAAAAACCACTAAGATTTTCGGAACAATCATCAAAGTATACATTCATCCCAAAGTTTCAGCTTACGTTGAAAAGTTTTACTGTGAGCTTTAAAGTTCGTTACCCTGGTACTCTGCATCGCAGAGTTCACTTCATTCAGCTAAATCGAAAGGGTGACCCACTTTCTGTATCCAGCATTAGTCACTTGGAACTCTTGTTTACACTGTATCTTATTGGTGCAGTTACTTGAAAATGTTGTTTATAATGTAATCACTGTATCTTATTGGTACAGTTACTTGGAACTGCTCTTTGTAATGTAATCACTGTATCTTATTGGTACAGTTACTTGGAACTGCTGTTTGTAATGTACTTACAAAATCTTATTGGTACAGTTACTTGGAACTGTTGTTTATAATGTAGTCACTGTATCTTATTGTTACAGTTACTTGGAACTGTTGTTTGTAATGTAGTCAATGTATCTTATTGGTACAGTTTCTTGGAACGGTTATTTAAAATGTACTCACTGTATTTTATTGGTACAGTTACTTGGAACTGTTGCTTTTAATGTAGTCACTCTATCTTTTTGGTACAGTTACTTGGAACTGTTGTTTGTAATGTACAGACTACATCTTATTGGTACAGTTACTTGGAACTGCTGTTTTTAATGTAGTCACTGTATCATATTGTTACAGTTACTTGGAACTGTTGTTTGTAATGTATTTACTGTATCTTGTCAGTACATTTACTTGGAATGGTGTTTTGTAATGTAGTCGCTGTATCTTATTGGTAAAGTTACTTCGAACTGCTGTTTATAATGTAGTGACTGTATGTTATTGGTACAGTTACTTGGAACTGCTGTTTATAATATAGTCACTGTATCTTATTGGTACAGTTACTGGGAACTGCTGTTTATAATGTAGTCACTGTATCTTATTGGTACAGTTACATGGAACGGTTTTTTATAATGTACTCACTTTATCATATTGGTACGCCCCCCAGTGGCTCAGCGGTATGTCTGCGGACTTACACGCTAAAATCCGGGTTTCGATACCCGTGGTGGGCAGAGCACAGATAGCCAATTGTGTAGCTTTGTGCTTAATTCAATACAACAACAACAACATATTGGTACATTTACTTGGAACTGCTGTTTATAATGTACTCACTGTATATTATTGGTACAGTTACTTGGAACTGTTGTTTATAATGTAGTCCTCATATCTTATTAATACAGTTATTCGGAACTGTTGTTTATAATGTAGTCACTCTATCTTATTGGTACAGTTACTTCGAACTGCTGTTTATAATATAGGCACTGTATTTTATTGGTACAGTTACTTGGAACTTCTGTTTATAATGTAGTCACTGTATCTTATTGGTACAGTTACTTGGAACTGCTGTTTATAATGTTGTCATCACATCTTATTGGTACAGTTATTTGGAACTGTTTTTTATAATGTAGGCACTGTATCTCATTGGTACAGTGATTTAAAACTGTTGTTTATAATGTAGTCACTGTATCTCATTGGTTAAGTTACTTGGAACTGCTGTTTGTAATATAGTCACTGTATCTTATTGGTACAGTTATTTGGAACGGTTGTTGATAATGTAGTCGCTGTATCATTATGGTATTGTTATTTGGAACTGTTATTTATATTGTAGTTACTGCATCCTATTGGTTCAGTTACTTGGAACGGTTGTTTATAATGTAGTTGCTATATCTTATTGGTACAGTTACTTGAAACTGTTGTTTATAATGTAGTCACTGTATCTCATTGGCACAGTTATTTAGAAATGTTTATAATGTAGTCACTGTATCTTATTGATGGAGCTATTTAGAACTGCTGTTTGTAATGAAATCACTGAATCTTATTGGTAGAGTTACTTGGAACGGTTGTTGATAATGTAGTCGCTGTATCTTTATGGTATTGTTATTTGGAACTCTTATTTATAATGTAGTCACAGCATCCTATTGGTTCAGTTACTTGGAACGGTTGTTTATAATGTAGTCGCTGTATCTTATTGGTACAATTACTTGGAACTCTTGTTTATAATGTTGTCACTGTATCTTATTGGTGCAGTTACTTCAAACGGTTGTTTACAATGGACTTACTATATCTTATTGGTATATTTACTTGGAACTGTTGTTTGTAATGTAGTCACTGTATCTTGTTGGTACATTTACTTGGAATGGTGTTTTGTAATGTAGTCACTGTATCTTATTGGTAAAGTTACTTCGAACTGCTGTTTATAATGTAGTCACTGTATGTTATTGGTACTGTTACTTGGAACTGTTGTTTGCAATGTACTTAATATATCTTATTGGTACAGTTACTTGGAACGGTTGTTTATAATGTACTCATTTTATCATATTGGTACAGTTACTTAGAACTGTTGTTTAAAATGTAGTCACTGTATATTATTGGTACATTACTCAAAACTGCTGTTTATAATGTAATCACTGTATCTTATTGGTAAAGTTACTTGAAACTGCTGTTTATAATGTAGTCATCATATCTTATTGGTACAGTTATTCGGAACTGTTGTTTATAATGTAGTCACTGTATTTTATTGGTAAAGTTACTTGGAACTGCTGTTTATAATGTAGTCATCATATCTTATTGATACACTTATTCAGAACTGTTGTTTATAATGTAGTCATTGTATCTTATTGGTACAGTTACTTGGAACTGTTGTTTATAATGTAGTCACTGTATCTTATTGGTACAGCTACTTGAAACGGTTGTTTATAATATAGTCACTGTATCTTATTGGTACAGTTACTTGGAACTGTTGTTTATAATGTAGTCATCGTATCTTATTGGTACAGTTATTCGAAACTGTTTATAATGTAGTCACTGTATATTATTGGTACATTACTCAGAACTGCTGTTTATAATGTAGTCACTGCATCTTATTGGTAAAGTTACTTGGAACTGCTGTTTATAATGTAGTCACTGTATCTTATTGGTACAGTTACTTGGAACTGTTGTTTAAAATGTAGTCACTGTATATTATTGGTACATTACTCAGAACTGCTGTTTATAATGTAATCACTGTATCTTATTGGTAAAGTAACTTGGAACTTCTGTTTATAATGTAGTCACTTTGTCTTATTGGTACAGCTACTTGTAACGGTTGTTTATAATGTAGTCGCTGTATCTTTATGGTATAGCTATTTGGAACGGTTGTTTGGAATGTAGTCACTGTATCTTATTTATTGCAGTTACTTGAAACGGTTCTTTATAATATACTTACTATATCTTATTGGTAGAGTTACTTGGAACTGTTTTTTGTAATATGGTCACTCTATCTTGTTGGTCTATTTACTTGGAATGTTGTTTATAATATAGTCACTGTATCTTATTGGTAAAGTTACTTCGAACTGCTGTTTATAATGTAGTCACTGTATGTTATTGGTACAGTTACTTGAAACTGCTGTTTATAATGTAGTCACTCTATCTTATTGGTACAGCTACTTGGAACTGTTGTTTGTAATGTATTTAATATATCTTATTGGTACATTTACTTGGAACGGTTGTTTATAATGTACTCACTTTATCATATTGGTACAGTTACTTGGAACGGTAGTTTATAATATAGTCACTGTATCTTATTGGTACAGTTACTTGGAACTGCTGTTTATAATGTAGTCATCATATCTTATTGGTGCAGTTATTCGGAACTGTTGTTTATAATGTAGTCACTGTATCTTATTGGTAAAGTTACTTGGAACTGCTGTTTGTAATGTAGTCACTGTATTTTATTGGTACAGTCATTTAGAACTGCTGTTTGTAATGTAGTCACTGTATCTTATTGGTACAGTTCCTTGGAACTGTTGTTTATAATGTAGTCATCGTATCTTATTGGTGCAGTTATTCGGAACTGTTGTTTATAATGTAGTCACTGTATCTTATTGGTAAAGTTACTTGGAACTGCTGTTTGTAATGTAGTCACTGTATTTTATTGGTACAGTCATTTAGAACTGCTGTTTGTAATGTAGTCGCTGTATCTTATTGGTACAGTTACTTAGAACTGTTGTTTAAAACGTAGTCACTGTATATTATTGGTACATTACTCAGAACTGCTGTTTATAATGTAATCACTGTATCTTATTGGTAAAGTTACTTGGAACTTCTGTTTATAATGTAGTCACTTTGTCTTATTGGTACAGCTACTTGTAACGGTTGTTTATAATGTAGTTACTGTTCTAATCAAGTGAGATACGACAGACCGATGGTGTTGGCAGTTTCTCATCAAGTGATGACGTCAGGTCTGCCATTCTGGACAAACCACAATTCACTGAATCGACAGAGGGGTTGTAGATAGAGAGGTCTTTATGCGAATGAAACTATCACGAGACGTTCTGCCGTGTTGTGCGTACACGCAGTGTGTTTGATTGATGGGTGTTGACAAAAGTTTTCACCCGGACAGCCATCCAAATGCCTAGGTGCATCCCCTCAACACCAGGGTGATTAAAAACTGTGTAGTGTTGAGAATATATGGTAGTTAAATAATAAATTAAATGGTTAATTTTATTAATATAAATGTGGGTACAAGTAACACGGATACTTTACTTGTTTCCGTAATCCGTTAAGTGTTCTGTTGGAAATTACGTTGAGAGATAAAGGAAACATAAATTGTTTTTCAGATTGAACTTTGATTTTCGTTTTTCAATGAAATATCCAGTTTGTAAACATACGGGACACAGAAAACAAGGTGACGTCAAAAATATCACAGCCTATTTTTATATATCTTGTACCAATTTCTGTCTGAATTCCAACATCGATCTGTACTACACTTGTGCACCTGTACGCGTGACTTCGTCAGGTTAACGTTCACGTGTTAGGAGCGCACGTGATCTTTACAGTAAATTAATGTTTTATGTATTAAAAATTTTAACTTAAAGGTACTTTAATGCAAGTTATGGTGAGAGTTAAGCCTAAACATCGATAGTTTCTTCACAGGATACTTGATGCATAAAATACGTGGACTGGACATGTTCTAATGAAAACTATGAAGTGTCACTGACAGTAAATAATTATAATACAGTATAATAAACATCTGTCGTGTTCTAATGAAAACTGTGAAGTGTCACTAACAATAAATAATTATAATACAGTATAATAAACATATGTCGTGTTCTAATGAAAGTTGAGAAGTGTCACTGACAATAAATAATTATAATACAGTATAATAAACATCTGTCGTGTTCTAATGAAAACTGTGAAGTGTCACTTTTTTATATGCAAAAACGGCTCGTTTTGGTTCAGAAAATATTTTAAATAGAAGGTCGAAACGTTGTTCGCTCTTCTATTTAAAATATTTTCTGAACCCAAACGAGCCGTTTTTGCATATAAAATTCTCAACAAGTGGGTTTCTCGACATCACTGATTGTGAAGTGTCACTGACAACAAATAATTATAATACAGCAATAATAAACATATGTCGTGTTCTAATGAACACTATGAAGTGTCACTAACAATAAATAATTATAATACAGTATAATAAACATATGTCGTGTTCTAATGAACACTGTGAAGTGTCACTGACAATAAATAATTATAATACAGTATAATAAACATCTGTCGTGTTTTAATGAAAACTGTGAAGTGTCACTGACAATAAATAATTATAATACAGTATAATAAACGTCTGTCGTGTTCCAATGAAAACTGTGAAGTGTCACTGACAATAAATAATTATAATACAGTATAATAAACGTCTGTCATGTTCTAATGAAAACTATGAAGTGTCACTCACAGTAAATAATTATAATATAGTATAATAAACGTCTGTCATGTTCTAATGAAAACTGTGAAGTGTCACTGACAACAAATAATTATAATACAGTATAATAAACGTCTGTCATGTTCTAATGAAAACCATGAAGTGTCACTGACAGTAAATAATTATAATATAGTATAATAAACGTCTGTCATGTTCTAATGAAAACTGTGAAGTGTCACTGACAATAAATAATTATAATACAGTATAATAAACGTCTGTCATGTTCTAATGACTGTCTGGAGTATTCAATGACAGTAAATAATGTGAACAACTCTACACAGTCGGTAAGTTGCTTTGATAATTTAAAACCTGAGTGTATCAGGTCAACGACTTCTCATGATTATAAATTACTTGAGAGGTCGGCGTATTTGTACCCAGATTTGGTGATCAGACAGGTTTCACTCCTGCAGGGCTGTGAATCTTTCACGGCGTATTTGTACTTTTATTACCCCCCGAGTTGTTGATCAGACAGGTAGCACTCCTGCAGGGCAGTGTCCCCTCGAGATATGTGCTAGTTGGTTGTCGATGGCATTCTTCCTGTCCGAAGCAGTGACCACATTTTTATATGCAAAAACGGCTGTTCTGGGCCCAGAAAACACTTCAAATAGAAGAGCGAACAACGTTTCGACCTTCTTCGGTCATCGTCAGGTTCACAAAGAAAGGGTTACTGGTCGGAAGCTGACCACGTGTTTGGGAGGGGTTGTATAATTGAGTGTTGCAATGTAGAGGGCGCGGTTTGAATATATAATTTTGTCTATAATATTAATATAGGTATAATGGTGTTCCTTTATATTGGTTTATTTTGGGTTTGAGTTGTTGTATAAGTAAGGCTTCTTTAATTTTTCGTTTGTTTATGTTTGTTTCTTTATTTAGTATTTTAGTGTTTTCTATGGTTATGTTGTGTCCATTTGACTTGCAGTGTTACAACCCCTCCCAAACACGTGGTCAGCTTCCGACCAGTAACCCTTTCTTTGTGAACCTGACGATGACCGAAGAAGGTCGAAACGTTGTTCGCTCTTCTATTTGAAGTGTTTTCTGGGCCCAGAACAGCCGTTTTTGCATATAAAAGTTCTCAACAAGTGGGTTTCTCGACATCACTGAGTGACCACATGTTTGAGTCTTTCATTTCCCGCAGGTTTAGTCCTGTTGGTTGATTGGATGAACTCCGGTCACATGACCACTCCCGCCAGTGGGCCGTGAGCTTCATCACGATGGCACACTTGCACGAAACTTGACCAAGTGTTCCACAATGCAGGGAACGCTCTACGATTTTGTAACCTTTTGCAATCAACAAACAGTTACGACCAACGGATTCAGTGGTTATAACCCGGAAAGACGTCGGCACCCAGCGACTTCGTCTATCGCTTTACCCCGACGAGAGTGTTTGTAAGTCCCATCCATTATTTATGCAAAACGAGTTACACCAAATCACAATAAAAGAAAGCTGCTGTCTGGAGTCCTCGTCACCATTCCACTGGGTGATGGTTACCACTGTCCAAAAGAAGCCCCAGAGGCCAAATGTTCTTCGGTCAGCGCCTCCCAACAACAAGTATTCCCCCTGAGCAGCAGGTAGAAAGGAGTTATTAAGAATCGGTAAGGGGAAACTTTATGGTGTTATTATGGAGTGTTCTTGGTTAGCACTTTGTGTCTCCAGTATATTGTTAGCACTTCGTCTCTCCACTGTATTGTTAGAAGTTTGTCTTTCCACTTTTATAAAATTCTCAACAAGTGGGTTTCTCGACATCACTGTTTGTCTTTCCACTGTATTGTTAGAACTTCGTCTCTCCACTGTATTGTTAGAACTTCGTCTCTCTACTGTATTGTTAGAACTTCGTCTCTCCACTGTATTGTTAGAAGTTTGTCTTTCCACTTTTATAAAATTCTCAACAAGTGGGTTTCTCGACATCACTGTTTGTCTTTCCACTGTATTGTTAGAACTTCGTCTCTCCACTGTATTGTTAGAACTTCGTCTCTCTACTGTATTGTTAGAACTTCGTCTCTCCACTGTATTGTTAGAACTTGGTCTCTCCACTGCATTGTTAGAACTTCGTCTCTTCACTGTATTTTTAGAACTTCGTCTCTCCACTGTATTGTTAGAACTTCGTCTCTCCACTGTATTGTTAGAACTTCGTCTCTCCACTGCATTGTTAGAACTTGATCTCTCCACTGTATTTTTAGAACTTCGTCTCTCCACTGTATGGTTAGAACTTCGTCTCTCCACTGTATTGTTAGAACTTGGTCTCTCCATTGTATTGTTAGAACTTCGTCTCTCCACTGTATTGTTAGCACTTCGTCTCTCCACTGTATTGTTAGAAGTTTGTCTTTCCATTTTTATAAAATTCTCAACAAGTGGGTTTCTCGACATCACTGTTTGCCTTTCCACTGTATTGTTAGAACTTCGTCTCTCCACTGTATTGTGGAGAAGTTTGTCTTTTCAAAGGTATACTGCTAATGTTTTTTCTATATAAATATGTTTTCACCACTGTGATATACTATGGCACTTTAACCTCTCTGTCAACAATCTCTGCGCTCATTTATTTTTAACACTTCAACAAATAATGTACACTATCAGCGAGATAGTAGGATAGGCTTGCGACAAATTCCTACTTATAATCTAAAGAAGCAAACAGTGAGTGATTTCACACAGACATTGCTTCCATAAACATAAATCACTAATTAATTTCTCTAGAAACCAAGATAATTTGGTTAAGTTTTCATCTTTTATATTTATTTTATGATAAATATTTAATTTCATATTTAAATATTTGCTCTCATCAAGAGATTATAAATGTTTAAGGTCACACTTTCTACGCCATTCTGCAATATGCTTTAACGACGATGACAGCGACACCAGATGTTTGTAAATTATAACTTTTTTCTTAGCATTAAAACAGCGTGATCTGTCAACATAATAAACAAGCTTAACGCTCGCTTTCTTTGTCGTTTTTTTATCTCTATAGATTGATATATGTATTGCTTACCATGTCGTGACGAGTGAAAAGATAGAGTTACATTAATATGCTATAAATCTGCCTAACACTGGAGATCTAATAAATATTCTCAAACACATGGTTGATCGACTAATACACTATACACCAGGGGGAGACTGCTGCGTCATCTCTTCAGAGTACTAAAGTTCCGGCTTTTTCTTCTGGCGATACTTATCTGACCCTGAGGAGTGGCTGAGAGATTAAAAGTAATGACCGATATTGTCGAACTAATTGAGAAAAAAAGTAATCCTTAAAGTTTAAATTATTTTCTACAAATAGGCTTATGGGACGGACCTTACGATAGTTTTAATTATATTCTACAAATAGGCTTATGGACGAAACTTACGATTCCAAGCAATATGACAGACGAATGTAATAAACTGTTTAAAACTAACTTAATTCGGAGAATATTGTTCTAAACTATAAAATATCACAGAATATTCTGTGACACTAAAACTATGCTGTAACCCATCAAACTTGCTTATCTTATTAAATATGGTAGAAAACTAGCTAAACACGCAGAACATTGTATCAAAGTAAATTAATTCACAAATATGCTGTCAACATAAATAAGTTCAAATAATATCAAACTAATTTAATGTTTGTGATTAATCGTATGTATATCTGCATATATATCAGATTAATATATAACAAATACTAACTTACTCCATAACGTTTTCTTTACTAATATCTGTACCTACATATCATGTTAGTATATTAAGAATTTCCTACTTTTCTACTCCAAATGTTCCACTTAGAACAACTCTTTAGATTCACATGCCAGAGTATTTTTCGGTAACATTCTCTCTAATCTCAGTCTTTCTTTATACAGCTGGTTGATTTGAAATCTAGCTAATTTCAGTTGATTTGTGTATTTTCAATACAGACAATTTTGATAAGGATGTTGTATGGTTTTTGTTTACAATACAGGTACAAGACCAGGATATAACATAATGTTCATTGACAACTATGAACCTATTGGTCAATCTAGGCTGTCCAATCCCCTGAAATAAACTAAAATTATTTTATAAAAAATATCTTCACAAAACCCACAAATCGAGCCATTAGCATTTGTATATATATCAAGCTTTCTTCTAAACTTTTTGACTTCACAACATTTGAAAACAACTAGTTTTAAAGACCAACCAACCTGTTAGAAGAGTAAAACTATGTTATCAGAAGATGCCACCAACCTTGTAAAAATTTATATTTGTAAGTCATTGTTATATTCCTCTCATTATTAAATATGAAATGTGTCAACACAACACTTCAATCATATCCCTCATACTCTTCCTTTTTACAGATTTTAATCATATTAAGACCCCTCCATGCCAGGTACCACTCTGGTAACCTTTTCCAACAAGTTGATGTCTTTCCTGATGTAAGGAGCCCAAGACTGAACACAATATTCCAACCAGTGACCTGAATTATTTCCTGTTTAGTCTTGTATTGAACTTAAAATCATATTTGTCGTATGGTAAACTGTTTGAATGGATTAAGAGACTGATGAACCATTACACCAAGATTCCATTCTTTCATGATATTGTTAAGGTTAATCCCATCCAAATTATACTGATAATTCAAATTATCACAACCACAATGCATTTATTATAATTAAATCTATCTGCTATTTATTCACCCAACTGATGTAAATCTTTTTGTCTATCAGCAGCATCCTCTTCACATCTGAGACCTTGATGTCATTTAAAACTATTAATAACTTATTGACAATGTCATTATTGTAAATCAAAAAGAGAAAGGTCCTAAGGTACTCCACTTGTAACATTAATCCAGTTTGACCAAACTCTATTTATAACAAAAGAGAAAGGTCCTGAGGTACCCCACTTGTAACATTAATCCAGTTTGACCAAACTCCATTTATATAAAAAGAGAAAGGTCCTAAGGTACCCCACTTGAAACATTAATCCAATTTGATCAAACTCCATTTATATCAAACATCTGCTTTCTTCCAACAAGCCACTTTTCTATCCAGTTAGTTAATTTATCTCCTACATCTATACAGATGACTTTATTTACAAGTCTTTTATGTGGCACTTTGTCAAATACTTTCTGGTAATCCAGGTACTCCTTCAGTAAGACTCTGTTCCAGCAGTCTCATTATGCTATAAACTACCTACACAATTGTTTATTAACCAGCTGAGAATTATGCAGTCATCTTGTTTGGTCTCATTTTCATTTATCATCTCTTCAAGATGAGGAATACTACCTAAATCTTCATCAGCAAAAACCAGCCATCTAGTAACCATTAAATACAAGCCTTCTTGAATCACCCCTCAATGATTCTACTCCTCATCCTAACATTTTGTTTACCCTTAATGTATTTAAAGAAATCCTTACTGTTAATTTTTATATTTTTTCATACACCCTTCATGATGTTTACATGTTTTCATCATCTTTGTTCCACTGAATATCCCATCATACACTTCATTCCTCATGTTTTCATCATCTTTGTTCTACTGAATATTGCATCATACACTCCATTCCACATGTTTTCATCATCTTTGTTCTACTGAATATTGCATCATACACTCCATTCCATATGTTTTCATCATCTTTGTTCTTCTGAATATCCCGTCATACTCTCCATTCCACATGTTTTCATCATCTTTGTTCTACTAAATATCCCATTATACTCTCCATTCCACATGTTTTCATCATCTTTGTTCTACTAAATATCCCATTATACTCTCCATTCCACATGTTTTCATCATCTTTGTTCTACTGAATATCCTATCATACACTCCATTCCACATGTTTTAATTTTCTTTGTTCTACTGATTATCCCATCATACACTCCATTCCACATGTTTTCATCATCTTTGTTCTACTGATTATCCCATCATACACTCCATTCCACATGTTTTCATCATCTTTGTTCTACTGAATATTGCATCATACACTCCATTCCACATGTTTTCATCATCTTTGTTCTACTGAATATCCTATCATACACTCCATTCCACATGTTTTAATTTTCTTTGTTCTACTGATTATCCCATCATACACTCCATTCCACATGTTTTCATCATCTTTGTTCCACTGAATATCCCATCATACACTTCATTCCTCATGTTTTCATCATCTTTGTTCTACTGAATATTGCATCATACACTCCATTCCACATGTTTTCATCATCTTTGTTCTACTGAATATTGCATCATACACTCCATTCCATATGTTTTCATCATCTTTGTTCTTCTGAATATCCCGTCATACTCTCCATTCCACATGTTTTCATCATCTTTGTTCTACTAAATATCCCATTATACTCTCCATTCCACATGTTTTCATCATCTTTGTTCTACTAAATATCCCATTATACTCTCCATTCCACATGTTTTCATCATCTTTGTTCTACTGAATATCCTATCATACACTCCATTCCACATGTTTTAATTTTCTTTGTTCTACTGATTATCCCATCATACACTCCATTCCACATGTTTTCATCATCTTTGTTCTACTGATTATCCCATCATACACTCCATTCCACATGTTTTCATCATCTTTGTTCTATTGAATATCCCATCATACTCTCCATTCCACATGTTTTCATCATCTTTGTTCTACTGAATATCCCATCATACACTCCATTCCACTTTTTTCATTTTCTTTGTTCTACTGAATATCCCATCATACACTCCATTCCACATGTTTTCATCATTTTTGTTCTACTGAATATCCTATCATACACTCCATTCCACATGTTTTCATCATCTTTGTTCTACTGATTATCCCATCATACACTCCATTCCACATGTTTTCACAATCTTTGTTCCACTGAATATCCCATCATAGACTCTATTCCACATGTTTTCACCATCTTTGTTCTACTGAATATCCCATCATACACTCCATTTCATATGTTTTCATCATCTTTGTTCTACTGATTATCCCATCATACACTCCATTCCACATGTTTTAATTTTCTTTGTTCTACTGATTATCCCATCATACACTCCATTCCACATGTTTTCATCATCTTTGTTCTACTGATTATCCCATCATACACTCCATTCCACATGTTTTCATCATCTTTGTTCTATTGAATATCCCGTCATACTCTCCATTCCACATGTTTTCATCATCTTTGTTCTACTGAATATCCCATCATACACTCCATTCCACATGTTTTCATCATCTTTGTTCTACTGAATATCCTATCATACACTCCATTCCACATGTTTTCATCATCTTTGTTCTACTGATTATCCCATCATACACTCCATTCCACATGTTTTCACAATCTTTGTTCCACTGAATATCCCATCATAGACTCTATTCCACATGTTTTCACCATCTTTGTTCTACTGAATATCCCATCATACACTCCATTTCACATGTTTTCATCATCTTTGTTCTACTGATTATCCCATCATACACTCCATTCCACATGTTTTAATTTTCTTTGTTCTACTGATTATCCCATCATACACTCCATTCCACATGTTTTCATCATCTTTGTTCTACTGATTATCCCATCATACACTCCATTCCACATGTTTTCATCATCTTTGTTCTATTGAATATCCCGTCATACTCTCCATTCCACATGTTTTCATCATCTTTGTTCTACTGATTATCCCATCATACACTCCATTGCACTTTTTTTCATTTTCTTTGTTCTACTGATTATCCCATCATACACTCCATTCCACTTTTTTTCATTTTCTTTGTTCTACTGAATATCCCATCATACACTCCATTCCACATGTTTTCATCATCTTTGTTCTACTGAATATCCTATCATACACTCCATTCCACATGTTTTCATCATCTTTGTTCTACTGATTATCCCATCATACACTCCATTCCACATGTTTTCACAATCTTTGTTCCACTGAATATCCCATCATAGACTCTATTCCACATGTTTTCACCATCTTTGTTCTACTGAATATCCCATCATACACTCCATTCCACATGTTTTCATCATCTTTGTTCTACTGATTATCCCATCATACACTCCATTCCACATGTTTTCATCATCTTTGTTCTATTGAATATCCCGTCATACTCTCCATTCCACATGTTTTCATCATCTTTGTTCTACTGATTATCCCATCATACACTCCATTGCACTTTTTTTCATTTTCTTTGTTCTACTGATTATCCCATCATACACTCCATTCCACTTTTTTTCATTTTCTTTGTTCTACTGAATATCCCATCATACACTCCATTCCACATGTTTTCATCATCTTTGTTCTACTGAATATCCTATCATACACTCCATTCCACATGTTTTCATCATCTTTGTTCTACTGATTATCCCATCATACACTCCATTCCACATGTTTTCACAATCTTTGTTCCACTGAATATCCCATCATAGACTCTATTCCACATGTTTTCACCATCTTTGTTCTACTGAATATCCCATCATACACTCCATTCCACATGTTTTCATCATCTTTGTTCTACTGATTATCCCATCATACACTCCATTCCACATGTTTTCATCATCTTTGTTCTATTGAATATCCCGTCATACTCTCCATTCCACATGTTTTCATCATCTTTGTTCTACTGATTATCCCATCATACACTCCATTGCACTTTTTTTCATTTTCTTTGTTCTACTGATTATCCCATCATACACTCCATTCCACTTTTTTTCATTTTCTTTGTTCTACTGAATATCCCATCATACACTCCATTCCACATGTTTTCATCATCTTTGTTCTACTGAATATCCTATCATACACTCCATTCCACATGTTTTCATCATCTTTGTTCTACTGATTATCCCATCATACACTCCATTCCACATGTTTTCACAATCTTTGTTCCACTGAATATCCCATCATAGACTCTATTCCACATGTTTTCACCATCTTTGTTCTACTGAATATCCCATCATACACTCCATTTCACATGTTTTCATCATCTTTGTTCTACTGATTATCCCATCATGCACTCCATTTCAATTTATTATACTTTTCTTTTTGAGATTCCTTGTGTGGTTTTTCTCACTTGCAGCAACTCTTAACTTTCTATAAGGAATACTTGAATATTTATTTATCTTACACAGTTTTCCACATTTTATCAATGTCTGCAAATAACCAAACTTCCAAATTCACAATAGATAATTCTTGTTGCACATCTTCAAAATTAGCTTCTTTGAAATTTGTGACCAAAATATCATTCTTTACCTCAGTGTGCAACAAAACATTAAATGTAATACAGCAATGATAGCCTACACCTGAACACTCTCCTATTTTAACCTTTTAAATCATTTCTATATTTGAAGTTAACAATAAATCTTAAATAACATTGTTTTTAGTAGATTTCTTAAAGTCCTGAAGTTTCTAACACTGATTTTGTTACTGTCATTTGGTGATCTGTCAATCTTAAAGTCCTAAAGTTTTTAACACTAATTTTGTTACTGTCATTTGGTGATCTGTCAGTCTTGAAGTCCTAAAGTTTTTAACACTAATTTTGTTACTGTCATTTGGTGATCTGTCAATCTTAAAGTCCTGAAGTTTTTAACACTAATTTTGTTACTGTCATTTGATTATCTGTCAGTCTTGAACCACATATTACTTGATAGAACAACTTAAACCACATATTACTTGATAGAATAACTTAAACCATACATTACTTGATAGAACAACTTAAACCATACATTACTTGATAGAACAACTTAAACCATACATTACTTGATAGAACAACTTAAACCATACATTACTTGATAGAACAACTTAAACCATACAAATCTTTTGGATACTTGGGAGTGAGCGACCACGTTAATAGTAAATGTAACCACATGTTCTTGGTTTGTGCTGAAGTTTTCTTTGTGTAAATTTAGTGACGTGTTAATACGTATTTGTTGGTTACAATGAAGTTCACATTTATAATACGTTTAAATATGTATTTATCGGTTACATTGAAGTTCACATTTATAGTACGTGTAAATATGTATTATGTATATATCTTTTCTTTAGTAACTAGCTATTTTAAATTTGTATTTATGTACAGTTATTCTAAATAGCGTTCGAATAGATATGTGTGTTAGGGCACTTGTAATAAAACAAAATGAACATTCAAATATTCATTAATTCTAGTATCAGTTTAACCATTAACTCTCGTTCAAGATTCTTTGGAAACCCGATCTAGTCTGGTACTTAGTGGGTGTGTTTTAATAACGAACGCTCGTGAACAGAACGTTTAAGTAGATTGCGTACTCTAAGTTTGTTTACTTATGTTTTTGTAGAAAGCGACCGACAGCCAACGAAGGACGGCTTATACCACTGGTCAGTTATCAGAGCTGGAGAAAGAATTTCATTTTAACCGCTATTTGTGCCGAGTACAACTGGCGAGTTTCATGCACTTAACAGAGCGACAGATTAAGATATGGTTTCAGAACAGGCGTATGAAGCCCAAAAATAATCAGAATAGAACAGGGCTTCCGGAAAAGTGCCCCAGTCCTCAGTCGGGAAGTGCCAATAATTCTCCTATGTTGGTCCTCACAAGTCTTGCAACTCCAACCTTGGCACTTCCAATATCGACCTCTGGATCATCTTCACCTTTCATCCACACGTGTCTTGGACAAGCTGACCAGTTCTCACACCAATTCACGAAAGTCGCTCCAAACCAGACAAACATGCTTGATGGTTTTCATCCTATGTGTCCCAATGACCACAGACAACAGAAATTATCTGCCTGTACTTTCCCCGTGTCCGTATTACAATCTGATACTCACTCAAATAGGACTGACCTTCAAGAACCCAAATTCCCTTTTATGAACTCTTGTGCGGTGTCCCAAGACGTGTTTTACATTCCAGACGCAGTCCTTTCTAACCGAGTACTCTCCTTTACAAATCCAATATCCATCCACCAAGAACCAAACGCTCATTATGTCAATATTAATGGAGAACCGTATTCTGTCACTTATCAGAATTCTCAGATATATTCCTATCAGTCACTACCAAGTAGTAATACCCCAGAGGTATACCCCCAAGTCGAAGTAGACACCCCTTGCCGAAACGAACAGTACATTGTGACTGGACACAACAGCGCCATCTGACCTTACCTTATGCACCAGCCCCACCAAAACTCACCCACCTCTAAATTATAACGGTATCCTTTCTTATATTTCAACGTCGGTTTCTTAATTTATTTTACCATATCATTGGGATATTACATATTGCTGTCATGTTTTACATCTGGAGAACATCACATTAATTATATTTTACTCTAACGTTATTAATAGTTCCTAGATAGGTATTGACTTATATCACCTGTGAGATATCACACAAGTGTTATATTTGTGTTATAACCTGTATTGCTATTTACATCAGACCAGCTTCCGTAGAAACACTACAATGTACTTATTAATGTGGTACTCCTGTACACCAGTCTACGTTCATGTGGTACTCCTGTATACCAGTCTACGTTCATGTGGTACTCCTGTATACCAGTCTACGTTCATGTGGTACTCCTGTACACCAGTCTACGTTTATGTGGTACTCCTGTACACCAGTCTACGTTCATGTGGTACTCCTGTATACCAGTCTACGTTTATGTGGTACTCCTGTACACCAGTCTACGTTCATGTGGTACTCCTGTATACTGGTCTACGTTCATGTGGTACTCCTGTACACTGGTCTACGTTCATGTGGTACTCCTGTACACCGGTCTACGTTCATGTGGTACTCCTGTACACCAGTCTACGTTCATGTGGTACTCCTGTATACCGGTCTACGTTCATGTGGTACTCCTGTATACCGGTTTACGTTCATGTGGTACTCCTGTATACCAGTCTACGTTCATGTGGTACTCCTGTATACCAGTCTACGTTCATGTGATACTCCTGTATACCAGTCTACGTTCATGTGGTACTCCTGTACACCAGTCTACGTTTATGTGGTACTCCTGTACACCAGTCTACGTTCATGTGGTACTCCTGTATACCAGTCTACGTTTATGTGGTACTCCTGTACACCAGTCTACGTTCATGTGGTACTCCTGTATACTGGTCTACGTTCATGTGGTACTCCTGTACACTGGTCTACGTTCATGTGGTACTCCTGTACACCGGTCTACGTTCATGTGGTACTCCTGTACACCAGTCTACGTTCATGTGGTACTCCTGTATACCGGTCTACTTTCATTAGTACTTCATTATATACCAGTGTACGTTTTTGTGGTACTTCCAAACATAGTTAAAGCACTATATAACATTAGTCAACTAATATTAGCTATATCTGACTTTCAAACTTCACCAAAGATAAAACTATAACACCATACCTAAAACTTGTAACCCACTCTACAGTATCATTACTACAAGTAAACAACTTGTAACTTAATCTAGTATGTCATTACTACAAGTAAACAACTTGTAACCTTATCTAGAGTATCATTACTACAAGTAAACAACTTGTAACACAATTTAGAGTATCATTACTACAAGTAAGCAACTTGTAACCTAATCTAGTATGTCATTACTACAAGTAAACAACTTGTAACCTAATCTATCTAGAGTATCATGACTACAAGTAAACAACTTGTAACTTAATCTAGTGTGTCATTATTACAAGTAAGTAAATGTAAACTGAGAGACGAAATAAAACTGTCCAATGATAAACAGGAACTAATGTATTATATATATATACTTATGTGTTACATTTTCTTTGCTCAAACAAGAAAGTTTTTTTGTGTGTGTTGAATATTAGTCATGTCGTATATACGTATTATGTACTTTGGTTTAGTTTTCTGAACAATAACAAATCTGGTATACTGGTAGTTTATAGTGGTTTTGTTAAGAAGGATATCTGAATTATATATCTCTATTCAGCTGTCAACGTTCTCAAGTAAACCTGCATCGATTAGACAACGTAAACTATTTCTATAAACACAAACTTTTAATGTTACAACTTCTAGTACAGAAAATGTTCTTGAAAATATGATAAAACTTTAGTTGGTACACTTGGTAGTTTATACACCCAGTAATTAGCAGTGAGTAATCAAAGTACTGACCACAGTGACGTATGATATTAAAACACACAAGGACCAAACCAGAAGAATGGAGTTCCTTACATTATATACAATAAAGTAATGACGAGTTCCTTATGGAATGGAGTAATGACGAGTTACCTATATTACATAGAATGGAGTAATGACGAGTTACGTACATTATGTTTTATGTAATAATGACGAGTTACGTACATTATGTATAATGGAGTAATGACGAGTTCCTTACATTATGTATAATGGAGTAATGACAAGTTCCTTACATTATGTGGAATGGAGTAATGACGAGTTCCTTACATTATGTGGAATGGAGTAATGACGAGTTCCTTACATTATGTATAATGGAGTAATGACGAGTTCCTTACATTATGTATAATGGAGTAATGACGAGTTCCTTACATTATGTATAATGGAGTAACGACGAGTTCCTTACATTATGGTTTTTCAACATTATCGCTGGAAGTCAAAATACATGAGATGCGTTTTTCTGTTTGTGTGTAGATACTTATCTGTACTTGTGTAACATGTGGGCTATCAAATATTACAAAATTAGTTGATGTGTAACTGGATAAGAGCATGACAGCTCGTGTTTCCTTCCACCAACCCGGATCGCCCTCCTGTCAAACGCATAACATTTCTTCAAGACTTGATGTTCCCAGAACTCAAACCACCAATCAGAGTCGTTTTGTCGGTTACCAGCCGAGCGTCCAACTTGAAGCACATTGCCTGGAATTATTGAGATTAAAAATCACAAACACGTGGTGCTGATATTACGTTGTAATACTTTAACAAAGACTACCTATGAAAAGTTTGAGGAGACCAAGTTTCGTGAAACGTATAATACTGATTTCTATATCGATAAATACTTTAAATTGTTTTTTGCGAAACGTAATTTCCTAATAAAAATTTTCTGCAATGTATTAATTCATAGCATCTAATGGTATGATTTTAGTATTTGTTCTTCGTATTTCGTGAATCAGCAAAATATATTTCAATATGTGATTTCGATTTCTAAGAGTGTACGCATATTCTGAAAAATGTATTTAAGCATCCATGTTTTTTATTTAATGACGCTTTAACGTTTAAATATGGTGTCTGAACACGTTATGAACGTGTTTTCAAGCCATATTGACTTACCAAAGCGTGTTAAAGTACAATTCTAAGTTGATAAGACGCCGTAACCTTACAATTATAGTTCTTTAACACAAAGTATAATTTTTAGATATGCTATCCTGACGAGCTATAAAGGTATTTTCAAAGCGTGGTGACTCACCATATCGTGTTAACATACACAACCCTGTAAGTGCGTGTCAATTGCTCTCTGTCTATATGAGGAAAACCACTAAATTTATCCATTGCTGTTTCAATGTAGAATGAGCAATATGATTAGTAACAGTGACCATTATTTGTAAAGTTATTTTGAGAGTCTGATGTTATGGCCACACATAAGACATCTTATTTTTCTTCTTGGTGTTATGGCCACACATGAGACATCTTCTCTTTTTTCCTGGTGTTATGGCCACACATAAGACATCTTCTCTTTCTTCCTGGTGTTATGGCCACACATAAGACATTTTCTCCTTCTTCCTGGTGTTATGGCCACACATAAGACATCTCTTTCTTCCTGGTGTTATGGCCACACGTAAGACATCTCTTTCTTCTTTGTTTTATGGCCACACATAAGACATTTTCTCTTTATTCCTGGTGTTATGGCCACACATAAGACATCTTCTCTTTCTTCCTGGTGTTATGGCCACACATAAGATATCTCTCCTCAGTATCAGCTGTAGAAATTCAACACACAGTATCTACTCGTATTAACATAAAACTCTTCATAATAACACCTAAAATCGTGAAATTAAAATAAATAAAACAATTGTTGATTTTGCTGGTGAAACATTGTGTTTTGTAATAGAAGTCTCACACGTTCCTGTTCACTAAGTTTTACCATTAAAGTTGGTGGAAACAACACTGAACTCATGATAAACTCATATTTCTGGCTCCAAGGTACACTCTTCTGATGAGTCGAAGTCTGTGAAACACACAGCGTGAGAAGTGTCTCGCCAATTTGCACTTTCTTTTTTCAGTTTGAGTCCAGGCTGGCCCGGCATGGCCAAGTGGGTAAAGACGTTCGACTCGTAATCTGAGGGTCGCGGGTTCGCATCCCCGTCGCACTAAACATGCTCGCTCTTTGAGCCGTAGGAGCGTTATAAGTGACGGCCAATTCCGCCATTCGTTGGTAAAAGAGTAGCCCAAGAGTTGGCTGTGGGTGGTGATGACTAGCTGCCTTCCTTCTAGTCTTACGCTGCAAAATTAGAGATGGCTAGCACAGATAGCCCTCAAGTAGCTTTGTGCGAAATTAAAATTAGTGTTTAGGCTTCTTTCTTTTGTTCTACCCCTTGATTTCCTCAAGTCTGTTTTTTTTCGCTGAACACATTTTCCGATCTTTCCGTTGGAGTGCTCCACTGATGTGTGGAAAGGTATGAACTAGTCAGACGATAACAAGAAACCTGTAATCAACCCGAGTTGCGTCTTACTTTTCCACTAGCTGACCCTCACAACACCAAACCTAATAAAAATTTCCTAACCTGAAACCTGTATCTTACACTTGCGCATGCGCTAATGTCGATGAAAAGGGACACACATATTAAAAATCTTTAAAAACTTCTTTGATAAGAAAGCCTATTGATCGAGGGCAACCTTCAAGTCTAATTATATGTAATATCATTAGAACTTTAGTTTTCTGGTGCATATCTGATAACCAGCTTCACAAAAGTTCTTCATTGAAGTGCCCGGATACTAATGACTTTACGTGTGTACTATTATCACATCATGTTAATGGTTTTAGTTTGTTTTAGAACAAAACTATATTGGGTAATTTCTCGTATCTACTGATGGGAATTAAACCATGTATTTTAGTGTGAGTTGTAAACTTACTGGAAGAGTCTCTCCATCATTTTATTTACACAAAGTGGGGTTCCCCCCCAAATAATACACTGTTTAATACTACAGTAGGCCTATTAACATGAGTAACAGTCAAATTACGAAATATTTTTTTCACCATAAAACACTAGGAAATTGTTTTTACATGATTTATGTTGCAAATAAAAAACTAATATTTTCATTTGTTTTCAACTAGTGCCACCTGGTGAACCTTTCTCGCATTTCCCTGTTGTTGTTTTTTTCCGTTTTCCTTACGGTCAGAGAGGACTTTTAATATGTTTAGTTCCAGACATTGGCTTCAACTTCTGTATCATCGTCTCGTCTTCTGTATCTGGACAGAATTACTTAACAACATGGATCTGCCGGTTAGATTTCCTACATATAATTTCGTAAAAATAAGAAACGAATATAAAATAGACCGAGCAGAACAAGCAGAGAGGGCAAAAACCTTTAAACTCCGATGGTTGAGCCAGTAGTGTGTACATTAGAGCTTAACTAATGATCAGCGAGACGAGGGTGAATCTTCTTAATTGGACGAGATCCTATAAAACAATCAGTCAGACGTACTTAATGTGAAACATAAATTAGAGCCACTGACTGTTGATTGACTTGTCTGTCTAGTGTCATAACGCTCTCATCTTGACTCTCGTCTTCCTCAGATGTAAAGTTTGTGTGTATGTTTACGTTGTTGAGTCAAAAGTAGTCAAACATGGTTAGAGAAAATGTACTGTATGACTTTATAGTTACATTCCTATCCATCTAATCGCGTGACTTTATAGTTACATTCCTATCCATCTAATCGCGTGACTTTATGGTTACATTCCTATCCATCTAATCGCGTGACTTTATGGTTACACTCCTATCCATCTAATCGCGTGACTCTATGGTTACACTCCTTCCTATCCATCTAATCGCGTGACTTTATGGTTACACTTCTATCCATCTAATCGCATGACTTTATGGTTACACTGCTATTCTGGGCCCGGCATGGCCAGGAGTGTTAAGGGGTGCAACTCGTAATCTGAGAGTCGCGGGTTCGCATCCCAGTCGAATCAAACCTGCTCGCCCTTTCAGGCGTGAGAGCGTTATAATGTTATCGTCAGTCCCACTATTAGTTGGTAAAAGAGTAGTTCAAGAGTTGGCGGTGGGTGGTGATGACTAGCTGCCTTCCCTTTAGTTTTACACTGCTTAATTAGGGACGGCTAGCACAGATAGCCCTCGAGTAGCTTTGTGCTACAATGTCAAAGGTCGAATAGTGATTATGCCCACTACATATCCACTTGAAATTGCACAATACAAAATTTGAAAATCAAACACTTAATTACGTATGAAGTTTTGAACGTAGCTGAAACTAATAAATCGATGTTCTTGAATTCGTAATTTGAAAAGTTCAACAAATACTGAAGATTATATCTCTCAAGCAGAAATACCCATCAGCCTTTTTCCTCGATTATATCTCTCAAGCAGAAATACCCATCAGCCTTTGTCCTCGATTATCCATGCAAATCTGTTTAGCAAATATGTCAGAATATGACGTAAAGCCTAGTGTCAACAAACGTTACCGAAACTGTTCTGCCTAACATTCATTAGTGAAATTTTAAAAACAAGAAGTAAAACAAACACGTAAGATAGGAATATTGGTTTAGTTAACATTTACTGTAATTAAGGTACAGTTTTAACTGGATGGGAACTACCTGGTGTACAAAGATTAAAACCTCTCTCTTCTGGTGTACATAAAAGACACACCTTGACACCACTCTGTCTTCTGGTCTACATCAAAGATACATCTTGACACCAGACTGTCTTTGGGTGCAAATCAAAGACACACCTTGACAACACTCTATCTTCGGATGCATATCAAAGACACACCTTGACATCACTCTGTTCTCTGGTCCACATCAAAAACACATCTTGACACCACTCTGTTCTCTGGTCTACATCAAAAACATATCTTCACACCACTCTGTCTTCGGGTGGACAACATGTTCTGTCTCTTGAAAGGACAGAAAATATAAACGTATTGACAAAAAAACATTTAATAACGTGAGTTGTGTCTGTTAGTGGTACTGGGACCACAATTACTGGTATTAACCAATAGCGTAGTGGGTATGTTAATGGTACTGGGACCACAGTTACTGGTATAAATCAACAGCGTAGTGTGTCTGTTAGTGGTACTGAGACGACAATTTCTAGTAATAACCAATAGTTTAGTGTGTCTGTTAGTGGTACTGGGATGACAACATGTACTCAAGATTATGAAACAAGCGGGAATGTTATTGATTCTACGTGTGGCCTATTTAACGAGTTAACAAGATAGGTATTTGTCTTGTAACACTTCGCTGTTTTAAGAAGAAAATCTGTTATTAACAGCTGGAGTCTATATAAAAACATCACTAGTCTTGTTACACTAGATTTAAACAAATATGACCTGTTTATAAAGATGACAAACCGACACATTTTCCTCTCCACAATACAAACAAGTATAGATTTTCATCACGTTTTATTTGTCGGTAGGACTGACTGACACGTGATAAAAAGTTTGTTTGTTTGTAGTTCAGAACAGACAGCCCACAGTACACCACGGGTTTCAAAACCCGGTTGGTAGAGTTATGTCTGAAAGCTTTCCCCTGTGTCGTATCTTCACAACAGAGTGGAAGGGATTTCTTGATTCTCCACAGACTTTACGATGATCTTTTAAATGTTTAAGTCCAGCTGACCAGTGGTTTACTCCTACCAGTGTCTGGACAAGGGATGCTCACTTCTTCCGAGAACCCGTTGTATAAAAACAGATGGAGCTAAGAGGGAAAGGTTGGAATGAGGATCTTTGGGCAGGTCGAGCTCGAAACGTGAGCTAAAACTTGGTTTTGGTATTTTTAGAATTTCGCGCAAAGCTACACGAGAGCTATCTATCTGCATTAGCAGTGTAAGACTGGATGGAAAGCAGGTAGTCTGATGTTACTGCCCACCGCCAATTCTCAGGCTACTCTTTTATCAAAGTAGGATTGACCGTCATGTTATAACACTTCCACAGTTAAAAGGGCGATCACATTTAGTGTGACGGGGATTCATATCCGAGACTCTCAGATTACGAAGGCGAGTGCCTTAACTTCCCGGTCATGACGGGTTCCTCAAAATTGGGTAAGACCGTAGTGAATGTCTGAATGAATACTTGTCGTAAGCTATTCCAACAGTTTTACACTGAACTTATTAGAAATAAGTTAATTGATCTAATTAACATTTGATCTAATATGACAATCTTTACTCATTTTACTCATAAAGTAGTGTGCGTTACAATACAGCGTACTGCGTATATAATACCACACTGTACAATACTGTGTATATCTGTTGTAATAATACCACACTGTACAATACTGTGTATATCTGTTGTAATAATACTACATTGTACAATACTGCATACTGTGTATATCTGTTGTAATAATACCACACTGTACAATACTGTGTATATCTGTTGTAATTATACCACACTGTACAATACTGGGTATATCTGTTGTAATAATACCACACTGTACAATACTGCACACTGCGTATATCTGTTATAATAATGCCACACTGTACAATACTGTGTATATCTGTTGTAATAATACCACACTGTACAATACTGTGTATATCTGTTGTAATAATACCACACTGTACAATACTGTGTATATCTGTTGTAATAATACCACATTGTACAATACTGTGTATATCTGTTGTAATAATACCACACTGTACAATACTGTGTACTGCATATATCTGTTGCAATAATACCACACTGTACAATACTGCATACTGTGTACATCTGTTGTAATAATACCACACTGTACAATACTGCATACTGCGTATATCTGTTATAATAATACCACACTGTACAATACTGCATACTGTGTATATCTTTTATAATAATACCACACTGTATATGTGTCTTAAAACCACATTCTGTGTATCTCTCATAATATTATAGTCTAAATACGTGTTATAATATCATACTCTACATACGTGTTATATCACACTCAGTATAGATATAAACCACCACATGGTTACCACTGTATATTTCAGTATAAATATAAACCACCACGTGGTTATCACAGTATATTTCAGTATAGATATCAATCACCACATGGTTACCACTGTATATTTCAGTATAGATATAAACCACCACGTGGTTATCACAGTATATTTCAGTACAGATATAAATCACCACATGGTTATCACAGTATATTTCAGTATAGATATAAACCACCACGTGGTTATCACAGTATATTTCAGTATAAATATAAACCACCACGTGGTTATCACAGTATATTTCAGTATAGATATAAACCACCACGTGGTTATCACAGTATATTTCAGTACAGATATAAATCACCACATGGTTACCACTGTATATTTCAGTATAGATATGAATCACCACATGGTTACCACTGTATATTTCAGTATAGATATAAATCACCACATGGTTACCACTGTATATTTCAGTATAGATATAAATCACCACATGGTTACCACTGTATATTTCAGTATAGATATAAATCACCACATGGTTACCAATGTATATTTCAGTATAGATACAAATCACCACATGGTTACCAATGTATATTTCAGTATAGATACAAATCACCACATGGTTACCACTGTATATTTCAGTATAGATATAAATCACCACATGGTGTAAATTTCAGTATAAATCGCCACAGTTTTCTCTATAAACTGTGGTAATTTCCTCACAGTGGTTGATGAAGAGGTGACCTTCAGAGTATAACTTAATATCAGTTTTTGAATAAAAACAAATGTCTCCTTGGTATACATGTGAAACTATAAACCTAAATGTGTGGAACTCGTAAAATATTATTATAGGAAGAAAGTGTAAGTGTTAATATGTAAATGAAACGTTCAATAACGGGTTGAGTACAAATGGTCACTGCTTCTTTAGATCTAAACTATGATAAAATGATCAGAACATGACCTCAAGTGACATAATGAAATGTTCACATTTCATAATGTTACAGGAGGAAGAAATTTACATGAAAAATGAAGACAAATACGAAGCAGTGAATAGAGAAAGTTTGATTAGAAAAGAAAGCCTTCATCAAATAGATACATCAGACAAAAGAAGAAATATAAACCTAACATAGAGATACTGCACTAATAAAAAACATGTTTTACTTACAGGATGAACACAGTAAAACAAAACATGTTTAATTACAGAATGAACACAGTAAAACAAAACATGTTTTACTTACAGGATGAACACAGTAAAACAAAACATGTTTAATTTACAGAATGAACACAGTAAAACAAAACATGTTTAATTTACAGAATGAACACAGTAAAACAAAACATGTTTAATTTACAGAATGAACACAGTAAAACAAAACATGTTTTACTTACAGGATGAACACAGTAAAACAAAACATGTTTAGTTTATACGATTTTAAGTTCAGTAAATCCATGGTTAAAAGAAACAAGAGCAGGTAAAACGTTGCTCTCCAGTGAGCACATTTATTTTCGGAGTTGGGTTCTTTTCCTACGGTTATAATGCGATCAGAAATGGAAAGGTAACCCACAACCTCTGCCTCTACACACGCACGCGACTTATCAAGTATTGATGAGCGTACCGAGCAGCTGACTTGAAGGAAAGCCGAAATTACATGAGGCAATGGTTTACGTTTGCATCTACGTGGTTTAATCTCTAAAATAATCAGAAATAGTCGATACGACACGTATGGACAAGGAGGCCAGTGTCTTCACATCTGCCATAAATACTCCTTGTTAGTATGTCTCTGGTAAAGAAAGCGGTTTTAGTACTACAGGCTTGAAAAGGGACAAATGCCTGTGCCAGCTGTGCCTTACTATTTGTCTGTGTCAGCTGTGCCTTACTATTTGTCTGTGTCAGCTGTGCCTTACTCTATGTCTGTGCCAACTGTGCCTTACTATTTGTCTGTGTCAGCTGTGCCTTACTCTATGTCTGTGCCAGCTGTGCCTTACTCTGTGTGTGCCAGCTGTGTCTTACTCTATGTCTGTGCCAGCTGTGTTTTACTCTATGTCTGTGCCAGCTGTGGCTTACTCTATGTGTGTGCCAGCTGTGCCTTACTCTATGTGTGTCAGCTGTGCCTTACTCTGTGTGTGTCAGCTGTGCCTTACTCTATGTCTGTGCCAACTGTGCCTTACTATTTGTCTGTGTCAGCTGTGCCTTACTCTATGTCTGTGCCAGCTGTGCCTTACTCTGTGTGTGCCAGCTGTGTCTTACTCTATGTCTGTGCCAGCTGTGCCTTACTCTGTGTGTGCCAGCTGTGTCTTACTCTATGTCTGTGCCAGCTGTGGCTTACTCTATGTGTGTGCCAGCTGTGCCTTACTCTGTGTGTGTCAGCTGTGCCTTACTCTATGTCTGTGTCAGCTGTGCCTTACTATTTGTCTGTGTCAGCTGTGCCTTACTATTTGTCTGTGTCAGCTGTGCCTTACTCTATGTCTGTGCCAGCTGTGCCTTACTCTATGTCTGTGCCAGCTGTGCCTTACTCTACGTCTGTGCCAGCTGTGCCTTACTATTTGTCTGTGTCAGCTGTGCCTTACTCTATGTCTGTGCCAGCTGTGCCTTACTCTATGTCTGTGCCAGCTGTGCCTTACTCTATGTTTGTGCTAGCTGTGTCTTACTCTATGTGTGTGCCAGCTGTGTCTTACTCTACGTCTGTGTCAGCTGTGTCTTACTCTGTGTGTGCCAGCTGTGTCTTACTCTATGTCTTACTCTATGTCTGTGCTAGCTGTGCCTTACTCTGTGTGTGCCAGCTGTGTCTTACTCTATGTCTGTGCTAGCTGTGCTTACTCTGTGTGTGCCAGCTGTGTCTTACTCTATGTTTGTGCCAGCTGTGCCTTACTCTGTGTGTGCCAGCTGTGCCTTACTCTATGTTTGTGCCAGCTGTGCCTTACTCTATGTCTGTGCCAGCTGTGTCTTACTCTGTGTGTGCCAGCTGTGCCTTACTCTATGTTTGTGCCAGCTGTGCCTTACACTATGTTTGTGCCAGCTGTGCCTTACTCTATGTGTGTGCTAGCTGTGCCTTACTCTATGTTTCTGCCAGCTGTGCCTTACTCTACGTCTGTGCTAGCTTTGCCTTACTCCATGTTTGTACCAGCTGTGCCTTACTCTGAAGTACATGCCCTGGTGGTGATTGGGTTGAGTTAAAAAACACCATGTGACAAAGACCCAGCGATGTGGATGTTATATAGAAGTCGCAAAACCCGAAGTTAATTGTTAAAACATATGCAGGCCATATATGACCTCTGTTTTCTTATGTCTCTGTCAATTTTGTGGTTCCATGTGCTACATACGTCTCAGGGTAAAACACGCGCTCACCTGAAACAAGTAATCAGTGACCACACGCGAGTGTTGCCCAAGCCATTGCATAGCTAGAAGTGTTGCCCAAGATATTACACAGTCAGTGGCCCGGCATGGCCAAGCGTGTTAAGGCGTGCGACTCGTAATCTGAGGGTCGCGGGTTCGCATCCCCGTCGCACCAAACATGCACGCCCTTTCAGCTGTGAGGACGCTGTAACGTTACGGTCAATCCCACTATTCGTTGATAAAAGAGAAGCCCAAGAGTTGGCGGTGGGTGGTGATGACTAGCTGCCTTCTCTCTAGTCTTACACTGCTAAATTAGAGACGGCTAGCACAGATAGCCCTCGAGTAGCTTTGTTCGAAATTCAAAAACAAACAAACAAACAGTACATCCAGGTGTGCATACAAGAAGCTGTAATACACCTGATTTAGATGTTGAGGGTAATATTGCTGCACAAGTTTCTAGAGGTTAAATAAACAGGGTAAAATTAACCCTAACTTTGTGTTTTTTCACAGAAGTTCGTGAGCTCTTCAAGTGGACTTACCAGAAAAAACAGCAGTCCTTTTTCAGTAAGGAAGTTTTAGTTTCGAACCCTACCGTAGAGCTCTCAAGAGGTTGGTCACACTTCCTGGAAAGTCATGTGACACCAGATTTATGATTCTATTGGTTGGTTGAAAAAGCAACTTCCACCTGGAAACGTTCTTCAGCTGGTAGGTTAGCGACACCTAGTCGAAAAGGTATGTATTAGTAAAAGGAATACCTACAAGATGGTGCGTCAAGGGGTTGAGTCGTCTGTTTACGAACGCGTCACTGACAGAGATCAGAGTACAAAACATTCATTTAGCAAGTTCAAACCAAAGATCTCTTTAAAAAGTCATAATTTATACATTTCTCATAAACATGAAGACAAGTCGAGGTTTTGGACTTTTCAGTTCTCTTTACGAACGGGAGGAGCAACTCGAGGGTCGAGCACGCGCATGACGGAAGGATCAGAGTCACGGTAAGCGTCTCTTTTATTCAAGAAGCTGGTGACGTTTGCCATTGGTTCAAATTTTCACGTGATGCAGCAGAAATGGAGAGATCACAGAAATGCGACTCAATGCTGGTTGAATGCAACTGGTGCGAGGGCGCGCGCGGCAGAGATTGACAAAGGAAAGTTTAATTCCGAATGCCGGACTTTCAGCGAGAATTTTGATGGAGAGCGGATTTATCAACAGCCAGCCGTCCATGGCAGAGTTTATGACGGCGTCGCCACACAGAGGATCGTCGATGCACAACGCGATCGTGCCAACTCTCTGTCACGTGGAGAATGCGAATGAGCCGAACCTCGTTCCTGTCGTGTATTCAGCGATGTCCCAGTCTCCATCGCCGCCAACCAAACAACCCAGCCAGGGAGACGTTTCGGTTCCGGAATACCCTTGGATGAAAGAAAAGAAAGCCGTGCGAAAACAGCGTCAAGGTAAGATTTAGGCCTCCTTATTTTACCCAAAATGTTTTTATTGTTATTATAAGGAAGAGAGGTAGGGGTCATCTGTTGTCAAAACTGAACTTTACTCACAGAGGGGATAATTAATTAGGTGTTCTGCAGTTAGAATAACATGTAATATCATAATACCACATGATATTAGGGCTATATATATAATATAATGATACTATATGATACTAGGACACTATATAATATCATGATACCACATGATATTAGGGCTATACATAAAATAATGATACTATATGATACTAGGACACTATATAATATCATTATAATCCATGATATTAGCATACTATATAATACCTTAATACTATACATGATATTAGGACACTATGTAGTATCATGATATCATATGGGTTCCTGATATCATAGATTATAATGATATTATATAGTGTTCTAATATAATGATGTTATATAGTGTCCTAATTATCATGTATTGCTTTGAGACATTATATGTTAGGATATTATATAATATCTGGATACCACAAGCAACAACTGTGAAACGTTGGTTTAAGTAAAAATATATCCCTTTATATCAGTCTGCAGTATATTGGTCGTTTGTTATTTTAACTTTTATCAAAATGTGTAAATCCCTTTAATATGCATTACAAATGTTCAAATACACAAAAATGTGTAGATTACGTTAAATACCGACTCTGTCCTGTTTACACAGTATATCTGTTTAAAGGCACAGACAACTCATACAGTGTTAAGCCTTGATAATTTGTCTATGTAACAGCTGTTAAACCATCCAAATAGGTTCAGTTAAAAAGTAAGGTGAGGTTCCTTTGGCCCAACCTCGGTTTTTTATTCAAATTCTTGTATTGTGTTTGTTCGTTTATTCAGATTTGTGTGCGTGTGTTTCGGAACGACATAACATATCTTCTAATTCTCTGCGTTTTGGTCTCTCCTCAACAAATGTGTAAACATAGTGACACTGACTCTTTATATAACACTTTAACACAAAATATTAACAGATAACTTAACCTTATCCGACGGATTGTACTTTTGTTCTGTTTGATTACAAAAGTTGTTAAACAAAAATGAAATTCACTCGAATATTCCAGGATGTACAACATTTTACTTCTCGGTAAAAACAGAACAATATGATATTACATGTACAGCTAACGACGAGATTAAAAGCATAACCATATATACTGTGGTAAATATCAGTTAGAGCGAAACTGCTTGTGTTACGAGGGACAATTTCTAGTTCTAGATAAAGTGATACACAGGTGTATTACCATAAACATCTGTAGTACATGGTATTGCATATCTGTAAAACAATGCAACATTTATCAAGCTGTGAAATTCGTTATAATTTCAAGTTTAATTATTGTGGGATAATCATGTTATTTGACTGTTTTATTATGAGATAACCATGTTATTTGGCTTTCTTATTATGATATAACCATGTTATTTGACTGTCTTGTTGTGGTATAATCATGTTATTTGATATTTTTATTATGATATAACCATGTTATTTGACAGTTTTATTATGATATAATCATGTTATTTGACTGTCTTATAATGGTATAACCATGTTATTTGACTGTCTTATAATGGTATAACCATGCTATTTGACTGTCTTATAATGGTATAACCATGCTATTTGACAGTTTTCTTATGGGATAACCATGTCAGACAGCTAATAATTCTGTATCTACGTGATAACATGAATATTTGTGGGTTTTTTAGCACAATAATTGGCCTAAAATTGTTTGGTGTATAATCTGACTTTTAATTAAAAAGACAGAAGTAACTTACATTTCATGATCTATTGAACCAACTGTTCCAACATAGATCGTTCATTCATCAGTCTTATCCAGTTATTCCAAATGTGTAGGCAAATTAATTTTAAAGTAGGCTCAACAAATAAGTTATTGGTTTGTATTTTGTTTATTTTTCTATTGGATATATAATATGTACTATCACCTTGTTCTTTCACTGAAAATGTTTAAATACAACGATGTCACCAGAGATTTCATGTTATCTTATCTGTAGAAAACTTAACTATGTTTGTATATAGTATATAATAACACACGTTAGAAGGACATGCTGAATTATGCGAGGGCACAAATAAAAAACAACACGGACCTACTTGATATTCTTAATGCATTGGGTGTTTTAACCTTTGACTAGGAGCTCACAAACAATTAGTAGCGAGGGCTCACACCGACAGAGATTGGTGAAGACTTATGTGCTGGGTTATCCTGAATACGGCTCAGGTTTATTTACAATAGTTCAGTATTTGGTGTCATACTTCTGCACACAACTCTCTTAAATGTTATTTGAATACTGCATATTTATTTGTTATTTTTAAATTATCTGTTAAATAACAGAGAACTTCAATAAATAGCAAGAGAATTTTGATCGATTTGAGGCCCAATCTTCATACTTAAAAATGACCACGTGCACATGATAAAAACACGTATCGAGATGACGTGTTCTCAAAAAAGCAAGTTTGAATAGAGCATGAAAGGAACAGTTAAATAAACTTATTTTAAACGGTTTTCTCTGTAACTTGTACCGGATTAGTCATAGTAATATATTTTACACCAGATAGCACTGTACAGGATGTTGGGATTCACTTACTAAAGAAATTTATACAGTTTAAAGTTAAGTAGAAAGCATTAGACAGTTTACAGTTAAGTAGAAAGCATTAGACAGTTTAAAGTTAAATAGAGAGGTTTAGATTGTAGAAAATCAATTAGAGGACTTTAGACAGTTTAAAGCTAATTACAGAGCCTAAGATAATTGAAAGTTAAGAAGAGAGGTTTAGATTGTTTAAAGTTAAGTGGAGAGCTTTAGAGTGTTTAAAGTTAAGTAGAGAGCTTTACACAGTTCAAAGTTAAGTATAGAGCTTTAGAGAGTTTAAAGTTAAGTATAGAGCTTTAGAGAGTTTAAAGTTAAGTAAAGAGCTTAAGATTGTGGAGTTAAGTAGATAGATTTAGAGAGGTTTAATGTTAAGTAGAAAGGTTTGGATTGCAGAACGTTAATTACAGAGCTTTAGATAGTCTAGAGTTAAGTAGAGAGCCTTAGATTGTAGAAAGTTAAGTAGAGAGCTTGAGATTGTAGAAAGTTAAGTAGAGAGCTTCAGAGTGTGAAAAGTTAAGTAGAGAGCTTGAGATTGTAGAAAGTTAAGTAGAGAGCTTCAGAGTGTGAAAAGTTAAGTAGAGAGCTTCAGAGTGTGAAAAGTTAAGTAGAGAGCTTCAGAGTGTGAAAAGTTAAGTAGAGAGCTTGAGATTGTAGAAAGTTAAGTGGAGAGCTTGAGATTGTAGAAAGTTAAGTAGAGAGCTTGAGATTGTAGAAAGTTAAGTGGAGAGCTTCAGAGTGTGAAAAGTTAAGTAGAGAGCTTGAGATTGTAGAAAGTTAAGTTGAGAGCTTCAGAGTGTGAAAAGTTAAGTAGAGAGCTTGAGATTGTAGAAAGTTAAGTAGAGAGCTACAGAGTGTGAAAAGTTAAGTAGAGAGCAATAGATTGTTTAAACTTGTGTAGAGAGCTTAAGAGTGTAGAAAGTTAATTACAGAGAAGTTAAAGTTAAATAGAGAGAATTAGACTGTTTATTCTTAAGTAGATAGCTTTAGATTGTAAAAAGTTAAATAGAAAGCATTAGATAGTTTAAAGTTCAGTAGAGAGATTTAAACAGAATATAATAAAGTAGATACCATTAGATTTTAGAAAGTGAAGTAGCGAGCTTTAGCTGGTTTAAAGTTAAGTAAAGAGGATTAGATTGTACAAATTTAAGTAGAGAGCAGTTTAATGTTAAGTAGAGAACATTGGATTATAGTAATCTAATTACAGAGCCTTAGATAATTTGAAGTTTATTAGAGAAATTTAGACAGTTTATAGTCATGTAGAGAGCTTAAGATTGCAGAAATTTAACTAGAGATCTTTAGATAGTTCAAAGTTAACTAGAGAGCTTTAGAAAGTTTAAAGTTACGTATTGAGCTTTAGTTTAAAGTTAAGTAGACAGCTTAAGATTGTAGGAAGTTAAGTAGAGAGGTTTAGATAGTTTCGGTTAGTTAGATGATCATTTTAATCACACTTGATAACAATAATACTTTATATTCCAGTTAGGAGTAGTCTCGTTACTACAGTAACTTGTTAATTAATGATCATTGGTTGTATTTCACGGTACTGGTTGAGAAACATTTTAACTACTGATAATGTGATCATTCTTACTTTAATTACATCGTCCTAATATTGTTTAGGACGATTAAAGACTTAGTTTTAACACTTTCAATTTGTTTCATTTTTGAGTTGTTACTTTCCACTGTTATCCTAATATTTTACTCTAAATCTCCCAATGTGGACAAATCTAGTGAAATGTTATCAGGTTTACGGTCGAAAATGTCGATACCTGACCTGGCACCCCACTACGGAAACAATGTAAAAACAATATTTAACTGGCTATACTCTTTCCTGAATGGAATTTTAGTTGTGTTTTTTAGCAGGTACCTAGATCTGATTGTAATGTTATTATTGATGGACAACACGGTGGACCAGTCCTGTTCTTTAGAGAGGATGTTTATCATGTTATTATTGATGGACAACAAGGTGGACCAGTCCTGTTCTTTGGAGAGGATGTTTATCATGTTATTATTGATGGACAACACAGTGGACCAGTCCTGTTCTTTAGAGAGGATGTTTATCATGTTATTATTGATGGACAACACAGTGGACCAGTCCTATTCTTTAGAGAGGATGTTTATTATGTTATTATTGATGGACAACACGGTGTACCAGTCCTGTTCTTTGGAGAGGATGTTTATCATGTTATTATTGATGGACAACACAGTGGACCAGTCCTGTTCTTTAGAGAGGATGTTTATCATGTTATTATTGATGGACAACACAGTGGACCAGCCCTGTTCTTTGGAGAGGATGTTTATCATGTTATTATTGATGGACAACACAGTGGACCAGTCCTGTTCTTTAGTGAGGATGTTTATCATGTTATTATTGATGGACAACACAGTGGACCAGTCCTATTCTTTAGAGAGGATGTTTATCATGTTATTATTGATGGACAACACAGTGGACCAGTCCTGTTCTTCAGAGACAATGTTTATCAGTTCGACTTGTAGATTCATACTTGAAAAATGTACAGAGGTTTGAGAATGATGCCCGAAGACATTTTGTACCAAATATATCGTTAGTTTAAACGTTTCGTTTGTAAACCTAAAAGTATTAGCTTCAACCAAATCTACCAATATCTAAGGAGTACAATAAGGTGTCATACAAGTATTCAGAAGTTAACAAATAAAAACATGAGTTTCTTACACTGCGCACATTTTTCTGTACATTCTAATAAAATCTTGTTTATCTATCAAAGTTTGTTTGTTTGTTTTGGAATTTCGCACAAAGCTACTCGAGGGCTATCTGTGCTAGCCGTCCCTAATTTTGCAGTGTAAGGCTAGAGGGAAGGCAGCTAGTCATCACCACCCACCGCCAACTCTTGGGCTACTCTTTTACCAACGAATAGTAGGATTGACCGTCACATTATACACCCCCACGGCTGGGAGGGTGAGCATGTTTAGCGCGAACTCGGACCCTCGGATTACGAGTCGCACGCCTTACGCGCTCGGCCATGCCGGGCACTTTATCTATCAAAACATACAGTTATTATTTCATATCAGTAACTGAACGAAACGAAACAACAAAACGAAAATATGTTCAACAAAACTAGATATTGTTCACAGTAATAATTAAAGTTAAAATTTACTGAGATTGTTGTTTAACAGATAATAACGACTTTGTTACCACTTCTAAACACAGAAATAATGTGATATAAAATCTGATAGCATTTGGTATAACAGAAATTCGAACCCCCGACTCTCATATTACGACTCCTGTGCCCTCTTTGCTGGGATGACGCAAAATACCGGGTTTCGACACCCGTGGTAGGCACAACACTAATATCATATTATGTACATCTATGACGCTGGAGAGCAGGTTTTGATACCAATATTGTGTAGTTTTATGATGCTAGAAAGCGGGTTTCGATACCCGTGGTAGGCACATCACTAATATTATGTAGTTTTATGACGCTAGAAAGCAGGTTTCGAAACCTGTGGTAGGCCCATCACTAATATTGTGTAGTTTTATGACGCTAGAAATCAGGTTTCGAAACCTGTGGTAGGCCCATCACTAATATTGTGTAGTTTTATGACGCTAGAAATCAGGTTTCGAAACCTGTGGTAGGCACATCACTAATATTGTGCACTTTTATGATGCTAGAAAGCGGATTTTGATACCCGTGGTAGGACCATCACTAATATTGTGTAGTTTTATGACGCTAGAAAGCAGGTTTCGAAACCTGTGGTAGGCCCATCACTAATATTGTGTAGTTTTATAACTCTAGAAAGCAACTCATAAGTTACTTAACACGTTAAAATTAAACAATAATTTTGTTCCATGGAATGACTGTAAGTTCGTTCATTTATCATATGTTTATCCTTTGTTTTGTGTTCATTAATCAAAATTTTCAACAGAAAACGTCTTGGAACTGACGGAAACCAACTGTTATAGAAAGACGTTTCGAACGATTCTGTCTTCTGGTCTTTCGTTTCACAAACCTCATAAGACTTTTCTGCTATGAACTGTTCTGCTCTGGAATATCGAGGTCATTTACTTGAGGTTTGTCGGTGTGAACATCGAGTACCACGTGACGTCGTTCATTATTTCAACAACACATTGCTAAAGACGTTAACAGGATGTGTAAAACCGTTCACATGTAACATGTATCATCGCGATGAATCTGCTCTCTGTTAGAATACAAAGAAGGTAGCTATTTAATAACACCCGCCGCCAGCACTTGCATTTGACCATCTCTCTTAACGCACGAGTCGTGCACATAAACGTCAGGTTTCATAGGTCAAGTAACTTATAATTTTTAAGTCACTCTCCATTCAGGAGAGTGATGTTGGGTTTGACTTTGTTAAACAAATCTTTACACAAGTACATTCTACAGCATTTTTTCTCGTATATTTAATGTTTTTACGTCCTAAAGTTTGAACACCATCATAAGTAGGGTCTTAACATTATGAAGATCTAAACACTGCTCTTAAGACATCACCGGCCTAATATGGCAGAGTTCTAGTGGGCTTGTAGAGCTCTGAAACTCTTATCACGAGAGTATGATCGGGGTTTCACTGACGAATAAAGGGCGCTCTGTTTGTATCCAACCATCCAGATTGTAGTGAATCTGTTTTGAAGTTACAGGTTTCGTTCTTTCATTTATCTTGAGGTTTCTTCATTATTTCCATGAAATCTCTTTGAATATCTTTAACTGTTGAAGTTGCGAGAGCAAACAGACAACAAATATTTCATGTCTCATGCAAGATGTCAACCAAAGGTACACACTGGATAAAAAAAAGGAAAGAGAAAATTAGTCTCTCAGGAATATCTGTATGTTTGTTTAAATCACTAATCTGTTGGAAATATCTGTATGTTTGTTTAAATCACTAATCTGTTGGAAATATCTGTATGTTTGTTTAAACCACCAATCTGTTAGAAATATCTGTATGTTTGTTTAAATCACCAATCTGTTAGAAATATCTCTATGTTTGTTTAAATCACTAATCTGTTGGAAATATCTGTATGTTTGTTTAAATCACTAATCTGTTAGAATATCTGTATGTTTGTTTAAATCACTAATCTGTTAGAATATCTGTATGTTTGTTTAAATCATTAATCTGTTAGAATATCTGTATGTTTGTTTAAATCATTAATCTGTTAGAATATCTGTATGTTTGTTTAAATCATTAATCTGTTGGAAATATCTGTATGTTTGTTTAAATCACTAATCTGTTAGGAATATCTCTATGTTTAAATCACTAATCTGTTAGGAATATCTATGTTTGTTTAAATCACTAATCTGTTAGAATATTTGTATGTTTGTTTAAATCACTAATCTGTTAGGAATATCTGTATGTTTGTTTAAATCACTAATCTGTTGGAAATATCTGTATGTTTGTTTAAACCACCAATCTGTTAGAAATATCTGTATGTTTGTTTAAATCACCAATCTGTTAGAAATATCTCTATGTTTGTTTAAATCACTAATCTGTTAGAATATCTGTATGTTTGTTTAAATCACTAATCTGTTAGAATATCTGTATGTTTGTTTAAATCATTAATCTGTTGGAAATATCTGTATGTTTGTTTAAATCACTAATCTGTTAGGAATATCTCTATGTTTAAATCACTAATCTGTTAGGAATATCTATGTTTGTTTAAATCACTAATCTGTTAGAATATTTGTATGTTTGTTTAAATCATTAATCTGTTGGAAATATCTGTATGTTTGTTTAAATCACTAATCTGTCAGGAATATCTGTATGTTTGTTTAAATCACCAATCTATTAGGAATAACTGTATATTTGTTTAAATCACTAATCTGTTAGAATATCAGTATGTTTGTTTAAATCATTAATCTGTTGGAAATATCTGTATGTTTCTTTAAATCACTCATCTGTTAGGAATATCTGTATGTTTGTTTAAATCACTAATCTGTCAAAAATATCTGTATGTTTGTTTAAATCACCAATCTGTTAGAATATCTGTATGTTTGTTTAAATCACTAATCTATTAGGAATATCTGTATATTTGTTTAAATCACTAATCTGTTAGAATATCTGTATGTTTGTTTAAATCATTAATCTGTTAGGAATATCTGTATGTTTGTTTAAATCACTAATCTGTTATTAATATCTATGTTTGTTTAAATCACTAATCTGTTAGGAATATCTGTATGTTTGTTTAAATCACCAATCTGTTAGAATATCTGTATGTTTGTTTAAATCATTAATCTGTTAGAATATCTTTATGTTTGTTTAAGCACGAACTGATCACTTCTTGTTTTGACACTTTTTCCTAAAACAATCACTTTCTCTAAACTTAGCGTTCACGAGAAATATATATTATGAAACAGACATGTAATTTGAAGCAGTAAATACATTGTGATTGGTGCTAAATTCGTCTTATAAAATACAATAAACAGTTTGGTGAAGAATATTAATTCTGAATGTTTGGTGACTTAACCTAAATTTGGTGGAATTTATGGACATATAATGTTTTATTGAATTTGTTATGAACACTATGTAATATATTAATGAATTTGTTGAGAACTTTCTGTAAAGTCTTAATGAATTTGTTGAGAACGTTCTGTAATGTGTTAATTAATTTGTTAAGAAAATTGTGTGATATATTAATGAATTTGTTAGAACGTTCTGTAATGTCTTAATGAATTTGTTAAGAACATTATGTTATATATTAATGAATTTGTTAAGACGTTCTGTAATGTTATAATGAATTTGTTAAAAACGTTCTGTAATGTATTAATTAATTTAAGGATATTCTGTAATGTATTAATGAATTTATTCAGAACATTCTAATGTATTAATGAATTTGTTAAGAACGTTCTGTAATGTATTAATGAATTTAAGAACGTTCTGTAATGTATTAGTTAATTTGTTGAGAATGTTTTATTATGTATTAATTAATTTGTTAAGAACATTCTATAATGTGTTAATGAATATTGAAGAATATCTGTAATGTATTAATTAATTTGTATTGTGATTTATTAATGAACATTTTAAGCTCTAGTGGTTCATAATACTAATATATATTTTTGAACAATTTACATTACGAAGTGATGTTTGTGTCGCTAACTAAATATATTGGGACAGTAATATTTGTGTCACTAACTAAATACGTTAGAACAGTAATATTTGTGTCACGAACTAAATATATTAGGACAGTCATATTTGTCACCAACTAAATACATTGGGACAGTAATATTTGTCACCAACTAAATACATTAGGACAGTAATATTTATGTCACTAACTAAATACATTAGGACAGTAATATTTATCACCAATTAAATACATTGGGACAGTAATATTTGTCACCAACTAAATACATTAGGATAGTAATATTTGTGTCACTAACTAAATACATTAGGACAGCAATATTTGTCACCAACTAAATACATTAGGACTAATATTTATCACCAATTAAATACATTGGGACAGTCATATTTGTCACCAATTAAATACATTGGGACAGTAATATTTGTGTCACTCAAATGACGAATTGTTTGTGACACGTTACAGATTGTATCCCGTTTTTGTTTTAAATAAGAAAAGCAGAAAACATTGACCTCGGACTCGTATCTTATGAGAATTCGGGCGAAATTTGATACAAACTTATTTTTTCCCTACAACCATTAACAGCATGTAAAGAGATCGTATAGCTCGCTTTTTTTCTTATTCTTACGCCAAACTTACAAACGTTCTTGAGTAACACAGTGTTGTAAGAGTTACTATCTCTCGTCAATCTGTTTAAAACACGAATCTGATGGATGCAGTTCAAAGAAATCAAGTTACGTTTATAAATAATCTCCTTATTACTTACTAATTTATCATGATTAATATTGTATGACATTCGTGTATGTTTAGACCGGCACAGAGGCTAATTTGTAAGCGAAATAAGAACCACAAAGGTTGATTATTACAGTTTATTCAAGCGTATAAACAGCTTGAGATCTCGGCTTATCTCACACTGTCGTTCCCAGAAGAGGTTTAGAACATTCTAGCATCTAATAAGTGTCTTCAAACAGATATTACTATAACTATATGTGTGTGGAAAACGTGTCTAATTTGATCTCGTGTTTTTTAGTTTTCCATTTCTCCGCGAGATAGCGCTTCGAAGAAACAAGTTTTGTTTTTTTCGTATTCGTGAGCAAGAAGTGAAGTTTTTTAAAAAGTAGTTTGTGTTGACAACAAGGAATTTTTAAATAACTTCCTCTTTAGCCGAAATTTATTGAATCGATTGGATTTTGTTGTTCATGAACGAGTGTATTAAAGACAATTTTTCACAATACGAACATTAGTTTACACCTCAGATCCAGCAAACCAATTTTATTTATTTAAATCGATAAAGAAACCTGCTTCTGTATAATCAACTTCTGTTGTTACCATCTCTTCATAAAACTTATCTGAATATATTTTGTCCATTTCCTTCTTTAATGAATTATTACAATAGAAATAATTTGGTCGATTCCAGAACAACACGACTGGAACACACTATAATAATATTTTGTCTTGTTCAACGAAGATGTTCAGCGTAAAATTACATAACACTCTATTCCTTTCGCAAGGATCGAACCTCGAATTTTAATAATGATATTAAGTTGTGATGATACCCAATAAGTTAATCGTTATGAATATAATGATACAATGAACTCTGTATCGTTTATTTGTAATTTAACAGAGAAATTTTAAAATAAAATTACTAATACACGAAGAATTCAAATAAATCATTTATAGACAGAAAGTATAAGATAGAATAATTAATATACAGAAAATACAAAATAAAATTATTCATACACAACAAGTAAAACAGTTTTTCCAAAGAGGTGAGCAGACATCTGAATTTGTTTAACTTTCCATACCAGTAGCACGATCGTTTTGAAAGACACCAGTTAATTATAAAATGGATTTGTACAAACACGTTTCAACAAAATTAGCAGCCACGGAGAAAGTTGCGTGATATATCTTGAGTAAACGTAATTAATTTTACGTTTACGCGAATGTCCCCCGCTTGGAGAGCGCAAAGTCTTTGGAATAACAACGCTAAAATTAGGGGTCCGATTCCCTTCGGTGGGCATAGCAGATAGCCCGATGTGGCTTTGGTATCAGATAAACTTTCACTCAAAATCTTAGTATATACTGAGGTATACATTGTATTTAGTTCACTGCTTTAGTTCCGTCTGAATAAAGCCTCGTACTTGTTTGAACAGATATCACATTTCTTTACACACTTGTTTGAATAGAGATCACATTTCTTTATACACTTGTTTCAATTGTGATCGTATTTCTTTACACACTTGTTTCAATAGTGATCGTATTTCTTTACACACTTGTTTCAATAGTGATCGTATTTCTTTACACACTTGTTTCAATAGAGATCACATTTCTTTACACACTTGTTTCAATAGAGATCACATTTCTTTACACACTTGTTTGAATAGAGATCACATTTCTTTACACACTTGTTTCAATAGTGATCGTATTTCTTTACACACTTGTTTCAATAGTTATCACATTTCTTTACACACTTGTTTCAATAGTGATCGTATTTCTTTATACACTTGTTTCAATTGTGATCGTATTTCTTTATACACTTGTTTCAACTGTGATCGTATTTCTTTACACACTTGTTTCAATAGTGATCGTATTTCTTTACACACTTGTTTGAATAGAGATCACATTTCTTTACACACTTGTTTCAATAGTGATCGTATTTCTTTACACACTTGTTTCAATAGTGATCGTATTTCTTTACACACTTGTTTCAATAGTGATCGTATTTCTTTACACACTTGTTTCAATAGTGATCGTATTTCTTTACACACTTGTTTGAATAGAGATCACATTTCTTTACACACTTGTTTCAATAGTGATCGTATTTCTTTACACACTTGTTTCAATAGTGATCGTATTTCTTTACACACTTGTTTCAATAGAGATCACATTTCTTTACACACTTGTTTCAATAGTGATCGTATTTCTTTACACACTTGTTTCAATAGTGATCGTATTTCTTTACACACTTGTTTCAATAGAGATCACATTTCTTTACACACTTGTTTCAATAGAGATCACATTTCTTTACACACTTGTTTCAATAGTGATCGTATTTCTTTACACACTTGTTTCAATAGTTATCACATTTCTTTACACACTTGTTTCAATAGTGATCGTATTTCTTTACACACTTGTTTCAATTGTGATCGTATTTCTTTATACACTTGTTTCAACTGTGATCGTATTTCTTTACACACTTGTTTCAATAGTGATCGTATTTCTTTACACACTTGTTTGAATAGAGATCACATTTCTTTACACACTTGTTTCAATAGTGATCGTATTTCTTTACACACTTGTTTTCAATAGTGATCGTATTTCTTACACACTTGTTTCATAGTGATCGTATTTCTTTACACACTTGTTTCAATAGTGATCGTATTTCTTTACACACTTGTTTCAATAGTGATCGTATTTCTTTACACACTTGTTTCAATAGTGATCGTATTTCTTTACACACTTGTTTCAATAGTGATCGTATTTCTTTACACACTTTTTCAACAGTGATCTTATTTCTTTACACAGTTGTTTCAATAGTGATCGTATTTATTTACGCACTTGTTTCAATGGTGATCGTATTTCATTACACACTTGTTTCAATAGTGATCGTATTTCTTTACACACTTGTTTCAATATGATCGTATTCCTTTACACATTTGTTTCAACAGTTATCATATTTTTAAACATCTGTTTCAATAGTGATCGTATTTCTTTACACACTTGTTTCAGTAGTGATCACATTTCTTTACACACTTGATTTCAATAGTAATCACATTTCTTTACACACTTGTTTCAATAGTGATCGTATTTCTTTACACACTTGTTTCAATAGTGATCGTATTTCTTTACACACTTGTTTAAATAGTGATCACATTTCTTTACACACTTGATTTCTAACGTTATCGTGATCTTTTCTCCACATAGAAGGCGGAGACAACGGGTTGCCAAGGAGGCTGCGAACAGCTTACACTACCACGCAGCTGTTGGAACTAGAAAAAGAATTTCACTTCAACAAGTATTTGTGCAGACCACGTCGTATTGAGATTGCCGCGTCCCTCGACCTGAGCGAAAGGCAGGTCAAGGTGTGGTTTCAGAACCGCCGCATGAAACACAAAAGACAGAACAAAGATTGTTCTTCTTACCAAGGTGACAGTGGTAGTGACAGTTTTGACAAGGAGGATTCCCTGGACAAGGAGGAAGGTTTGATTTCAAACCCTCCTGCACAAAATGACCACATCGAAGGGACTGAATCGGAGATTGGCCACAATACCACGCGTTCAGAAGAACCAGAGTCTCGTGACGACCAAGACATTTCAATTTCCCAAGCGACAACAGATGTTAAAGATCGGGTTTTTCAAGGAAACAAGCTACCAACTAATGAGGTGATGTCTCCAGAAGGTTCCCCTGTTATTCAACCAGTGGCGGCTGGAGTCGACTTCGTTCACCCCACCAACTCGGACAAGCACAAAACGACTCCTAGTCTCCGCTTGTTGAGTGGTTCCACACGCCACAGATCGCCTCCTTCAACCTATCTGTCTCCGAGCTCCAGCCCTGGAGAGAGTCCGACAACCTCTCCCCAGTCCCAGCAGCCACGGATTTACCCTAGAATGTCAAGTTATACTCCCAGCGGTCAGCGAGAATACACACCACCCTTTGTGTCCTGTAACTATTACAAGATACCTCCGCCCACGCACAATCAATCACAACAAAGAGACCATTTGGAGACATTCTACCACGTGACGGACAAACAGGAAGTTTATTCTACAGCTTGCTCCTTGGTCTACCCTCCAGCGGGCCATGGTCACGTTCCACAATCTTCTCCAGTGGGATGCATCCAACCTCGTGGAGCTCTAATGAATTTTAGCATCTCAGACCAATGTATGGCAACACTCTACCCTCATGAGAATGTCGGTCAAATCGACCAACACCCCCCACCTTCTTACATTCAGGAAGACTATGGCCAATACGATAATTATAGAATGGCAACTTTTGATTCGTGCCGAGCAGGTGACGACGCAAGAAACTTCGTGCCACCTAACGGTCAAAGTATATATTGCGATCTTTCTAACAACAATGAGAACCACATACCACGATGTCGCGCCACAACTCCTAAGCAACATATCTCTTCAACCCTCTCGTTGCATGATCCCACAGGTTCCGTTTATAATCCATCTTCAGACCTGTACAACGGTCAGTCTTGGACGAACAGTGAACTTAGTGTTAACTACAGCGGCTATTATGACTCTATAAATTACGCAGAGAACCCCCTGTGGGACAACACAATTCTTCATCAATAAATACACAGCCCCCCAGAATATTACCAACTTGGTTCACTTTGAATCAAATCAGCTGTTGTCATGACAACCACTCCTCATTATTCAACACCACAAAAATATTTTTTTTAATTATTCGGAGACACCTCTTCCTATCCAACAATACTTAAAATTTATTTATCATTGTTACTTCGCATTGTAACGAGTTTCTATTGTTAAACCTATAACTCGTCAGTTTTCAGTTCATAACCTTTGAAACTGTACTGTATTTCAAAATACTAGAAAGAATTATTCTACTAAACACGAAGTTATAACTGATGAAAATTTTAAATATTAAATAAATGAATCAATTCAGTCAAGACTTAATATTAATAGACCGATTTATTTAATACTAAAATATCGAGTGCATCTTCTGTATATTAATTTAGTTAATAGATGGCGCTTTAATCGTTCTGTTTAAACATAAACTCGATATTGTATAATTATTCTATTACCGATTACCTAATCAAACTTGGCGTGGTACTGTCTTTTTTCTCTAATGTGCGTTTGTCAGCGGTGTCGATAATTGTCGTTCATACATTGTATGTTTTATATTAAGTTCATCTTAACCTAGCTGAACGGTATTTATTAAAAAAATCAATCTATTTCTGATCGTTCATCTTTAACTATTGGTAATAGCTTAAAAACTTATCTATAATTATGAATATTTAATCATATTTCTCCCATATCTTGACCTCTCGTCAATCAATCACGTGATCTTCAAAACTAGACATGTTGTGTTTTTCCTTCTTTAAAGGAAGGTAGAGTTCCCCACCCATCTTGTTAAACAAATGTACTGCAGAAGCAAACTTTGCAGATTACACCAGAAAACCCAGCTATGCTAGGTACAACATCACGAGCTATGCAAAAGTGTAGTGCTCGCGTGTTCTATATATCACGTAATAATGTGTCACGTGTAAGCTTTTGAACAACGCTTGTACACACACGCACCATGTACGTGTGATCTGTATGTGGGACAACTTATATTAAAGCATCGATTAGATCTCTATATTACAAACGTTGAAATATGCAACAAATATTATTCATTATAAGTAGACTTGTACTAGGCCTGACAGTTTATGTTAAATTGTTTTCAGTTCGTTGTTACAGTAAACATAGTGTGTTAACAGTGTAGCTATTGGTTTAAACATCACGTCAACATACATCTGTGGCTTTCTCTCTTTATAAGATGCCCCCCAGTGGCTCAGCGGTATGTCTGCGGACTTACACGCTAAAATCCGGGTTTCGATACCCGTGGTGGGCAAAGCACAGATAGCCCATTGTGTAGCTTTGTGCTTAATTCAAAACAACAACTTTATAAGATTTTCGTGCGAAAGAGGTCTTCAGAAAAGCTTGCGTTGTCACGTGACGTTCACTTACCCCACAAGTGCCTGACGCATGTGAAAAAAAATCAAATTGATTTTTTTTATCTCTTTGGTGATGATGATGGAATTATTTATTTTATGTGGCTTATACATTTGACTTTGATTCTTTTCGTCTATGTGACTGTACATTTGAGTTTCTTTGATTCTTTTCTTCGATGTGACTATACATTTGAGTTTCTTTGATTCTTTTCTTCGATGTCACTATACATTTGTGTTTCTTTGATTCTTTTCGTTTACGTGGCTTATACATTTGAGTTTGTTTGATTCTTTTCTTCGATGCGACTATACATTTGAGTTTCTTTGATTCTTTTCTTCGATGTCACTATACATTTGTGTTTCTTTGATTCTTTTCGTTTACGTGGCTTATACATTTGAGTTTGATTCTTTTCTTCGATGTGACTATACATTTGAGTTTGTTTGATTCTTTTCTTCGATGTGACTATACATTTGAGTTTGTTTGATTCCTTTCTTCGTTGTGACTATACATTTGAGTTTGTTTGATTCCTTTCTTCGATGTGACTATACATTTAAGTTTGTTTGATTCTTTTCTTCGATTTGGCTTATACATTTGTTTAATTCTTTTCTTCGATGTGACTATACATTTGAGTTTGTTTGATTCCTTTCTTCGATGTGACTATACATTTGAGTTTGTTTGATTCCTTTCTTCGATGTGACTATACATTTGAGTTTGTTTGATTCCTTTCTTCGATGTGACTATACATTTAAGTTTGTTTGATTCTTTTCTTCGATTTGGCTTATACATTTGTTTAATTCTTTTCTTTGATGTGACTATACATTCCAGTTTGTTTGATTCTTTTCTTCGATTTGGCTTATACATTTGTTTAATTCTTTTCTTTGATGTGACTATACATTCCAGTTTGTTTGATTCTTTTCTTTTACGTGGCTTATAAATTTGAGCCTTTTCGTATGTGTGGCTAAGACATTTGAGTTTCTTTAATTCTTTTCGTCTATGTGGCTTATACATTTGAGCTTCTAAATTTTAATTTTCCCCAATTCAGTACTGATGTATGTGTGAGGTTATTTAGAGAGAAATCCAGAGTGTAACCAAAAACAGTGGTTATCTTTATTTGTTGAATGTACTTGAGGTTAGTGCTTAAACAACTTCAGTTATTTGTAATGTCTCTTCAAAAATGTAACATAATTAGTGTATGAGACCAGGTACTTGAAGTGTATATAGACTGATAGTCTGTGTAAATGTTCACATGTACATTGTGATGTTTAGAGTTTCATAACCTACTAAAAACATTATATTTTGTGTCCACTATCGTACATTCACAGTGTTGCTTTTGAAATTCTACAAGAATATAGTAAAACAAATATGTTTAAACACAAAAGAACGGATGTTTTCTTAAAAGATGTGAATATTCCACACAGATACTATTAAAAGTATATTTATAATTGGATGTTTTAATCTTTTCAAAGATTCATCTACTATTAAGGAGAGCTGTACTTACCAACTGTTGATATTTTTACAATGGGGTAAGGAGAGCTGTACTTACCAACTGTTGATGTACACATTGGGGTAAGGAGAGCTGTACTTACCAACTGTTGATGTATACATTGGGGTAAGGAGAGCTGTACTTTCCAACTGTTGATGTATACACTGGGGTAAAGAGAGCTGTACTTACCAACTGTTGATGTATACATTGGGGTAAGGAGAGCTGTACTTACCAACTGTTGATGTTTTTACAATGGGGTAAGGAGAGCTGTACTTACCAACTGTTGATGTATACACTGGGGTAAGGAGAGCTGTACTTACCAACTGTTGATGTTTTTACACTGGGGTAAGGAGAGCTGTACTTACCTACTGTTGATGTTTTTACATTGGGGTAAGGAGAGCTGTACTTACCAACTGTTGATGTATACACTGGGGTAAGGAGAGCTGTACTTACCAACTGTTGATGTATACATTGGGGTAAGGAGAGCTGTACTTACCAACTGTTGATGTATACATTGGGGTAAGGAGAGCTGTACTTACCAACTGTTGATGTACACATTGGGGTAAGGAGAGCTGTACTTACCAACTGTTGATGTATACATTGGGGTAAGGAGAGCTGTACTTACCAACTGTTGATGTACACATTGGGGTAAGGAGAGCTGTACTTACCAACTGTTGATGTATACATTGGGGTAAGGAGAGCTGTACTTACCAACTGTTGATGTATACATTAGGGTAAGGAGAGCTGTACTTACCAACTGTTGATGTACACATTGGGGTAAGGAGAGCTGTACTTACCAACTGTTGATGTATACACTGGGGTAAGGAGAGCTGTACTTACCAACTGTTGATGTATACACTGGGGTAAGGAGAGCTGTACTTACCAACTGTTGATGTATACATTGGGGTAAGGAGAGCTGTACTTACCAACTGTTGATGTATACATTAGGGTAAGGATAGCTGTACTTACCAACTGTTGATGTTTTTACAATGGGGTAAGGAGAGCTGTACTTACCAACTGTTGATGTTTTTACAATGGGGTAAGGAGAGCTGTACTTACCAACTGTTGATGTTTTTACATTGGGTAAGGAGAGCTGTACTTACCAACTGTTGATGTTTTTACAATGGGGTAAGGAGAGCTGTACTTACCAACTGTTGATGTATACACTGGGGTAAGGAGAGCTGTACTTACCAACTGTTGATGTATACATTAGGGTAAGGAGAACTGTACTTACCAACTGTTGATGTTTTTACAATGGGGTAAGGAGAGCTGTACTTACCAACTGTTGATGTATACATTAGGGTAAGGAGAGCTGTACTTACCAACTGTTGATGTACACATTGGGGTAAGGAGAGCTGTACTTACCAACTGTTGATGTATACACTGGGGTAAGGAGAGCTGTACTTACCAACTGTTGATGTATACATTGGGGTAAGGAGAGCTGTACTTACCAACTGTTGATGTATACATTAGGGTAAGGAGAGCTGTACTTACCAACTGTTGATGTACACATTGGGGTAAGGAGAGCTGTACTTACCAACTGTTGATGTATACATTGGGGTAAGAGCTGTACTTACCAACTGTTGATTTACAATGGGGTAAGGAGAGCTGTACTTACCAACTGTTGATGTTTACATGGGGTAAGGAGAGCTGTACTTACCAACTGTTGATGTTACATTGGGGTAAGGAGAGCTGTACTTACCAACTGTTGATGTTTTACAATGGGGTAAGGAGAGCTGTACTTACCAACTGTTGATGTATACACTGGGGTAAGGAGAGCTGTACTTACCAACTGTTGATGTATACATTAGGGTAAGGAGAACTGTACTTACCAACTGTTGATGTTTTTACAATGGGGTAAGGAGAGCTGTACTTACCAACTGTTGATGTTTTTACAATGGGGTAAGGAGATCTGTACTTACCAACTGTTGATGTTTTTACATTGGGGTAAGGAGAGCTGTACTTACCAACTGTTGATGTATACACTGGGGTAAGTACACTACCACATCTTACAGTAACAATGATAGTGTACACTACTACATTCTACAGTAACAATAACAGTGTACACTACTACATCTTACAGTAAGAATAGCAGTGTACACTACTACATCTTACAGTAACAATGACAGTGTACACTACTACATCTTACAGTAATAATAGCAGCAAACACTACTACAACTTACAGTAACAATAACAGCGTACACTACTACATATTACAGTAACAATAATAGGGTACACTACAACATCTTACAGTAACAATGATAGTGTACACTACCACATCTTACAGTAACAATGACAGTGTACACTACTACATCTTACAGTAACAATGACAGTGTACACTACTACATCTTACAGTAACAATGATAGTGTACACTACTACATCTTACAGTAACAATGACAGTGTACACTACTACATCTTACAGTAAGAATAGCAGTGTACACTACTACATTCTACAGTAACAATAACAGTGTACACTACTACATCTTACAGTAACAATGATAGTGTACACTACTACATCTTACAGTAACAATGACAGTGTACACTACTACATCTTACAGTAAGAATAGCAGTGTACACTACTACATTCTACAGTAACAATGACAGTGTACACTACTACATCTTACAGTAAGAATAGCAGTGTACACTACTACATTCTACAGTAACAATGACAGTGTACACTACTACATCTTACAGTAACAATAGCAGCGAACACTACTACAACTTACAGTAACAATAACAGTGTACACTACTACATCTTACAGTAACAATAATAGCGTACACTACAACATCTTATAGTAACAATGATAGTGTACACTACTACATCTTACAGTAACAATGACAGTGTACACTGCTACATCTTACAGTACTACATCTTGAGTTGAGAAAATGAACATTCAGCTGTGCAATTTGTGACCATTGATGTTAAAAATATAGGCAATGTGTATGTTTGAAAATGCACACTCAATTTTGTCTTCTAAATTATTTTATGAAGTTCAACATGGCTGAATCTGATATTTACAGTTTCTGTTGCACTGAACTTATGGTGCACACATGAATGAAACTGTTGAAGCTCGGCTGAGATATTAGTGTATCCCATCTGGTATCAGAGAGGGATTTTAATACACTTTCATTTCCAAGACAAGCTTTAAAAATGTTCCACTGGCTGGTTGAGACTGCAAAATATGTACAGAACAAATGTATTGTAGAGAAAAGTTAATTGGCACTTGACAGCATTAGAAAGAATTTCGGTCTACCAGATTTAATGAATGGGCTGCACAAGGCACATATATGGCAAACTTATTTTCTTCTAAAATCTTTTGCTGCATATCCTTATAGCGTCCAGACATGTCAGCAGCATTGTCATAAGACTGACCCCTATATTTTGAAAAATTAAGTTTGCACACTTTGCATAAGGACTGCAACACCTGGTTTACCATTTCCTCACTGGAATGGCTTTTCAGTTCCAGAAAGGTTAAAAAAAAGCATTCAATAGGCTGCCCATCTTATAAGTATCAACACTTAACTGATCTATATGTGATACATCTGGTGTGGAGTCAACTGGCAAGCAAAAATAACTAGAAGAATTTACTTCATCAACAATGACCACGTGGACCTTCTGAGCCATTGGTTCAATGAGTTCTTCACAGGTGGTTTTGGACAAGTATGAACGATTTCCTTTTCCAGAATTTCCATATTTATAAATGTGTCTTGCTAAAAATGGATCAAACTGACTTGCGAGTTCAAGTAGCCCTAAACAATTCCCATTCTGCAGTGAACCAAATTTCAGCCGTTCAGTGAAAAGCCAGGCTACGTTCTGCTAACATACAAATAACATATATTGCATGCTCCAAGACACGTTCCCAGTAATTACATTCTTTACTTTCTTTATCCAACTCTTGTTGCAAGCCTAAACCTTGTCTTTGAGTTAAGTATGTTAACATAGAGCCTTGGTGAGCAGTGCTTCTTTCATAAATGATAAATTACAATAGTATTTCGCCAACCACTCAATCTTTCTCTTTCAACAAAACACGAGGAAAATTCAGAGTGAAAAAGTTTACTAACAAAGCAGCAAACTGACCTTGTTGATGGTGAACACAATAACTGCTCTCTCTTGTATTTTTCACCATTGGCTTTTACCCCAAAAGGGGAATAGTATCTCATTGGTTTGCCAATATTGAAAGTCTGACACAATTTGCCAAATGGCCCATTGTGGTGTTGGCAGTCGGTAGATTCATAAGTAATGCAACAAACCACATTATCAGTCGAGAAATCGAGCCACATCTCTAGATCTATTACTTTAGTTTCTTCTACTTTTGTACACTGAAGCATTTTATCATAGTCCAGTAGATTTTCATTTTCAGCAATTATTTCAACTTCAGACTGTTTTGTAGAGCAACATGCATCAACATTCACACTAGAGATATCAGGATAATTTACAGGCAAAGCGAGAGTAGTTGTGAGATTTGTGCCAGTTGAGCTTGCCTGTGAAACCTCAACATCATCATGATGTTCTGACCTTGAAATGGACAAACAGGTACTTGTGGAGATTGGTTCAACTTCAGTCTTGTCAGAGTTGGATGCAGTACAAGTAACTTCTGATGGCAGAGATGGGTTTTGATTTGGAAGATCATGTTGTGTAAGTTGAGTGAATATATTAGTCAGCTTTCCAATCTTGACCACTAAATCCAGAGCCTTTTGTTGGTTCTATTTTGCCAGTTTTCTCTTTTGTGTGCCACTTATTTGAACACGTTTCATCTTGCAGTCTGAAAGATACAGAAACAAAAATAAGAAAAATGCAAAAGAATATGGAACATATATAATTATAATGATTAGAAAACACTGGAATTCATAAAGAAAAACGTTGGTAAGAGTCAAACATACTACACTTGAGATCCTATGACCTAGATCCATCAGCACATAAACATGAATTCATAAATAGATTTATTTACTTGCTGCATTCTGATTGGTTGAAAACCATTCGAGACATGCTTCAATCCATTTTAAAAGAATGAGTTTTCAGACATTGCAAAAGTTCCAATAAGGTTGTTGCTATGGTAGCTGTATGAAAGAATCAATGTCAGCAGTAATATATAAATATGTACATATATCACTTGTAAACCAAAACAATTTGTGATCCAGAACACATTCTGTAGTAGTCCATATACACGGCGATCATTCTGTACTGGTACACATACATAACATAATCAACTGTAAACTGTACTATACATTGAACTACTAAATACTTGGTTAGGCCTAACACCTTAATCCTAATCAGATGGCTGGAGAATGAGTTGTAACCTCAACTCTCAGCTCAGTTTTAACATAGGGACTTTAGATGAGCCAACAAACGTCAACAAAACGTATGTCTAAAAATTTGTCTGGATGCGAAGGCAATTCAAAACAACTGCCTTAAATTGGGAAAGTCCACTTCCTTATTCCAGGCTATAGTAGCGTTTCCAGTGTACTTACTCTAAACTAGTTACAGTATTTAAGTCTTAAATTATTATCACTCAGTTATCAGTTGACAACACTAATGTTAGGCCTAATGCTAATACATCGCAACTGAGGGGCCACTAACGTTAAGTTTAGCACTCAGTACTCACCTTGCTCATATGAACTTGTTCAATTCATGCGCTTTTTCGGACGATCTTAAATTGATTTAGTTGATTTATCGGTTCTTTACAGTATCTTTGTATGACGACAGAACTGTACTACTACTTGCATTATAGTGTATGCATTACAACCTTATGAATCATGTTGGCGTCCAAGTGGTAGTAATACGCAATTTGACATAAAAGATCGAATTATCGTCTTTAGACGATTAGTCAATTGTTTTCCCAACTTTTCAAGAAATGTAATGCATACTGATCTGAATTTATAGTCGCAAAATAATTGAATTACACCTGAAAGTTTGGCGTCTTTGTTTCTCTGTTTCTGTCTCACATTATTTGTTTGTCTCATACAAAATATCACCAGAGGGCCGGGCCGGGTCCGCTTTATGACGTCATGATAAGATCAAGGAAGAAGTAAGGAAGAATATAATAGTGATCTTCATTTTGAGGTCTAAAAATGGCATATTTCACAAAATTTTGTTGGCTATTTATGAATGGGAATAAAAACAAAGATACGCGATCTTAAATCACATTTAAGAGAGTGCACCCTTGCATTGATACCCAAAGTCAATCTCAGCTTCAGATCTATTCATATTATGACACAATCACATGAGAATACATATATGCCCAAACAGTCTTATCGGTTACACGTAATCTATGAACAATGGCATTGCTGAAACAGCATTCCTTTCTAAGTTTTTTCTTGGTATGATAAATTTCAAAACGTACTTACACACAAAGGAGGTTTCTTTTTTTTACAGCAAATTGTTTGAAGCCAAAATAATTGCGGCTCAGAAAAGCTTCTGGGAGAAACACTTCTAAAAATAATGCAAAAATTCACGAATAACGTAATATTAACGCAAATAAAACAAAGAAAAGGAGACAATAACCCAAATATAACGTACAAAAACAGAAGCCGAAAAAAACCCATAAAGCTCGCCATGTCTGTGTACACATCGGTCACAATTTCGTTTAACTGATATTTCTGTGGTATTATGTCTAATTTTTCTGTAGATGTGATTCAATAAAGCAGTAAAGAGTAAAACATAGTTCAAACATCATAACTTATGATAATCTTACAGTTTTGTCAACATTTTGTTCTGCTCTTCACAGTAATATTTCACAAATCAATAACTTCTTACTACCGCAACATAATTTAGAAGTTTCTCCAAACTGGAGTCACTCACGGAGCCACAGAAAAAGTTTTTTTTTTTTTAACAATGCAGAGTAAAGTCAAACACGACGAGTAAAAACAATTACAAAAAAATCGACTAGACTTGCGAGTGACGTTGAAAAATAGAAGTGCATCACACCAAGCGGAAAAATTGCACGGTGACCCCTTATCTTGGTGCCTTAAGCACGTGCCGAGATTGTTCAATATTTAATAAAGGGCTGACCCCATACTAAAAAAACAATAATAGTTATACCTCTGCATACTATAAGAAATATAATAGTAACACTACTACATACTACACTAACAATAATATTTATACCACTATATAGCACAAGAATAATAATAGTAACACTACTAAATTCTACACCAACAATAATAGTAACAATACTACATACTACACAAACAATCATAGTAACCTACTAAATACTACACTAACAATAAAAGTTATACCACTACAAACCACATGAACAATAATAGTAACAATACTACAAACTACACTAACAATAATAGTTACAATACTACATACTACACTAACAATAATAGTTATACCACTACCAACCACATGAACAATAATAGTAACAATACTACATACTACAATATAAAAATAGTAACGTTAATACATACTAAAAGAACAATAATAGTAACACTACTACATACTACACTAACAACAATAGAACACTACAACATACTAAACTAACAATATTAGTTATACAACAAGAACATTACTACTAACACTGCTACATACTACACTAACAATAATAGTAACTCTAATACATACTACAATAATAATAACACTATAACATACTACACTAACAATAATAGTTACACCACTACAAACCACATGAACAATAACAGTGACTCTACTACATACTACACTAACTATAATAGTAACACTACTACATACTACACTTACAATAATACTGACAATACTACATACTACACTAATAATAATAGTTACAATACTACATACTACACTAACAATAATAGTTATATCACTACCAACCACATGAACAATAATAGTAACAATACTACATACTAAAATATAAAAATAGTAACACTACTACACACTAGATTAACAATAATAGTAACACTACTACATACTACACTAACAATAATAGCTATACCACTACAAACCACATAAACAATAATAGTAACACTACTACATACTACAATAACAATAATAGAGCACTACAACATAATGAACTAACAATATTAGTTACACAACAAGAACATTACTACTAACACTGCTACATACTACACTAACAATAATAGTAACTCTACTAAAACTACAATAACAATAATAGTAACATTACTACACAAAAAAAACAATAATAGTAATACTACAGCACAATACACTAACAATAATAGCAACACTACTACATACTACAATAACAATAATAATAACACTACTACACACTAAAAGAACAATAATACAAACACAACTGCATACTACACTAAAAATAATAGTAACAATACCACATACTACACTAACAATAATAGTAACAATACAATATGGTACATTAACAATAATAGTTACACTACAACATACTACACTAACAATAATAAAAACAATACTACAAACTACACTAACAATAATAGTAACAATACTACATTCTACACTAACAATAATAGTAACACTACTACATACTACACCAACAATAATAGTAACACTACAATATACTACACTAACAATAATAGTAACACTACTACATACTAAACTAACAATAATAGAAACAATACTACATACGACAATAACAATAATAGTAACACTACTACATGCAACAATAACAATAAAAGTACCATTACTACTCACAACACTAACAACAATAGTAGCTGAACTACATACTACACTAACAATAATAGTAACACTACAACATAGTAACCTAACAATATTAATAACACTACTACATACTACACTAACAATAACAGAAACACAATTACAAACTAAATTAACAATATCAGTCACAATACTCCATACTGCACTAACAATAATAGAAACACTACAATATACTACACTAACAATCATAGTAACAATACTACATGCTACACTAACAATAATAGTAACACTACTACATACTACAATAACAACAATAGTAACACTAGTACAAACTACGCTAACAATAATAGTAGCACTACTACATGCAACTCAAACAATAATAGTTATACAACAAGAACAATAAAAGTAACACTACTACATACAAAACTAACCATAATAGTAACAATACAACATACGACACTAACAATATTAGTAACACAACTACATACTACACTAACAATGAAAGTTATACCACTACAAACCACATGAACAATAATAGTAACAATACTACAAACTACACTAACAATAATAGTAACAATACTACATACTACACTAACAATAATAAAAAACTACTACAAACTACAATAACAAAAATATTAACACTACTACATACTAAAATAACAATAAAAGTAACACTACAACACAATACTACATACTACAATAACAATAATAGTAACACTAATCAATACTACACCAACAATATTAGTAACACAACTACATACTAAACAAACAATAATAGTAACAATACTACATACTACACTAACAATAATAGAAAACTACTACAAACTACACTAACAATAATAGTAACTTTACTACACACTAAAAGAAAAATAATAATAACACTACTGCATACTACACTAACAATAATAAAAACAGTACTACATACTACACTAACATAAATAGTAACACTACAACATACTACACTAAGAATAATAATAACACTCCTACATACTACACTAACAATAATAGTAACACCACTATATACTACACTAACAATAATAGTAACACTACTACATACTACACTAACAAAAATAGTAACAATACTACATACTGCAATAAGAATAATAGTTATAGCACTACAAATCACATGAACAATAATAGTAACAATGCTACATAGTACAATAACAAAAATAGTAACACTACTACATACTACACTAACAATAATAGTAACAATACAATATACTACACTAACAATAACAGTAACACTACTACATACTACACTAACAATAATAATAACAATACTACATACTACATTAACAATACCAATAACAATACTACATACTAAACTAACAATAATAGTTAAACTTTTACATACTACAATAACAATAATAGTATCACTACTAAATACAACACAAACAATAACAGTAACATTACAACATACTACATTAACAATAATAGTAACACGACTAGAAACAAACCTAAGAATAATAGCAACAATACTACATACTACACTATCATTAACAGTAACATTACAACATACTATATTAACAATAATAGTAACACAACTACAAACAACACTAAGAATAACAGCAACAATACTACATACTACACTAACAATAATAGTAACACTGGAATATACTAAACAAACAATAATTGTAACAATACTACACACTACACTAACAATAATAGAAAACTACTACAAACTAACCTAACAATAATAGTAACACTACTACATACTACACTAACAATAATAGTATCTCTACTACATACTACAATAACAATAATACCAACACTACTACATACTACACTAAAGATAATAGTAACACTACTGCATTCTACAATTACATAAATAGTAACACTACTACACAGAAAAACAACAATAATAACAACAATACTGCATACTACAATAACAAAAATATTAACACTACTACATACTACAATAAAAATAATAGTTATACCATTACAAACGCAATGAACAATAATAGTAACAATACAATATACTACACAAACAATAAGAGAAACACTACTACATACTACACTGACAGTAGTAGTAACAATACTACATACTTCACTAACAAAAATATTTGCACTACTACATACTACATTAACAATAACAATAACAATACTACACACTACACTAACAATAACAGTTAAACTCTCACATACTACAATAACAATAATAGTATCACAGCTAAATACAAAACAAACTATAATAGTAACACAACTACAAACTACACTAACAATAAGAGTAACAATACTACATACTACACTAACAATAATATTAACACTACTACATACTACACTAACAATATTAGTAACACAACTACATACTACACTAACAATAATAGTAACACTACTACAAACTACAATAACAATCATAGTTAATTCACAAAAACAATAATAGTAACACAATTACATACTAAACGGACAATATGTTATACCACAAGAACAATAATAGTAACACAACTACATACTACACTAACAATACTAGTAACACTTCTACATACTACAATACCAATTATAGTAACATTACTACACACTAAAAGAACAATAATAATAACACTACTGCATACTACACTAACAATAATAGTAGCAGTACTATATACTACACTAACAATAATAGTAACACTACTATACTACACTAACAAAAATAGTAACACTACTACATAATACACTAACAAAAATAGTAAAATACTACATCCTATACTAACAATAATAGTAATACGACAACATACTACAATAAGAATAAAAGTTATACCACTAGAAACCACATGAACAATAATAGTAACAATACTACATAGTACAATATTAATAATAGTAACACTACTACATACTACACTAATAATAATAGTAACAATACAATATACTAGACTAACAATAAGAGTAACACTACAACATACTAAACAAACAATAATAGTGACAATACTACATACTACTCTAACAACAATAGAAAACTACTACAAACTACACTGACAATAATAGTAACACTACTACAAACTACACTAACATTAATAGTAATACTGCTACATACTACACTAACAATAATAGTAACTTCACTACATACTACAATAACAATAATAGTAACACAACTACATACTAAACTAACAATAATAGTGATACAACAAGAACAATAATAGTAACACAACTACATACTACACTAATAATAATAGTAAAATTACTACACACTAAAAGAACAATAATAGTAACACTACTGCATACTACACTAACAATAATAGTAACAGTTCTACATACTACACTAACATAAATAGTAACACTACAACATACTACACTAACAATAATAGTAACACTACTATATACTACACTAACAATAATAGTAAAACTACTACATACTACACTAACAATAATAGTAACAATACAATATACAACACTAACAATAAGAGTAACACTACTACATAGTACACTAACAAAATAGTAACAATGCTACATACTTCACTAACAATAATATTTGAACTACTACATACTACATTAACAATAACAATAACAATACTACATACTAAACTAACAACAATAGTTAAACTCTTACATACTACAATAACAATAATAGTATCACTACTAAATACAACACAAACAATAATAGTAACATTACAACATACTACTTTAACAATAATAGTAATTCTACTACATACTACAATAACAATAATACCAACACTACTACATACTACAATAACAATAATAGTAACACTGCTACATACTACACTAACAATAAAAGTAACTCTACTACATACTACAATAACAATAATACCAACACTACTACATACTACAATAACAATAATAGTAACACTACTGCATTCTACAATAACAATAATAGTAACACTGCTACACACAAAAACAACAATAATATCAACAATATTGCATACTACAATAACAAAAATATTAACACTACGACATACTACAATAACAATAATAGTAACTCTAATCAATACTACACTAACAATATTAATAACACAACTACATACTACATTTACAATAATAGTAACACTACTCCAAACTACAATTACAATCATAGTTAAACCACAAAAACAATAATAGTAACACAACTACATACTAAACTAACAATATTAGTTATACCACAAGAACAATAATAGTAACAGAACTACATAATACACTAACAATAATAGTAACACTTCTACATACTACAATAACAATAATAGTAACATTACTACACACTAAATCAACAATAATAGTAACACTACTTCATACTATACTAACAATAAATGTAACAGTACTACAAACTACAGTAAAAATAATAGTAACAATACTACATACTACACTAAGAATCATAGTAACACAACTACATACTACACTAACAAAAAAACAATACTACACACGACAATAACAATAATAGTAACACTACTACATGCAACACTAACAATAAAAATAAAAATTACTACTTACTAACCTAACAATAATAATTACACCACTGCAAACAACATAAACAATAATAGAGACTTTACTACAATGTATACTATCAATAATAAAAATATTACTACATATTACACGCACAATAATAGTAGCAATATTACATACTACACTACCAATAACAGTAACACTACAACATACTACACTAACAATAATAGTAACTCTACTTAATATTACACTAACAATATTGATAACCATACTACATTATACACTAACAATAATAGTAACACTACAACATACTACAATAACAATAATAGTAAAACGACTACATACTTAATTAACAACAATAGTAACATTACTACATATTACACTAAAAATAATAGTAACACTATTACAAACTATACTAACAATAATAGTAACACTACTACAAACTACACTAACAATAATGGAAACACTACTACAGACTAAAAAAAAAATAATAGTAACACTACTGCATACAACACTAACATCAATATTAACACTCCTACATGCAACAAAAACAATAACTGTAAAACTACTACACACTTAAAGAACAATAATAGTAACACTACTACATTCAATACTAACAATAATAGTAACACTACTACATACAACACTAACAATTATAGTAACACTACTACATACCACACTAACAATAATAATAACACTACTGCATACTACACTAACAACAATAGTTATACCACAAAAATAATAATAGTAACACTACTATATACCACACTAATAATAATAGTAACACTACCACATACCACACTTTCGATAATACTAACAATACTACATACACCAACAATAATTATAGTTATACCACTTTATACAACAAAAACAATAATAGTAACACTTCTACATACTACACAAACAATAATAGTGACACTACTACATACTAAAAGAACAATATTAGTAACACTACCACATGCTACAATAACAATAATAGTTACATGTAATTAGACGTGTTACACTAGTCTTACTTTATTGTATATTTGGTGTAACAACTTGGTCAATTGCATGTAATGTTTCTTGTCACAACTAGTCTTCCTTTATGGTATTTTTAATGTTATAACTTGTTCTATTACATGTAATGTGTTGTGCTACATTTTCTTCTATTTCATGTAATTTATCGTGTCACAGCTAGTCCTATACCACAAGAACAATAATAGTAACACAACTACACACTACACTGACAATAATAGTAACATTACTACACAAAACAATAACAATAATAGTAACACTACTACACACTACACTAACAAAAATACTAACACTACTACATACTACACTAACAATAATGGTTATTCCACTACATAGCACAAGAACAATTATAGTAACACTACTACATACTACACTAACAATAATAGTTATACCACATCATACCACAAGAACAATAATAGTAACACTACTACATTCTACCCTGACAATAATAGTAACAACACTACATACTACTTTAACAATAATAGTTATACCTCTACATAGCAAAAGAACAATAATAGTAACACTACTGCATTCTATACTAACAATAATAGTAACACTATTACATTCTATACTAACAATAATAGTTATACCACAAGAACAATAATAGTAACACTACTACATTCTACACTAACAATACTAGTAACAATACTACATAATACTTTAACAATAATAGTTATACCACTACATAGCACAAGAACAATATTAGTAACACTACTACATACTACACTAACACTAATATTAACACTGCTACATAATACACTAACATTAGTTATACCACAAGAACAATAATAGTAACACTACCACATACTACAGTAACGAAAATAGTAACAATACTACATACTGCAACAATAATAATAGTTATACTACTACATTCCACAAGAACAATAATAGTAACACTTTACATACTACAGAAACAATAATAGTGACACTACTACATACTAAAAGAACAATATTAGTAACACAACCACATGCTACACTAACAATAATAGTTACATGTAATTAGTCGTGTCACACTAGTCTTACTTTATGGAATGTTTGATGTTACATGTCTATTACATGTAATGTGTCGTGCTACACCTTGTTTTATTTCATGTAATCTATCGTGTCACAGCTAGTCCTATACCACAACATACCACAAGAACAATAATAGTAACACTACTTTATTCTACACTAGCAATAATAGTAATACCACAACATAGCACAAGAACAATAATAGTAACACTACTACATATTACACTAACAAAAATCTTAACAATACTACATACTACACTAACAATAATAGTTAGAGACAGTTCTATTGCACTGAATGTGTCGTGTCACAACTTGTCCTTTTATGATATGTGTCACGGGATCTTTCGAACCAGCACCAGAATGACGAAACTTGTTAAACATAAAACTTCCTTAGTTTGTGTAAAGAAGCACAGATACCATTGAGTTTATGATAGAAGATGTCAGTTTGTGTAAAGAATCACAGATACCATTCAGTTAATGACAGAAGACATCAGTTTTTGTAAAGAATCACAGATACCATTCAGTTGATTACAGATGACGTCAGTTTGTGTAAAAAATCACAGATGCTATTCAGTTGATGACAATTATAGTAGCACGGCAACATACTACACTAACAATAATATTAACACTACTACATACTACACTAACAAAAATAGTGATACCACTACATAGCACAAGAACAATAAGAGTAGCACTACTACATACCACACTAACAATAATAGTAACACAACAACATACTACACTACCAATAATTGTAACAATACTACATACTACATTAACAATAAAAGAAACAATACTACGTACTACACTAACAATAATAATAACACCACTACATACTACACAAAAAATAGTACCAATACTACATACTACACTAACAAAACAAGAAACAATACTACGTATTCTACTAACAATAATAATAACACTACTACATACTACACAATCAAAAATAGTAAAAATACTACATACTACACTAACAATAATAGTAATAATACTACAAATTACACTAACAATCACATTAACACTACTACATTCTTTACTAACAATAATACTAACACTCCAACATACTACACTAACAATAATAGTAACAATACTACATACTACACTAACAATACTAGTAACTATACTACATACTACACTAAATATAATAGTAACACTATTTCATCCTACAATAACAAAAATAGTAACAATACTACATAATACACGAACAATATTAGTAACACTACTACATACTACACTAACAATAATAGTTATACCACTACAAATTACATGAAGAATAATAGTAACAATACTACATATCACAATAACAATAATAGTTACATTACTACATACTACACTAACAATAATAGTAACACTACTACACTCTAAAAGAACAATAATAGTAGTACTACTACATGCTACACTAGCAATAATAGTAACACCACTACAAACTGCACTAACAATAATGGTAACACTACTACATACTACACAAACAATTATCGTAACACTACTACATACTACACTAACAATTATCGTAACACTACCACATACCACACTAACAGTAACTGTAACACGACTACATACTAAACTAACAATAAGTGCAACAAAACTACATATTACACTAAAAATAATAGTAACTCTACTACATACTACACTATTAAAAATAGTAACAGTACTGCATACTACACTAACAATAATAGTAACACTACTACATACTACAGTAACAATAATAGTAACATTACAACATAATACACCAACAATAATAGTTATACCACTACAAACCACATGAACAATAATAGTAACAATGCTAGATACTACACTACCAAAAAAATTATACCACAACATACTACAATAACAATAATAGTAACAGTGCAACATACTACTTTAACAATAAGAGTAACACTACAACATATTACTTTATCAATAATATTAACAATACTACATACTACACTAACAATAATAGTTATACCACAAGAACAATAATAGTAACACTACTATATATTACACTAACAATAATATTAACAATACTACATACTATTTTAACAATAACAGTTATACCACTACATAGCACAAGAACAATAATAGTAACACTAACACATACTACACTAACAATAATAGTAGCAATACTACATACTACACTTACAATAAGAGTAACACTACTACATAATACACTAACAATAATAGTAACAATACTACATACTACACTAACAATAATAGTAACACTAATACATACTACACTAACAATAATAGTAAGATTACTACATTCTACAGTAACAATAATGATTATACCACTACATAGCACAAGAACAATAATGTTAACACTACTACATACTACACTAACAATTATCGTAACACTACCACATACTACACTAACAATTATCGTAACACTACCACATACTACACTAACAATTATAATAACACGACTACATATTACACTAACAATAACTGTAACACGACTACATACTAAACTAACAATAATTGCAACAAAACTACATACCACACTAAAAATAATAGTAACACTACTACATACTACACTATTAAAAATAGTAACAGTACTGCATACTATACTTACAATAATAGTAAAATGCTACATACTACAGTAACATAAATAGTAACATTACAACATACTACACTAACAATAATAGTTATACCACTACAAACCACATGAAATATAGCAGTAACAATGCTACATACTACACTAACAATAATAGTTATATTACAATATACTACACTAACAATAATAGCAACAGTGCAACATACTGCTTTAACAATAAGAGTAACACTACAACATATTACTTTATCAATAATAGTAACAATACTACCTACAACACTAACAATAATAGTAACACTACTACATGCTACCATAACAATAATAGTAACACTACTACATTCTACACTATCAATAAGAGTTATACCACAACATACTACACTATCATTAATAGTAACACTACTACATTCTACACTAAGAATAATAGAAACACTACTACACACTAAAAACTATAATAGTAACACTACATACTACAGTAACGATAATAGTAACACTACTACATACTACACTAATAATAATAGTTATACCACAACATACCACAAGAAGAATAAGAGTAACACCACAACATACTACACTAACAATAATAATAACACCACAACATACTACACGAACAATACTAATAACAATACTACATTCTACAGTAAGAATAATGGTTATACCACTGTATAGCACAAGAACAATAATAGTAATACTACAACATACTACATTAACAATATAATAATAACAATACTACATACTACACTAACAATAAAAGTTATACCACAACATACCACAAGAACAATAATTGAAACACTACTATATTCTTCACTAACAATAAGAATAAGAATACTACATACTACTTTAACAATAATAGTTATACCACTACATAGCACAAGAACAATAATAGTGACTCTACTACAAACTATACTAACAATAATAGTAACACTACTACATTCTTCACTAACAATAATAGTTATACCACAAGATACCACAAGAACAATAATAGGAACACTACTACATACTATTTTAACAATAACAGTTATACCACTACATAGCACAAGAACAATAATAATAACACTACTACATTCTTCACTAACAATAATAGTTATACCACAATATACCACAAGAACAATAATAGGAACACTACTACATACTATTTTAACAATAACAGTTATACCACTACATAGCACAAGAACAATAATAATAACACTACTACATACTATACTGAAAATAATAGTAACACTACTACATACTACAAAAACAATAATAGTAACACTACTTCATACTACACTGACAATAATATTTATACCACAAAAACATTATTAGTAACACTACTACATACTACACCAACAATATTAGATATACCACAAGAACAATAATATTAACACTACTACATACTACACTGAAAATAATAGTAACACTACTACATACTACAAAAACAATAATAGTAACACTACTTCATACTACACTGACAATAATATTTATATCACAAAAACATTATTAGTAACACTACTACATACTACACCAACAATATTAGATATACCACAAGAACAATAATATTAACACTACTAAATACTACACTGACAATAATAGTAACACTGCTACATACTGCAATAATAATAATAGTAACACTACTACTCACTAGTAGAACAATAATATTAGCAGTACTGCATACTACACTAACATTAATAGTAACACTACGACATACAATAACAATAATAGTAACACTACTACACACTAAAAGAACAATAATAGTACCACTACCACATACTACACTAACAATAATAGTAACAATACTACATAATACAACAATAATAAGTTATACCACTTCATACCACAAGAACAAAAATAGTAACACTACCACATGCAACAATAACAATAATAGTTATATGTAATTAGTCGCGTCACACTGGACTTATTTTATGGTATAATTGATGTTACAACTTGGTCTATTTCATGTAATGTGTCGTCCTACACCTTGTTCTATTTCATGTAATCTATCTTGTCACAGATAGTCCTATACCACAACATTTATAATACTGACACTTCTACATACCACACTAACAATAATAGTTATACCACAACATAGCACAAGAACAATCACAGTAACACTACTAGATACTGCACTAACAATAATAGTTACACTACTACACACTACACTAACATTAATAGTAACACTACTACATACTATACTAACAATAATAGAACCACTACAACATACTACATTAACAATAATCGTTAGACGAAAACATACTACACTAACAATAATATTAAAACTACTACATACTACACTAACAGTAATAGTAACACTACTACACACTACACTAACAATAATAGTAACACTACTACATACTACACCAACAATAATATTAACACTACTACATACTACACTAAAAAAACATTTATACCACTACATAGCACACTAACAATAATAGTAACACTACTACATATTACACGAACAATAATAGTTATACATAACATAGCACAAGAACAATAATAGTAACACTACTATATACTACACTGACAATAATAGTAACAATACTACTTACTACACTAACAATAATAGTAACACTACTACATACAACACTAACAATAATAGTAACACTACGACATACAATAACAATAATAGTAACACTACTACACACTAAAATAACAATAATAGTACCACTACCACATACTACACTAACAATAATAGTAACAATACTACATACTGCAATAATAATAATAGTAACACTACTACCCACTAGAAGAACAATAATATTAGCAGTACTGCATACTACACTAACATTAATAGTAACACTACGACATACAATAACAATAATAGTAACACTACTACACACTAAAAGAACAATAATAGTACTACTACCACATACTACACTAACAATAATAGTAACAATACTACATAATACAAAAATAATAAGTTATACCACTTCATACCACAAGAACAAAAATAGTAACACTACCACATGCAACAATAACAATAATAGTTATATGTAATTAGACGCGTCACACTGGACTTATTTTATGGTATGTTTGATGTTACACCTTGTTCTATTTCATGTAATCTATCTTGTCACAGATAGTCCTATACCACAACATACCACAAGATTTATAATAGTGACACTTCTACATACCACACTAACAATAATAGTTATACCACAACATAGCACAAGAACAATCACAGTAACACTACTAGATACTGCACTAACAATAATAGTTACACTACTACACACTACACTAACATTAATAGTAACACTACTACATACTATACTAACAATAATAGAACCACTACAACATACTACATTAACAATAATCGTTAGACGAAAACATACTACACTAACAATCATATTAAAACTACTACATACTACACTAACAATAATAGTAACACTACTACACACTACACTAACAATAATAGTAACACTACTACATACTACACTAACAATAATATTAACACTACTACATACTACACTAAAAAAACAGTTATACCACTACATAGCACACTAACAATAATAGTAGCACTACTACATATTACACTAACAATAATAGTTATACCATAACATAGCACAACAACAATAATAGTAACACTACTACATACTACACTGACAATAATAGTAACAATACTACTTACTACACTAACAATAATAGTAACACTACTACATACAACACTAGCAATAATAGTAACACTACTACATACTACACTAACAATAATAGTAACACTACGACATACAATAACAATAATAGTAACACTACTACATACTACACTGACAATAATAGTAACAATACTACTTACTACACTAACAATAATAGTAACACTACTACATACAACACTAGCAATAATAGTAACACTACTACATACTACACTAACAATAATAGTAACACTACGACATACAATAACAATAATAGTAACACTACTACACACTAAAAGAACAATAATAATACCACTACCACATACTACACTAACGATAATAGTAACAATACTACATAATACAACAATAATAAGGTATACCACTTCATACCACAAGAACAAAAATAGTAACACTACCACATGCAACAATAACAATAATAGTTATATGTAATTAGTCGCGTCACACTGGACTTATTTTATGGTATGTTTGATGTTACAACTTAGTCTATTTCATGTAATGTGTCGTCCTACACCTTGTTCTATTTCATGTAATCTATCTTGTCACAGATAGTCCTATACCACAACATACCACAAGATTTATAATAGTGACACTTCTACATACCACACTAACAATAATAGTTATACCACAACATAGCACAAGAACAATCACAGTAACACTACTAGATACAGCACTAACAATAATAGTAACACTATTACACACTACACTAACAATAATAGTAACACTACTACATACTATACTAACAATAATAGAACCACTACAACATACTACATTAACAATAATCATTAGACGAAAACATACTACACTAACAATAATATTAAAACTACTACATACTACACTAACAATAATAGTAACACTACTACATACTACACTAACAATAATAGTAACACTACTACATACTACACTAACAATAATATTAACACTACTACATAGCACACTAACAATAATAGTAGCACTACTACATATTACACTAACAATAATAGTTATACCATAACATAGCACAAGAACAATAATAGTAACACTATTACATACTACACTGACAATAATAGTAACAATACTACTTACTACACTAACAATAATAGTAACACTACTACATACAACACTAACAATAATAGTAACACTACTACATATTACACTAACGATAATAGTTATACCATAACATAGCACAAGAACATTAATAGTGACACTAACACATTCTACACTAACAATAATAGTAGCAATACTACATACTACACTAAAAATAAGAGTAACACTACTACATAATACATTAACAATAATAGTAACACTACTACATACTACACTAACAATAATAGTAAGATTACTACATTCTACAGTAACAATAATGGTTATACCACTACATAGCACAAGAACAATAATTGTAACACTACTACATACTACACTAACAATAATAGTTATATCACTACATAGCACAAGAACATTAATAGTAACACTACCACATACTACACTAACAATACTACATACAACACTAACAATTATAGTAACACTACTTCATAATACACTAACAATAATTGTAACAATGCTACATACTACCCTAACAATAATAGTAAGTCTACTACATACTACACTAACAATAATAGTAATACTACCACATACTACAGTAACAATAATAGTAACAATACTACATACAACACTAACAATTATAGTAACACTACTACATAATACAATAACAATAATAGTAACAATACTACATATTACACTAACAATAATAGTTATATCACTACATACCACAAGAACAATAATAGTAACACTACGACATTCTACACTTACAATAATAGTAATAATACTACATACTACTTTAACAATAATAGTTATACCACTACATAGCACAAGAACAATAAGAGTAACACTACTGCATTTTATACTAACAATAAGAGTAACACTACTACATTCTACACAAACAATAATAATTATACCACAACATACCACAAGAACAATAATTGTAACACTACTACATACTACACTAACAATAGTTATACCATAAGAACTATAATAGTATCACTACTATATACTACACTAAAAATAATAGTAACACTACCACATGCTACACTTACGATAATAGTAACAATACTACATACTACAACAATAATAATAGTTATAACACTACATACCTCAAGAACAATAATAGTAACACTTCTACCTTCTACACTAACAATAATAGTGACACTACTACATACTAAAATAACAATAATAGTAACACTACCACATGCTGCAATAACAATAATAGTTACATGTAATTAGTCGTGTTACACTAGTCTTACTTTATAGTATATTTGATGTTACAACTTGGTCTATTACATGTAATGTGTCGTGTCACAACTAGTCTTACTCTATGGTATGTTTGACGTTAAAACTTGGTCTATTACATGTAATGTGTCGTGCTACACCTTGTTCTATTTCATGTAATCTATCGTGTCACATCTAGTCCTATACCACAACATACCACAAGAACAATAATAGTAACACTACTACATACTACACTAACAATAAGAGTAACAATACTACATACTACACTGACAATGATAGTAACAATACTACATACTACACAAACAATAATAGTTAGAGACAGTTCTATTGCACTGAGTGTGTCGTGTCACAACTTGTCCTCTTATATGATATGTGTCACGAAATCTTTCGAACCAGCACCAGAATGACGTAACTTGTTAAACATAAAACTTCCTTAGTTTGTGTAAAGAAGCACAGATACCATTCAGTTGATGACAGAAGATGTCAGTTTAGGTAAAGAATCACAGATACCATTCAGTTGATGACAGAAGACATCCGTTTTTGTACAGAATCACAGATACCATTCAGTTGATGACAGAAGACATCAGTTTTTGTAAGGAATCACAGATACCATTCAGTTGATGACAGAAGATGTCAGTTTATGTAAAGAATCACAGATATCATTCAGTTGATGACAGAAGACATCAGTTTTTGTAAAGAATCACAGATACCATTCAGTTGATGACAGAAGACATCAGTTTATATAAAGATTCACAGATACCATTCAGTTGATGACAGAAGACGTCAGTTTATATAAAGATTCACAGATACCATTCAGTTGATGACTGAAGACATCAGTTTTTGTAAAGAATCACAGATACCATTCAGTTGATGACAGAGGACGTCAGTTAATGTAAAGTTTCACAGATACTGTTCAATTGATGACAGAAGACATCAGTTTTTGTAAGGAATCACAGATACCATTCAGTTGATGACAGAAGACATCAGTTTGTGTAAAGAATCACAGATGCCATTCAGTTGATGACAGAAGACATCAGTCTTACGGTACGGCTTTCTGTCTCAGACATAATACAGCTAAATATGTTCTGTCGTTTAAGTTTCTGTCTAAAACATGACAGGAGTGAATGTTTCCTACTTTCTAGTTTCTCAGACAATCCACCTACAGTGTGTAGTAACGTTTCACGGTGTGTTTATTCACTATTGTTTTGTACTATATTCTAATATTACAATACAGATGCTGTAAAGACGACTGTGTCTGCTGATTACAATTTCAATTCCAACAAATCTTTCTTTAAAACTCTCACATTAATATTAACTCCACTAATATATATCTTCCTGATATAGATAAACAATTATAAATAAAAGTAAACAATCATTCACGATGACGAGAAACCCATTTTGAATCAAAATGTATCTCAAGAAGTCCAGTACGATGACGAGAAACCCACTTGGTATCAAAATGTATCTCAAGAAGTCTGGGACGAGGACGAGAAACCCACTTGGAATCAAAATGTATCTCAAGAAGTCTGGTACGATGACGAGAAACCCACTTGGAATCAAAATGCATCTCAATAAGTCTAGTATGATGACGAGAAACCCACTTGGAATCAAAATGTATCTCAAGAAGTCTAGTACGATGACGAGAAACCAACTTGGAATCAAAATGCATCTCAATAAGTCTAGTATGATGACGAGAAACCCACTTGGAATCAAAATGTATCTCAAGAAGTCTAGTACGATGACGAGAAACCAACTTGGAATCAAAATGCATCTCAAGAAGTCTAGTACGATGACGAGAAACCCACTTGGAATCAAAATGTATCTCAAGAAGTCTATTACGATGACGAGAAACCCACTTGGAATCAAAATGTATCTCAAGAAGTCTGGTGCGATGACGAGAAACCCACTTGGAATCAAAATGCATCTTAAAAAGTCTAGTACAGGTATTACAACTTTATTTAAATAGAAAAAACTCTTCGACCTTCTCAAGTGATCTCCACGTTTATAAATATCGAAATGTTCTTGCCTATTTTTATTTTAATAAAAGCTTTATTACCCATAACAGCCATCTTGAGATACAACTTATTGTTACAAGCCCACTTTCACGTGACAGTATCTTTTGTGATTTGATTGGGTGTTTATAGATTTTGTCTTTTTCAAGAAATGTTCATCTTATTTCGACCTACTGGTTGTCTTCTTGAAAAATAACCCACAAAAAGAGTCTTTCACCTTATTTATGTGCATGTTTAAATATACAGATGACATATTTTCAAAGTAAAATATGAACACACAACCTGAAACACACCTATTAAACAAATATTGATAACGAGGAAGGCGGAATAACCATCACAGACTCTTGACACGAGCTTCCCTGATCCCACTTTAACCCTAACACCGTGCGCGTTATCTCACGTTCTTTTGTGTTACAAATTTTGTTCCAGGTTACCATGACAACAACATTTGTCAGCCATGATTTATGTAAATATGCTGGGAGGGAACATATTGATTTTCTATACTTGTGGTAGATAATGACGTGACAGCTGTGACTCCAGAATCACTTTCTAGGAGCCGAGGCAGAAATTTCTAAAAATAAAATTCATAATCAAACACCAGGTTTGTGTCTGGTCAGTGCTCAGTTGTTTAAATACGTCACACGTAATCAATTACACTATGAGTTTCTATCCAGAGAAGATTCGGATAAAAAACATTTGATATGTGAGTATTGGAAGGAAGAAAAACTTTGAAACACCTAAAATAATAATTTTTATTTCACACAAATATTCAAACATCGACAGATTAAGGAACTACAACACGCTGTGTTATAAACATTAGTAGTCATAACCATGTTTTAACATAATCTACAATAGACTGATGAACTACAAGAAACTGAATTATAAACATTAGTAGTCACAACCATGTTTTAAAATAATCCACAATAGACTAATGAACTACAAGAAACTCGGTTGTAAACATTAGTAGTCATAACCATGTTTTAAAATAACCCACAGTGGACAGATGAACTATAAAAAACTGAATTACAAACATTAGTAGTCATAGCCATGATTCAAAATAACCCAAAGTAGACTGATGAACTACAAGAAACTGAATTATAAACATTAGCAGTAATAACCATGTTTAAAACTAACCCACAGAAGACAGATGAACTACTATAGACTGACTTATAAACATCAATATTCATATCCATATTTTTATTCACAGTAGACTGATGAACTACTAGAGACTGAGTTATAAACATCAGTATTCATATCCATATTTTGATTGATAATAAACTGATGAACTACTAGAGACAGTTATAAACATCAGTATTCATATCCATATTTTGATTGATAATAAACTGATGAACTACTAGAGACAGTTATAAACATCAGTATTCATATCCATATTTTGATTGATAATAAACTGATGAACTACTAGAGACAGTTATAAACATCAGTATTCATATCCATATTTTGATTGATAATAAACTGATGAACTACTAGAGACAGTTATAAACATCAGTATTCATATCCATATTTTGATTGATAATAAACTGATGAACTACTAGAGATAGTTATAAACATCAGTATTCATATCCATATTTTGATTGATAATAAACTGATGAACTACTAGAGACAGTTATAAACATCAGTATTCATATCCATATTTTGATTGATAATAAACTGATGAACTACTAGAGACAGTTATAAACATCAGTGTTCATATCCATATTTTGATTCACAGTAGACTGACGAACTACAAGAGACTGAGCTATAAACATCAGTATTCATATCCATATTTCGATTCACAGTAGACTGATGAACTACAAGTAATTGACTTATAAACATCAGTATTCATATCCGTGTATTACGTTCTTGTTTAATCCCTGCTAGGTGTGTTTCGTAGCTGTAATTAATTTGCCTTTCCAAAACTGTTTGTAAATGCTAACTTCTCACATTTCTATCAAATATGATATTAAAAAATTTAACCCGTGGTGACGAGACTCTTCTATTTGTCCTTTCTCTACCCATAGTCACGAGAATCTTCCGTTAGTGCTTTCTCTACCCATAGTGACGAGACTCTTCTATTAATGTTTTCCATAGCAATATAGACGAGACTCTTCTTTTGGTGCTTTCTATAGCAATAGTGACGAGACTCTTCTATTGGTGCTTCTCCTACCCATAGTGACGAGACTCTTCTATTAGTGCTTTCTCTACTCATAGTGACGAGACTCTTCTCTTAGTGCTTTCTCTACCCATAATGACGAGATTCTTTTATTAGTGCTTTCTATAGCAATAGTGACGAGACTCTTGTATTGGTGCTTTCTATAGCAATAGTGACGAGACTCTTTATTGATGCTTTTTTTACCCACAGTGACGAGACTCTTCTATTGGTGCTTTCTTTACCCACAGTGACGAGACTCTTTTATTGGTGCTTCTTCTACCCATAGTGACGAGACTCTTCTGTTAGTGCTTTCTCTACCCATAGTGACGAGACTCTTTTATCTGTGCTTTTCTACCCATAGTAACGAGACTCTTCTGTTAGTGCTTTCTCTACCCATAGTGACGAGACTCTTTTATCAGTGCTTTTTCTACCCAATGTAATGAGACTCTTCTGTTAGTGCTTTCTCTACCCATGGTGACGAGACTCTTTTATTGGTGGTTTTTATAGCAATAGTGACGAGACTCTTTATTGGTGCTTTTTTTACCCACAGTGACGAGACTCTTTTATTGGTGCTTTTTTACCCACATTGATGAGACTCTTCTATTAGTGCTTTCTCTACCCACTGTGACGAGACTCTTCTATTGGTGCCTCTCCTACCCATAGTGACGAGACTCTTGTATTGGTGCTTTCTTTACCCATAGTGACGAGACTTTTCTGTTGATGCATTTTTTACCCATAGTAACGAGACTATTCTGTTGATGCTTTCTCTACCCATAGTGACGAGACTCTTGTATTGGTGCTTTCTTTACCCATAGTGACGAGACTTTTCTGTTGATGCATTTTTTACCCATAGTAACGAGACTATTCTGTTGATGCTTTCTCTACCCATAGTGACGAGACTATTCTGTTGGTACTTTCTCTACCCATAGTGACGAGACTATTCTGTTGGTACTTTCTCTACCCACTGTGACGAGACTCTTCTATTGGTGCCTCTCCTACCCATAGTGACGAGACTATTCTGTTGGTACTTTCTCTACCCATAGTGACGAGACTCTTCTCTTGGTTCTTTCTCTACCCATACATTTAAATATATAATATAAATATATTCATCTTCACAGATAAGTATATCATATAGATCTTCCGTTTATTTGTTTCATATTTTATCTGCAGTCTTCGTCAGTCAGTGTTTGTCGTGCTTTATAATAAAGAAAATCTTACTTACGTCCGAACTAAAGACGAAACCGCTGATTAACATAATATGGTTCCTTACTTACTGTTACATTAGTATAATGTGATTCTCACTTACTGTTACATTAGTATAATGTGATTCTCACTTACTGTTACATTAGTATAATATGATTTCTTACTTACTGTTACATTAGTATAATGTGATTCTCACTTACTGTTATATTAGTATAATGTGATTCTCACTTACTGTTACATTAGTATAATATGATTTCTTACTTACTGTTACATTAGTATAATGTGATTCTCACTTACTGTTATATTAGTATAATGTGATTCTCACTTACTGTTACATTAGTATAATGTGATTCTCACTTATTGTTGTATTAGTATAATGTGATTCTCACTTACTGTTATATTAGTATAATGTGATTCTCACTTACTGTTACATTAGTATAATATGATTTCTTACTTACTGTTACATTAGTATAATGTGATTCTCACTTACTGTTATATTAGTATAATGTGATTCTCACTTACTGTTACATTAGTATAATGTGATTCTCACTTATTGTTGTATTAGTATAATGTGATTCTCACTTACTGTTATATTAGTATAATGTGATTCTCACTTACTGTTACATTAGTATAATGTGATTCTCACTTACTGTTATATTAGTATAATGTGATTCTCACTTACTGTTACATTAGTATAATGTGATTCTCACTTACTGTTATATTAGTATAATGTGATTCTCACTTACTGTTACATTAGTATAATGTGATTCTCACTTATTGTTGTATTAGTATAATGTGATTCTCACTTACTGTTATATTAGTATAATGTGATTCTCACTTACTGTTACATTAGTATAATATGATTTCTTACTTACTGTTACATTAGTATAATGTGATTCTCACTTACTGTTATATTAGTATAATGTGATTCTCACTTACTGTTACATTAGTATAATGTGATTCTCACTTATTGTTGTATTAGTATAATGTGATTCTCACTTACTGTTATATTAGTATAATGTGATTCTCACTTACTGTTACATTAGTATAATATGATTTCTTACTTACTGTTACATTAGTATAATGTGATTCTCACTTACTGTTATATTAGTATAATGTGATTCTCACTTACTGTTACATTAGTATAATGTGATTCTCACTTACTGTTACATTAGTATAATGTGATTCTCACTTACTGTTATATTAGTATAATGTGATTCTCACTTACTGTTACATTAGTATAATGTGATTCTCACTTACTGTTATATTAGTATAATGTGATTCTCACTTACTGTTACATTAGTATAATGTGATTCTCACTTATTGTTGTATTAGTATAATGTGATTCTCACTTACTGTTATATTAGTATAATGTGATTCTCACTTACTGTTACATTAGTATAATGTGATTCTCACTTACTGTTATATTAGTATAATGTGATTCTCACTTACTGTTGTATTAGTATAATATGATTTCTTACTTACTGTTACATTAGTAAAATGTGATTCTCACTTACTGTTATATTAGTATAATGTGATTCTCACTTACTGTTACATTAGTATAATATGATTTCTTACTTACTGTTACATTAGTATAATGTGATTCTCACTTACTGTTATATTAGTATAATGTGATTCTCACTTACTGTTACATTAGTATAATGTGATTCTCACTTATTGTTGTATTAGTATAATGTGATTCTCACTTACTGTTATATTAGTATAATGTGATTCTCACTTACTGTTACATTAGTATAATGTGATTCTCACTTACTGTTATATTAGTATAATGTGATTCTCACTTACTGTTGTATTAGTATAATATGATTTCTTACTTACTGTTACATTAGTATAATGTGATTCTCACTTACTGTTACATTAGTATAATATGATTCTCACTTACTGTTGTATTAGTATAATATGATTTCTTACTTACTGTTACATTAGTATAATATGATTTCTTACTTATTGTTGTATTAGTTATTTTGGTTTCAAAGCATTCATCGGCCTATTTCAGAAACAATTATATTAACACTGACTAGTAAAATAACTTATCATAATTTTTGTGTGTTTAATTATGATACATGTTAAACATTATCGAAACAGTGTAACAAATATATCGGGGGTTATGATCTCAGTGAAAAAGAAATAACTTAGATGTGAGATTTCGCAGAATATAACGTGTTAGACAAAATGAACACACTTTCAGCTCGCGACTGACGAGAAATCGACATGTATTATTGCTTGTCGGTAGAATAGAATACAAACTAAGACTGTTGTTTATTTAGATATCTAACTTATTCATGATTCTGTTAAAACTTAAAACTCTGAAAAATAGTTGTTTAATAAGATCGATTTTCTAAAATATATTAATGTTTACATATATAATTGTTAATATATGAATCTTCATATATAAATATTTATATGTACATATGTTCATGTATAAACATTTATATATGTTAATATATAGATGTTTGTACATATATGAAAATATATAAATTTTAATATATCAGTTTTAATATACATATCTTAATATGTGAATGTTAATAGATAAATGTATATTTATATATATCTTAATATATAAATTATAATATATGTATGGTAATATATAAATGTTTATATATATATGTAAGCTAATATATCAGTGTTAATGTACAAATGTTTGTGTATATGTATTAATATATGAATGCTAATATGTAAATGTTAATATATAAATGTTATTCTTAGGTTTTTCTCTTGATATGCTTATCTCACACATCTGAAGTTTTTGTATTTTTTTGAACGTAAGGTTTCAATAAATTTATTAACCAAATAACAACCGTTATCACACAACAGTGACTGTACTAAGAGATCAGTTTATGCAAACCGAGGCCTTGCACCACCTGGGAACCGTAAATGTAATTACAAATAACTTTAGGGAAACTGACGCACTTTTTCTAAGTCTATCAGAGAGCCATGTATTAAAATAATAATAAAAAAAACGTATGAAAATTGATGCTAGAAGGCTGGTGTTACTGGGCAACATTGTGTGTAATCATATAACAAAAATTTAGGAAAATTGATATTCGGCGTACTAGGTGATAAGTAATTCAAATTGAAAGAAAAACTTTAGTACAATTCTCAGCCACTAGGGAACTAGTGAGTTTCACCTTTTCTAACTACATACTTATTTTTCTCGCTGTGATGGTACTGGAGTGGCCCATTTCCTATCGTGCTAATTTGTGAATCCGAGAGCATATGGCTCTTGCGTGGCTATCACAAGTCCGCATACTGCCAATTGTGGTGTTGGGTGCGTGATAAGAGTAACCGTCATCCAGTCTTCGATTATGGTAGTTTAAGAGTTGGAGGTGAGTGCCGATTTCTTAATTTTCGTCTCGCTAATGTATTAATAAAGATAGCCTCTTGTGTAACTTTGCGCGACTGTCCTGCCCTCTAGCCTGTTATTCTGAATAATGGACTTGATTCTGGAAAATTGTTATTAAAAATACACGAAATGTTTAAACAACTAAGTGATACAGCATAAAACGAATCTTAACTTCCCTAATTAAGTGCAGCCGTACTCTCCGCCAACTAAAACCAGTTGTTCTTTATCTTTATAAGTAGCGTCTGAACCACTGTTAGCTTTGATGTGTCTCGCTCGACCAGCTTAAGAGTCTTGGTCTGGTACGAAAGGCCTCGACGACATTGGCTTTAGGAAGCACGTTGTGCTCGAAGTATTGTTCTCATCACGGTAACTTAAAGGTTTGTGTACCAAGAAACGAGATTGTGTCATTTCGTGGTGTTTAGTGTGACTTATTAATTAGTGATGGCGTTTATCTAGTTTTAAAACATATAAATTATTTGTTTTCACACAAAATAAAACTCACCTGTCAAATTAAAAATTCATTCCTCGTCAAAACTTGGCTTTTGAAACTCGTCAAATTAAACTAGCATTTTGATTGGCTCTTTACATAGTAAAGGGCGGTATTGTAAAGCTGCGTCACGAATTAAGTTTGTTGTACTAAACCAAAGGAAACGAGTAGAACCGCAGCTCCATCTCGTAGCAGTAAACAATAATCTTTCGTACTTCATAATTGTTGTTTCTTTCCTTGTTGTTGATGTTTGCAGAGATGCCAACCAACACGATTTTGGTGTATACATTAAAACTATTCACTCATACAGACAAATATTACGACTTGTGTCAACTCCCAAATTATTATATATTATATTGGCCAATAGAATAAAGTGATAAATTGTATCCCCAGGGATTGAAAGGGGTGAAAAAAAAATTTCGAATGAGATACAAATAAATTTTGATAATAAATAAAACACATAATCCAAATGGCTACTTGCGATAATCATGTTTGTGCTTGAAATAATAAAAATTATTTGTATCTCCGAAGTCTACCAATACTTTGAGTGCGGTGCTTCTTCAGACTGGGAACGTGGGGGAATCCATAGTTACGTCATCAGTGTTTATCAGCCAATCAGCGCTCACGTAAATGGGTATTTCTCGTTTTATAAGCAGCATAGGAACACTAATGTGATTATTCACAATATGGGGGAAAAAAGGCCTCGTTCACCAGATTGTCTTGTTTCTGGCAAATCTAAAAGAACTAAAACTGTGAATCAAAAATTTAGGAAAGAATATAGTGCAAAATATCCAGTCATTGCATCAAAAGTCAGTGACAGTCGTGCATTTTGTACAGTTTGTCACATTGATTTTTCTGTGGTGCACGATAGGATAAAAGATTGTTCCAGACATACAAAATCAGCATCTCACCAAAAGAAGATTGAGACGAAGACAAAAACAATGCAGATAACGGTATTTATGAGTAAGAATTCAGAATATGAAAAGGAATTTCAAAAGTTTCTTTTAAATTAATTTATTAAATACACAAATCACAGTCACAAACGAGAAATCTGTGGCAGTAATAAATAATAACAGTTATAATAAACAGCTAGTTTGAGACATTAGTCAGGCCTAGTAGCCACAAATGATAATGGGCTCTGTCTGCAATAATTACGCTCAGTCATTTGAAATAGTTGGCATCTCTGTGTTTGTTATAATGCACAAAACTACATGAAAGGTTGTCTGGTTGCTATACACATCATGGGTTTGGAAACCCAGTTTTTAGCAGTATTAGTTTTCAGAAATACCACCTTATTTATAGGAAAAATGAAAAAAATTATTTATGTTTTTGATAACGAAAACATTTAATGTTACAACTTTAAATGACAAAAATCAAATCATTGGTGTACAGACAAAGTTTACTGTAGTTTTACACAAATCATTGAAGTGTAAACATAGTAAACTGTAGTTTTACACAAATTATTGAAGTGTAAACATAGTAAACTGTAGTTTTACACAAATCACTGAGGTGTAAACACAGTAAACTGTAGTTTTACACAAATCACTGAGGAGTAAACAGAGTAAATTGTGGCTTTACACAAATCACTGAGGTGTAAACAGAGTAAACTGTAGTTTTACACAAATCATTGAGGTGTAAACATAGCAAACTGTAGTTTTACACAAATCATTGAAGTGCAAACATAGTATACTGTAGTTTTACACAAATCACTGAGGAGTAAACAGAGTAAACTGTGGTTTTACACAAATCACTGAGTAGTGAACATAGTAAACTGTAGTTTTACATAAATCTCAAGGAGTGTTTCCATATTTTTCTAATTTCTTGCGCATGATATGACAAATGTCCTGTTTACTAGGATAGAGTGGAAGCTAGTCGTTAATGACTTGTGGTAAACGGTGGATTGTTACAATAAACTGTCAAGTGCATGTTGATTTATTAAAGACTTGCGAGGTGCGTGTTTAATAAACAGCAAAGCTCGTGCCCTTATTTCCGAATTCATCAACGTGACTGCTACGTCATCTAATTTTATTTTCATGTACTAGATGGGGCTACAAGTGTTTAACCTTTATGTGTATTCGCAGATCACTACAGAACACTACATCGTATTAGAAATCTTTCCATCAGCAACTTTGGATCATCTATTCAAAGCCGGTACAGAAGACGTCGACAGTTATCCGAAAAGGCCAATCAATCTTGATAATTAATGAGAGGCGGTAACAATTTTGAACCACCACTTAACACGACACGCATCGTAATGGATAAACTGTGGTAATTAAATAATTAATTAAGTAATTCGGCTTCAGGTCATCCCACGAAGATGAAGTAACAAATTAAGGAGTTTTTATTATTTACTACAACGCTATTAATACCGTAGGTGTGTGAAAACGGGGCTACAATGTTCATAATAGAGTTTAGGTGCAAGAGATTTACGTTCACCCTAAAGAACATCTGTGTCATGAGATGACCACAAGTAACACACTTTCACGAGCTCACAACGACTATACAGTATGGAGTGTAAAAACGACAATAATTTTATAAATCTCTTATTTTTCTATCCGTCGATTCTTCTGTTAAATTAAAAGCTTTCCAAACGGGATGAAAAGTACCATATTCATAACATTCATTAGTCATTTTAATATGACCAACACTGTTTGAAACCATTCATTAGTCATCTTAATATGACCAACACTGTTTGAAACGTTACAAAAATATTTTATACTTTCCAGTCGTGTAGTTTATTTTACGATACAATTGTTGTAATAAAATTATATATTTATCGATCCATTTATTGTCCATCCAGCAGAAAAACTAAAAGAAGCAAAATGTTGTAATACCGATCCATCAGACAAAACCCCATTGGATAAACACTTCACCAGAATCAGGCCCATTGGATAAACACTTCACCATAATCTGGTCCATTGGATAAACACTTCACCAGAATCTGGCCCATTGGATAAACACTTCACCAGAATCTGGCCCATTGGATAAACACTTCACCAGAATCTGGCCCATTGAATAAACACTTCACCAGAATCAGGCCCATTGGATAAACACTTCACCAGAATTAGGCCCATTGCATAAACACTTCACCAGAATCTGGCCCATTGGATAAACACTTCACCAGAATAAGGCCCATTGGATAAACACTTCACACCAGAATCAAGCCCATTGGATAAACACTTCACCAGAATCAGGCCCATTAAATAAACACTTCACCAGAATCAGGCCCATTGGATAAACACGTCACCAGAATCTGGCCCATTAAATAAACACTTCACCAAAATCAGGCCCATTGGATAAACACTTCACCAGAATCAGGCCATTGGATAAACACTTCACCAGAATCAGGCTATTGGATAAACACTTCACCAGAATCAGGCCCATTAGATAACTAATTCACCAAAGTGATGTGCATTGGTGAACTACTCTATCCACTTAAAATACACTAGACAGTTATCAACCAATTAATCTGTCAGAATCAAATGCATTGGGTAATTAACTACATTCAACAACTGTCCCTTCAGGATAAACTACATTCAACAACTGTTCCTCCAGGATAAACTATACTCAACAACTGTCCCTTCAGAATAAACTACACTCAACAACTGTCCCTCCAGAATAAACTACACTCAACAACTGTCCCTCCGAAATAAACTACACTCAACAACTGTTCCTCCAGAATAAACTACACTCAACAACTGTCCCTTCAGAATCAACTATACTCAACAACTGTCCCTCCAGAATAAACTACACTCAACAACTGTCCCTCCAGAATAAACTACACTCAACGCTTGTTCCTCTAATCAACTACGCTCAACAAATAGTCCTTTAGCGATAGCATTATGAACCATTTTAACTCTGGCAAATGAAAGGAAGAAAATGGAAAATAGAAATGTTTGATGAAAACTAATTTTAGAGAGAAAAGAAAAAAATTAAACGACTCTGAAATTAAAAATCAGAAAAATTTAAACTCATTGAATAGAACACTTGTTTAATACGGATGTTTAATATTTGACTAGTCTGTAAGTTCCAGCCAAGAATTATTTGTCAAAATTATCTGGTCGGTTATTTGTTTATATTCGTCATATCTGAGCCTTCACTCGCTACTTATCCTTTCCTGTTAACTGTTTTGTGTTCATCACACAAAAGTAATAACAGTTCCAAGTTTTGAAAGGTAACTTGGTTATGAAATGTGAGCTCTGAACCAGTAATGTAAGATGTTAATTTTCACGATGCTAACGATCTTCTGGTGTTATGATCAAATTAACACAAATATTTAATGTCCTGCAATGATCTTCCTGGCTTGCATCATACAAAACTGGTCTTCCCCTTCAATCATGTTAACATGTTAAAGTGTTACAAGTTACATGTTAAAACGTTAAAAAAGAAATGCTAGTATTCATTTATCATAACACAAGTGACTGAAGTGCAGCATCCATTATATTTACAAAACTAACAAGGAGACTTATTTGTGGGCGGAGACACACATCTTTCTCTCGAGCGTCTGACTAACAGATAACATGATATTCAGGTAATCGAGTCCTTCAGGCTGAATAGAACAGAGAAGTGACTAAACGTTGTTTGTTCTCAGAAACTGGACTCGCATTTCAAACATGAATTTGTTAAAATATTAACTGTGTGCAATCAGCACAGTACTTGATTGCACTAAAACCATGTTGAAGGTATTTGAATTATCCAAACATTACAACTGGATTATTTTGTGAGACTTCACACGATTATTTTAGACTTTTAGACCCTAGAACAAAGCACCATCTATAAGTCAATTCTAAGCTTGTCAGTTCAAAATCCTTCCACTAGATGGTACTACCATTAGATTCTACGCTTCCTCGGTTTGATCGTGCATAATGAAGTGAGTGATACATATCTACTATTTAATTAAACCTTATAAATAAATACAAGTACTAAACGCTGTATTTTCCAATAAATAAGTATCTATTGATATCTGTAAAAAGTAATTCGAAACTTAAAAATGAAAACTGGCATCAAACTGATTAATGTTTTAAGGATAAGAATGGATGAAATGTTAGTGGAAGTGAAACAGAGTTAAAGAAACCTGATACCAAATGGACCTCTCGGTAGAGTGTGAAAACCAAGTCGTTATCAACACATGAAAAATAAAGTGATGATGTGAAAACCAACATAGTATAACTAACTTAATGGTGAAAAAACCAACACGATAATGTGAAACCAGAGTAGTTAAATCAACATGGTGGTGTTGAACCAATATAACAAAACTTGTACAACACAGTACAACTCTATGGTTAAAGAACTTCAAAACGTGTTACTTGCTATCTGGAAAGCTACTGAATGTTTTTTTTTCCTTTTCTCTATATGTGCAGGTTAACCTGAAGGTCGAAACGTTGTTCTCTGCTTTATTTTGTTCATACAGCCGTCCTGAGTGACATTTTACTCGTCATCACGAATTTTTGACCCCGCTCGTGTCTGTAAACAGAACAAAAATGAGGACTTTACTGGCGAGACTAGGGTTAACAAGTGGCGGAGACACTCAGGTATTACTTGGCATAAGATACACACTGAGATGAAAATATCCTAAATTTATCCACTACAAGTTTAAAAAAAATATATCACAAAAAACGGTAAAGATAGGATAATAAACATCTATATAAATATAATATTACTGTTTGTTGTATGTCCATCTAACTACTTATCTATATAAATATAATAATACTGTCTGTTTTATATCTATATAAATATAATATTACTGGCTGTTGTATGTCCATGTAACTATTTATCTATATTAATATAATAGTACTGTTTGTTGTAGGTCCATGTAACTACTTATCTATATAAATATAATATTACTGTTTGTTGTATGTCCATCGAACTACTTATCTATATAAATATAATATTACTGGCTGTTGTATGTCCATGTAACTATTTATCTATATAAATATAATATTACTGTTTGTTGTATGTCCATCTTACTACTTATCTATATAAATATAATAATACTGTCTGTTTTATATCCATATAACTATTCTATATGAATGTAATAAAACTGATGGGTCTTCTCTAAACTGGTATGAAGGTTTGTTGGGTCCACACAGTTTTTACCACTACTTCGCTCCCTGTTGATATAAAGAGCTTCCCCACATTTCACACGAAGGTTTGTTCGGTCCATACAGAAATAGGTGTTAATGTCAGTTTCATATTTGATGTTTTGCTATTCTTATGGGTGTTTTCCGTTCTTTTAACAATTACATATAAGGGAAGCAACTTTTCACGTTCTAAGATAACCTTTTCGTTAAGCATGGTTTGGTATGTTTGGAATTTCGCGCATAGCTACATGAGGGCTACGTTAGTGCTTTCTCTACCCATAGTGACGAGACTCTTTTATCAGTGCTTTTTCTACCCAATGTAATGAGACTCTTCTGTTAGTGCTTTCTCTACCCATGGTGACGAGACTCTTTTATTGGTGGTTTTTATAGCAATAGTGACGAGACTCTTTATTGGTGCTTTTTTTACCCACAGTGACGAGACTCTTTTATTGGTGCTTTTTTACCCACATTGATGAGACTCTTCTATTAGTGCTTTCTCTACCCACTGTGACGAGACTCTTCTATTGGTGCCTCTCCTACCCATAGTGACGAGACTCTTGTATTGGTGCTTTCTTTACCCATAGTGACGAGACTTTTCTGTTGATGCATTTTTTACCCATAGTAACGAGACTATTCTGTTGATGCTTTCTCTACCCATAGTGACGAGACTCTTGTATTGGTGCTTTCTTTACCCATAGTGACGAGACTTTTCTGTTGATGCATTTTTTACCCATAGTAACGAGACTATTCTGTTGATGCTTTCTCTACCCATAGTGACGAGACTATTCTGTTGGTACTTTCTCTACCCATAGTGACGAGACTATTCTGTTGGTACTTTCTCTACCCACTGTGACGAGACTCTTCTATTGGTGCCTCTCCTACCCATAGTGACAAGACTATTCTGTTGGTACTTTCTCTACCCATAGTGACGAGACTCTTCTCTTGGTTCTTTCTCTACCCATACATTTAAATATATAATATAAATATATTCATCTTCACAGATAAGTATATCATATAGATCTTCCGTTTATTTGTTTCATATTTTATCTGCAGTCTTCGTCAGTCAGTGTTTGTCGTGCTTTATAATAAAGAAAATCTTACTTACGTCCGAACTAAAGACGAAACCGCTGATTAACATAATATGGTTCCTTACTTACTGTTACATTAGTATAATGTGATTCTCACTTACTGTTACATTAGTATAATGTGATTCTCACTTACTGTTACATTAGTATAATATGATTTCTTACTTACTGTTACATTAGTATAATGTGATTCTCACTTACTGTTATATTAGTATAATGTGATTCTCACTTACTGTTACATTAGTATAATATGATTTCTTACTTACTGTTACATTAGTATAATGTGATTCTCACTTACTGTTACATTAGTATAATGTGATTCTCACTTACTGTTACATTAGTATAATATGATTTCTTACTTACTGTTACATTAGTATAATGTGATTCTCACTTACTGTTATATTAGTATAATGTGATTCTCACTTACTGTTACATTAGTATAATATGATTTCTTACTTACTGTTACATTAGTATAATGTGATTCTCACTTACTGTTATATTAGTATAATGTGATTCTCACTTACTGTTACATTAGTATAATGTGATTCTCACTTATTGTTGTATTAGTATAATGTGATTCTCACTTACTGTTATATTAGTATAATGTGATTCTCACTTACTGTTACATTAGTATAATATGATTTCTTACTTACTGTTACATTAGTATAATGTGATTCTCACTTACTGTTATATTAGTATAATGTGATTCTCACTTACTGTTACATTAGTATAATGTGATTCTCACTTATTGTTGTATTAGTATAATGTGATTCTCACTTACTGTTATATTAGTATAATGTGATTCTCACTTACTGTTACATTAGTATAATGTGATTCTCACTTACTGTTATATTAGTATAATGTGATTCTCACTTACTGTTACATTAGTATAATGTGATTCTCACTTACTGTTATATTAGTATAATGTGATTCTCACTTACTGTTACATTAGTATAATGTGATTCTCACTTATTGTTGTATTAGTATAATGTGATTCTCACTTACTGTTATATTAGTATAATGTGATTCTCACTTACTGTTACATTAGTATAATGTGATTCTCACTTACTGTTATATTAGTATAATGTGATTCTCACTTACTGTTACATTAGTATAATGTGATTCTCACTTACTGTTATATTAGTATAATGTGATTCTCACTTACTGTTACATTAGTATAATGTGATTCTCACTTATTGTTGTATTAATATAATGTGATTCTCACTTACTGTTATATTAGTATAATGTGATTCTCACTTACTGTTACATTAGTATAATGTGATTCTCACTTACTGTTATATTAGTATAATGTGATTCTCACTTACTGTTGTATTAGTATAATATGATTTCTTACTTACTGTTACATTAGTAAAATGTGATTCTCACTTACTGTTATATTAGTATAATGTGATTCTCACTTACTGTTACATTAGTATAATATGATTTCTTACTTACTGTTACATTAGTATAATGTGATTCTCACTTACTGTTATATTAGTATAATGTGATTCTCACTTACTGTTACATTAGTATAATGTGATTCTCACTTATTGTTGTATTAGTATAATGTGATTCTCACTTACTGTTATATTAGTATAATGTGATTCTCACTTACTGTTACATTAGTATAATGTGATTCTCACTTACTGTTATATTAGTATAATGTGATTCTCACTTACTGTTGTATTAGTATAATATGATTTCTTACTTACTGTTACATTAGTATAATATGATTTCTTACTTATTGTTGTATTAGTTATTTTGGTTTCAAAGCATTCATCGGCCTATTTCAGAAACAATTATATTAACACTGACTAGTAAAATAACTTATCATAATTTTTGTGTGTTTAATTATGATACATGTTAAACATTATCGAAACAGTGTAACAAATATATCGGTGGTTATGATCTCAGTGAAAAAGAAATAACTTAGATGTGAGATTTCGCAGAATATAACGTGTTAGACAAAATGAACACACTTTCAGCTCGCGACTGACGAGAAATCGACATGTATTATTGCTTGTCGGTAGAATAGAATACAAACTAAGACTGTTGTTTATTTAGATATCTAACTTATTCATGATTCTGTTAAAACTTAAAACTCTGAAAAATAGTTGTTTAATAAGATCGATTTTCTGAAATATATTAATGTTTATATATATAATTGTTAATATATGAATCTTCATATATAAATATTTATATGTACATATGTTCATGTATAAACGTTTATATATGTTAATATATAGATGTTTGTACATATATGAAAATATATAAATTTTAATATATCAGTTTTAATATACATATCTTAATATGTGAATGTTAATAGATAAATGTATATTTATATATATCTTAATATATAAATTATAATATATGTATGGTAATATATAAATGTTTATATATATATGTAAGCTAATATATCAGTGTTAATGTACAAATGTTTGTGTATATGTATTAATATATGAATGCTAATATGTAAATGTTAATATATAAATGTTATTCTTAGGTTTTTCTCTTGATATGCTTATCTCACACATCTGAAGTTTTTGTATTTTTTTGAACGTAAGGTTTCAATAAATTTATTAACCAAATAACAACCGTTATCACACAACAGTGACTGTACTAAGAGATCAGTTTATGCAAACCGAGGCCTTGCACCACCTGGGAACCGTAAATGTAATTACAAATAACTTTAGGGAAACTGACGCACTTTTTCTAAGTCTATCAGAGAGCCATGTATTAAAATAATAATAAAAAAAACGTATGAAAATTGATGCTAGAAGGCTGGTGTTACTGGGCAACATTGTGTGTAATCATATAACAAAAATTTAGGAAAATTGATATTCGGCGTACTAGGTGATAAGTAATTCAAATTGAAAGAAAAACTTTAGTACAATTCTCAGCCACTAGGGAACTAGTGAGTTTCACCTTTTCTAACTACATACTTATTTTTCTCGCTGTGATGGTACTGGAGTGGCCCATTTCCTATCGTGCTAATTTGTGAATCCGAGAGCATACGGCTCTTGCGTGGCTATCACAAGTCCGCATACTGCCAATTGTGGTGTTGGGTGCGTGATAAGAGTAACCGTCATCCAGTCTTCGATTATGGTAGTTTAAGAGTTGGAGGTGAGTGCCGATTTCTTAATTTTCGTCTCGCTAATGTATTAATAAAGATAGCCTCTTGTGTAACTTTGCGCGACTGTCCTGCCCTCTAGCCTGTTATTCTGAATAATGGACTTGATTCTGGAAAATTGTTATTAAAAATACACGAAATGTTTAAACAACTAAGTGATACAGCATAAAACGAATCTTAACTTCCCTAATTAAGTGCAGCCGTACTCTCCGCCAACTAAAACCAGTTGTTCTTTATCTTTATAAGTAGCGTCTGAACCACTGTTAGCTTTGATGTGTCTCGCTCGACCAGCTTAAGAGTCTTGGTCTGGTACGAAAGGCCTCGACGACATTGGCTTTAGGAAGCACGTTGTGCTCGAAGTATTGTTCTCATCACGGTAACTTAAAGGTTTGTGTACCAAGAAACGAGATTGTGTCATTTCGTGGTGTTTAGTGTGACTTATTAATTAGTGATGGCGTTTATCTAGTTTTAAAACATATAAATTATTTGTTTTCACACAAAATAAAACTCACCTGTCAAATTAAAAATTCATTCCTCGTCAAAACTTGGCTTTTGAAACTCGTCAAATTAAACTAGCATTTTGATTGGCTCTTTACATAGTAAAGGGCGGTATTGTAAAGCTGCGTCACGAATTAAGTTTGTTGTACTAAGCCAAAGGAAACGAGTAGAACCGCAGCTCCATCTCGTAGCAGTAAACAATAATCTTTCGTACTTCATAATTGTTGTTTCTTTCCTTGTTGTTGATGTTTGCAGAGATGCCAACCAACACGATTTTGGTGTATACATTAAAACTATTCACTCATACAGACAAATATTACGACTTGTGTCAACTCCCAAATTATTATATATTATATTGGCCAATAGAATAAAGTGATAAATTGTATCCCCAGGGATTGAAAGGGGTGAAAAAAAAATTTCGAATGAGATACAAATAAATTTTGATAATAAATAAAACACATAATCCAAATGGCTACTTGCGATAATCATGTTTGTGCTTGAAATAATAAAAATTATTTGTATCTCCGAAGTCTACCAATACTTTGAGTGCGGTGCTTCTTCAGACTGGGAACGTGGGGGAATCCATAGTTACGTCATCAGTGTTTATCAGCCAATCAGCGCTCACGTAAATGGGTATTTCTCGTTTTATAAGCAGCATAGGAACACCAATGTGATTATTCACAATATGGGGGAAAAAAGGCCTCGTTCACCAGATTGTCTTGTTTCTGGCAAATCTAAAAGAACTAAAACTGTGAATCAAAAATTTAGGAAAGAATATAGTGCAAAATATCCAGTCATTGCATCAAAAGTCAGTGACAGTCGTGCATTTTGTACAGTTTGTCACATTGATTTTTCTGTGGTGCATGATAGGATAAAAGATTGTTCCAGACATACAAAATCAGCATCTCACCAAAAGAAGATTGAGACGAAGACAAAAACAATGCAGATAACGGTATTTATGAGTAAGAATTCAGAATATGAAAAGGAATTTCAAAAGTTTTTTTTAAATTAATTTATTAAATACACAAATCACAGTCACAAACGAGAAATCTGTGGCAGTAATAAATAATAACAGTTATAATAAACAGCTAGTTTGAGACATTAGTCAGGCCTAGTAGCCACAAATGATAATGGGCTCTGTCTGCAATAATTACGCTCAGTCATTTGAAATAGTTGGCATCTCTGTGTTTGTTATAATGCACAAAACTACATGAAAGGTTGTCTGGTTGCTATACACATCATGGGTTTGGAAACCCAGTTTTTAGCAGTATTAGTTTTCAGAAATGCCACCTTATTTATAGGAAAAATGAAAAAAATTATTTACGTTTTTGATAACGAAAACATTTAATGTTACAACTTTAAATGACAAAAATCAAATCATTGGTGTACAGACAAAGTTTACTGTAGTTTTACACAAATCATTGAAGTGTAAACATAGTAAACTGTAGTTTTACACAAATTATTGAAGTGTAAACATAGTAAACTGTAGTTTTACACAAATCACTGAGGTGTAAACACAGTAAACTGTAGTTTTACACAAATCACTGAGGAGTAAACAGAGTAAATTGTGGCTTTACACAAATCACTGAGGTGTAAACAGAGTAAACTGTAGTTTTACACAAATCATTGAGGTGTAAACATAGTAAACTGTAGTTTTACACAAATCATTGAGGTGTAAACATAGCAAACTGTAGTTTTACACAAATCATTGAAGTGCAAACATAGTATACTGTAGTTTTACACAAATCACTGAGGAGTAAACAGAGTAAACTGTGGTTTTACACAAATCACTGAGTAGTGAACATAGTAAACTGTAGTTTTACATAAATCTCAAGGAGTGTTTCCATATTTTTCTAATTTCTTGCGCATGATATGACAAATGTCCTGTTTACTAGGATAGAGTGGAAGCTAGTCGTTAATGACTTGTGGTAAACGGTGGATTGTTACAATAAACTGTCAAGTGCATGTTGATTTATTAAAGACTTGCGAGGTGCGTGTTTAATAAACAGCAAAGCTCGTGGCCTTATTTCCGAATTCATCAACGTGACTGCTACGTCATCTAATTTTATTTTCATGTACTAGATGGGGCTACAAGTGTTTAACCTTTATGTGTATTCGCAGATCACTACAGAACACTACATCGTATTAGAAATCTTTCCATCAGCAACTTTGGATCATCTATTCAAAGCCGGTACAGAAGACGTCGACAGTTATCCGAAAAGGCCAATCAATCTTGATAATTAATGAGAGGCGGTAACAATTTTGAACCACCACTTAACACGACACGCATCGTAATGGATAAACTGTGGTAATTAAATAATTAATTAAGTAATTCGGCTCCAGGTCATCCCACGAAGATGAAGTAACAAATTAAGGAGTTTTTATTATTTACTACAACGCTATTAATACCGTAGGTGTGTGAAAACGGGGCTACAATGTTCATAATAGAGTTTAGGTGCAAGAGATTTACGTTCACCCTAAAGAACATCTGTGTCATGAGATGACCACAAGTAACACACTTTCACGAGCTCACAACGACTATACAGTATGGAGTGTAAAAACGACAATAATTTTATAAATCTCTTATTTTTCTATCCGTCGATTCTTCTGTTAAATTAAAAGCTTTCCAAACGGGATGAAAAGTACCATATTCATAACATTCATTAGTCATTTTAATATGACCAACACTGTTTGAAACCATTCATTAGTCATCTTAATATGACCAACACTGTTTGAAACGTTACAAAAATATTTTATACTTTCCAGTCGTGTAGTTTACTTTACGATACAATTGTTGTAATAAAATTATATATTTATCGATCCATTTATTGTCCATCCAGCAGAAAAACTAAAAGAAGCAAAATGTTGTAATACCGATCCATCAGACAAAACCCCATTGGATAAACACTTCACCAGAATCAGGCCCATTGGATAAACACTTCACCATAATCTGGTCCATTGGATAAACACTTCACCAGAATCTGGCCCATTGGATAAACACTTCACCAGAATCTGGCCCATTGAATAAACACTTCACCAGAATCAGGCCCATTGGATAAACACTTCACCAGAATCAGGCCCATTGCATAAACACTTAACCAAAATCAGGCCCATTGCATAAACACTTCACCAGAATCTGGCCCATTGGATAAACACTTCACCAGAATAAGGCCCATTGGATAAACACTTCACACCAGAATCAAGCCCATTGGATAAACACTTCACCAGAATCAGGCCCATTAAATAAACACTTCACCAGAATCAGGCCCATTGGATAAACACGTCACCAGAATCTGGCCCATTAAATAAACACTTCACCAAAATCAGGCCCATTGGATAAACACTTCACCAGAATCAGGCCATTGGATAAACACTTCACCAGAATCAGGCTATTGGATAAACACTTCACCAGAATCAGGCCCATTAGATAACTAATTCACCAAAGTGATGTGCATTGGTGAACTACTCTATCCACTTAAAATACACTAGACAGTTATCAACCAATTAATCTGTCAGAATCAAATGCATTGGGTAATTAACTACATTCAACAACTGTCCCTTCAGGATAAACTACATTCAACAACTGTTCCTCCAGGATAAACTATACTCAACAACTGTCCCTTCAGAATAAACTACACTCAACAACTGTCCCTCCAGAATAAACTACACTCAACAACTGTCCCTCCGAAATAAACTACACTCAACAACTGTTCCTCCAGAATAAACTACACTCAACAACTGTCCCTTCAGAATCAACTATACTCAACAACTGTCCCTCCAGAATAAACTACACTCAACAACTGTCCCTCCAGAATAAACTACACTCAACGCTTGTTCCTCTAATCAACTACGCTCAACAAATAGTCCTTTAGCGATAGCATTATGAACCATTTTAACTCTGGCAAATGAAAGGAAGAAAATGGAAAATAGAAATGTTTGATGAAAACTAATTTTAGAGAGAAAAGAAAAAAATTAAACGACTCTGAAATTAAAAATCAGAAAAATTTAAACTCATTGAATAGAACACTTGTTTAATACGGATGTTTAATATTTGACTAGTCTGTAAGTTCCAGCCAAGAATTATTTGTCAAAATTATCTGGTGAGTTATTTGTTTATATTCGTCATATCTGAGCCTTCACTCGCTACTTATCCTTTCCTGTTAACTGTTTTGTGTTCATCACACAAAAGTAATAACAGTTCCAAGTTTTGAAAGGTAACTTGGTTATGAAATGTGAGCTCTAAACCAGTAATGTAAGATGTTAATTTTCACGATGCTAACGATCTTCTGGTGTTATGATCAAATTAACACAAATATTTAATGTCCTGCAATGATCTTCCTGGCTTGCATCATACAAAACTGGTCTTCCCCTTCAATCATGTTAACATGTTAAAGTGTTACAAGTTACATGTTAAAACGTTAAAAAAGAAATGCTAGTATTCATTTATCATAACACAAGTGACTGAAGTGCAGCATCCATTATATTTACAAAACTAACAAGGAGATTTATTTGTGGGCGGAGACACACATCTTTCTCTCGAGCGTCTGACTAACAGATAACGTAATATTCAGGTAATCGAGTCCTTCAGGCTGAATAGAACAGAGAAGTGACTAAACGTTGTTTGTTCTCAGAAACTGGACTCGCATTTCAAACATGAATTTGTAAAATATTAACTGTGTGCAATCAGCACAGTACTTGATTGCACTAAAACCATGTTGAAGGTATTTGAATTATCCAAACATTACAACTGGATTATTTTGTGAGACTTCACACGATTATTTTAGACTTTTAGACCCTAGAACAAAGCACCATCTATAAGTCAATTCTAAGCTTGTCAGTTCAAAATCCTTCCACTAGATGGTACTACCATTAGATTCTACGCTTCCTCGGTTTGATCGTGCATAATGAAGTGAGTGATACATATCTACTATTTAATTAAACCTTATAAATAAATACAAGTACTAAACGCTGTATTTTCCAATAAATAAGTATCTATTGATATCTGTAAAAAGTAATTCGAAACTTAAAAATGAAAACTGGCATCAAACTGATTAATGTTTTAAGGATAAGAATGGATGAAATGTTAGTGGAAGTGAAACAGAGTTAAAGAAACCTGATACCAAATGGACCTCTCGGTAGAGTGTGAAAACCAAGTCGTTATCAACACATGAAAAATAAAGTGATGATGTGAAAACCAACATAGTATAACTAACTTAATGGTGAAAAAACCAACACGATAATGTGAAACCAGAGTAGTTAAATCAACATGGTGGTGTTGAACCAATATAACAAAACTTGTACAACACAGTACAACTCTATGGTTAAAGAACTTCAAAACGTGTTACTTGCTATCTGGAAAGCTACTAAATGTTTTTTTTTCCTTTTCTCTATATGTGCAGGTTAACCTGAAGGTCGAAACGTTGTTCTCTGCTTTATTTTGTTCATACAGCCGTCCTGAGTGACATTTTACTCGTCATCACGAATTTTTGACCCCGCTCGTGTCTGTAAACAGAACAAAAATGAGGACTTTACTGGCGAGACTAGGGTTAACAAGTGGCGGAGACACTCAGGTATTACTTGGCATAAGATACACACTGAGATGAAAATATCCTAAATTTATCCACTACAAGTTTAAAAAAAATATATCACAAAAAACGGTAAAGATAGGATAATAAACATCTATATAAATATAATATTACTGTTTGTTGTATGTCCATCTAACTACTTATCTATATAAATATAATAATACTGTCTGTTTTATATCTATATAAATATAATATTACTGGCTGTTGTATGTCCATGTAACTATTTATCTATATTAATATAATAGTACTGTTTGTTGTAGGTCCATGTAACTACTTATCTATATAAATATAATATTACTGTTTGTTGTATGTCCATCGAACTACTTATCTATATAAATATAATATTACTGTTTGTTGTATGTCCATCTTACTACTTATCTATATAAATATAATAATACTGTCTGTTTTATATCCATATAACTATTCTATATGAATGTAATAAAACTGATGGGTCTTCTCTAAACTGGTATGAAGGTTTGTTGGGTCCACACAGTTTTTACCACTACTTCGCTCCCTGTTGATATAAAGAGCTTCCCCACATTTCACACGAAGGTTTGTTGGGTCCACACAATTTTTACCACTACTTCGCTCCCTGTTGATATAAAGAGCTTCCCCACATTTCACACGAAGGTTTGTTCGGTCCATACAGAAATAGGTGTTAATGTCAGTTTCATATTTGATGTTTTGCTATTCTTATGGGTGTTTTCCGTTCTTTTAACAATTACATATAAGGGAAGCAACTTTTCACGTTCTAAGATAACCTTTTCGTTAAGCATGGTTTGGTATGTTTGGAATTTCGCGCATAGCTACATGAGGGCTATCTGCGCTATCCGTTCCTAAATTAGCAGTGTAAGACTACAGGGAAAGCAGCTAGTCATCACCATCCTTCGCCAACTCTTGGGCTACTCTTCTACCAACGAATAGTGGGATTGACTGTCACATTATAATGTCCCCACGGCTTAAAGGGCGAGCATGTTTGGTGTGACGGGGATTCGAACCCGCGACTCTAAGATTACGAGTCGAGTGCCTTAACCACCCGGCCAAGCCGGGGTCTTATTAATCATGAATTTACATAACTTCCGTCCAGCTGGTGTATAAATACTAAATGTACGTTTCTTATTTTATAACAATGTTACAGACAAACGTAACACAATAAACAATAATAAATATACATTGATTACTGTACAACAATATAAAATATAGTTTTATTATTGTACAGTAATATTAAAAGTGGATTTATTGTTATACAACAATAATAGACGTAGTTTTATTACAATAAATGTGGTAAGTACCATAGTATTCAGTAACACGCTTGATGTTATACCATTACAATTCACTACAATATTCTTGTTTTAACAATAGCTTATTTAAGGCTTTACCATAAAATACTTATATTACTTCAACAGGTGAGAATCTTGTGTAAGACCATATGAAAACAGCAAAATTCTTGTCCTTAGAAGATATTTAAGTTTCACACGAGATGTTTTAAGATTCACGGTAGACATACAGAAGCTACGAGAGACTACACTATTTTTAACCCTTTCGCTCCCTTTGTCTCTGTAAAAAAACGTAATATGAGTCGTTGCGGTGGGAATGTTGAATGTTTTCACTGTTGCTAGCCTATAAATCACAAATCTGTTAGGGTATCGCTTCTCATTGCAGTGACAGTTGTGGAAAATTTCAAATTTGTCATCACAGCCAATCAGAAACTAAGGTTCGTTTGTTACGTGACTACTGAACAGACCGTAACAATAGTTTGTTAATATCACAGACTTCTAGTGTTATTTGACAACCAGAGCATACAGCATCGTTGATGAGACAACAAACCTTATCGTTGTCATTTGTCTTTCAAAATGTAACCATCTAGCTGTTAGATAAGATAATGTTTATTGTAACCATCTTTCTGTTAGTTAAGCTATTGTTTAAAGTTACCATCTAGCTGTTAGATAAAAAAATTGTTTAAAGTTACCATCTAGCTGTTAGATAAAATATTATTTAATGTAACCATCTAGCTGTGAGATAAGATGTTTAATGTAACCATCTAGCTGTTTAACAAGATATTGTTTATTTCATAGAAAATGAATGTATTTTAAATAGCAAAATAACAAATTGGTATTTCATAAAACTCAACGACTTCAGAACAAGTGGGTAACAGAAAAACTGGTAGATTTACAAAAGTTAAACTAGAATCTTACATACCTTCAGGCTAGTTATCAGCCTTTTAAATTACTTTTGTAATCACGCAGTAAACTGTCTAGCACGAGACAGTGCAAACCTCCTTGGCCATGAATACACATATTCATACCAAATACACGACCATTACTTCTTCACATCTCCAAATATCGAAGCAACAAGACTAATAACGAAAGCAATACAGTGGATTACTCGAAATTAAGTGAATTATTAGATAACTAATGTAATGCAGTGAATTATTAGATAACTAATGTAATGCAGTGAATTATTGGATAACTAATGTAATGCAGTGAATTATTGAATAACTAAACTAATACAGTAAATTGTTGGATGACTAAAGTAATACTGTGATAATTGGATTATTTAAATGAATTACTGGATAATTAAAGTGATTCAATTAATTATTAGATACCTAAAGTAATATACTGGATTATTCGATAATCAGGGTAATACAGTGAATTATTGGATAATTAGAGTAATTCACTGACCTATTGGATAATTATAGTGATACAGTGGATTATTGGACAATTAAAGTGATATAATGAATTATTGAATAACTAAAGTAATACAGTGTATTACTGGATAATTAAAGTAATACAGTGGAATATTGGATACTTAATGTAATATTCTGGACTATTGGATAACTAAAGTAATACAGTAGATTATTCGATAATTAAAGAAATCAAGTGATAAAACGAATTATTCGATAACTAAAGTAATTCAGTGGATTATTGGATGACTAAAGCAGTACAGTGAATTATCACGTAATTAAGGTGATACAGTGGAATAATGAAAAAGCAAAGTAATATAGTGGATTATTGGATAACTAATGTAATACAGTGAATTATTTGATAACCAAAGTAGTACAATGAATTGTTGGATAATTAAAGTGAATTATTGGATAACTAAAGTAATACAGTAGATAATTAGATAATTAAAGTGGATAACTTTACTATTGGATAACTAAAGTAATACAGTAGATAATTAGATAATTAAAGTGGATAACTTTATTATTGGATAACTAAAACGATAGAGTGATTTATTAGATAATTAACGTAATACTGTAAATTATTGGATAACTACTAAAGTAATACCATCGATTATTAGATAACTAAATTGACACTGTAAATTACTAGATATATCATAAATTAATGCACTGGATTATTCGATAATTAAAGTGAATTATTGGATAATTCAATTAGTACAGTGCATTATTGGATAATTAAGATATTACAATACATTTTTGTATAACTAAAGTAATAAAGTCGATTATTGGATAACTAATGTAATACACTGGATTATTGGATAACTACAATAATACAGTGGAATATTGGATAACTTAAGTAATACAGGGAATTATTAAATAATTTAAGTGATAAAGAGAATATTAAGACAACTAAAGTAATACAGTGGATTATTCGATAATTTAAGTAATACAGTAGATTCCTCGATAGTTAAAGTGATAAAGACAATTATTGGGTAACTTAAGTAATACAGTGGATTATCGGATTAGTAAAATGGATTATTGGATAACTAAATTAATACATTGGATTATTGAATAATTAAATTAATACATTGGATTATTGGATAACTAAAGTGATACAGTAGAATATCGGATAATTAAAGGACTACAGGGGATAACTAAAGTGATAAAGTGAATTATTGGATAATTAAAGGAATACATTGGATTATTGTATAACTAAAAAGATACAGTGAATTACTCAATAACTACAATAATAAAACAGTCGATTATTGGATAACTAAAGTAATACAGCGAATTATTGAATAACTAAATCTATACAGTGGAATATTGGATAATTAAAGCTATACAGCATATTGTTAGATAACTAAAGTTATACAGCACGTTGTTAGATAACTAAAGTTATACAGCACGTTGTTAGATAACTAAAGTTATACAGCACGTTGTTAGATAACTAAAGTTATACAGCACGTTGTTACATAACTAAAGTTATACAGCACGTTGTTAGATAACTAAAGTTATACAGCACGTTGTTAGATAACTAAAGTTATACAGCACGTTGTTAGATAACTAAAGTTATACAGCATATTGTTAGATAACTAAAGTTATACAGCACGTTGTTAGATAACTAAAGTTATACAGCACGTTGTTAGATAACTAAAGTTATACAGCACGTTGTTAGATAACCTAAAGCTATACAGCATATTGTTACATAACTAAAGTTATACAGCACGTTGTTAGATAACTAAAGTTATACAGCACGTTGTTAGATAACTAAAGTTATACAGCACGTTGTTAGATAACTAAAGTTATACAGCACGTTGTTAGATAACTAAAGTTATACAGCACGTTGTTAGATAACTAAAGTTATACAGCACGTTGTTAGATAACTAAAGTTATACAGCACGTTGTTAGATAACCTAAAGTTATACAGCACGTTGTTACATAACTAAAGTTATACAGCACGTTGTTAGATAACTAAAGTTATACAGCACGTTGTTAGATAACTAAAGTTATACAGCACGTTGTTAGATAACTAAAGTTATACAGCACGTTGTTAGATAACTAAAGTTATACAGCACGTTGTTAGATAACTAAAGTTATACAGCACGTTGTTAGATAACTAAAGTTATACAGCACGTTGTTAGATAACTAAAGTTATACAGCATATTGTTACATAACTAAAGTTATACAGCATATTGTTAGATAACTAAAGTTATAGAGCATATTGTTAGATAACTAAAGTTATACAGCATATTGTTAGATAACTAAAGTTATACAGCACGTTGTTAGATAACTAAAGTGATACAGCACATTGTTACATAACTAAAGTTATACAGCACGTTGTTAGAAAACTAAAGTTATAGAGCATATTGTTAGATAACTAAAGTTATACAGCATATTGTTAGATAACTAAAGTTATACAGCACGTTGTTAGATAACTAAAGTGATACAGCACGTTGTTAGAAAACTAAATTTATACAGCATATTGTTAGATAACTAAAGTTATACAGCACGTTGTTAGATAACTAAAGTGATACAGCATATTGTTAGATAACTAAAGTTATACAGCACGTTGTTAGAAAACTAAATTTATACAGCATATTGTTAGATAACTAAAGTTATACAGCACGTTGTTAGATAACTAAAGTGATACAGCATATTGTTACATAACTAAAGTTATACAGCACGTTGTTAGATAACTAAAATGATACAGCATATTGTTACATAACTAAAGTTATACAGCACGTTGTTAGATAACTAAAGTTATACAGCATATTGTTAGATAACTAAAGTTATACAGCACGTTGTTAGATAACTAAAGTGATACAGCATATTGTTAGATACCACCAAGGTCAATATGAAATTGTTGTTATTTTTATTTCGAATCAAAAGTTAGAGGTTTCAAACATAAACAAAGCCAAGTTTAGATAAAAACTGTATAACATAGAATGTTTTATTTCAATAACTACTGTTAATCATGAGTGTTTGTCTCACAAGAAAATGTTGTTGTTACTTCACCAGAAATCTGTCACTTCTTATTGAATCTCGTTGTTAACATACGGTAACTACACGTGGACATATTCTCACACTGCTCTGGTTACTGAAACCAGTTCAAAGATGGTTCTTCCACATGAAACCATGTTAGTAACCAATTATCTTTATTCAATTGTCTATCTTTCACGGACACCGAGTGCCATTGGACAGTATAATCACGTGACTCGTTTAGTATACGTCTTTCCTTCAGCTGCTCTCAACGATTTACCATCCATTTATTCACTGGTTTATCTCCAAGTGCGACAGATAATTGTTGCTATCTTTTAAACGGTTGAGCCGTCGAAAAGTGTGCGTGTTATGAATTCCAGTGTTCCGTATCCCAGTTTGTGTCACACAGAAGACACGGGGGAATGTGGCTCGGACTTCGGTCAGTCTGCCAGGCCACTCCCTAGTCCCGGAAACGAACACATTCGCAGCGGGCTGGTCCACCTTTGTCGCGGTCTAGAGCAGCGTAGACCGCCGTCACATCGAAACACGAGTGGACATTTACAATATCCAGTCATCAACGAAACAAACGGATACAGTTATACAAACTTGGACCAACGATGTTACGGCCATAATAATCGCTTAACACGTCCCCACCGTGAGACTACCCCAGGGATCTACCCAGCAGAAGATCTGGGTCCGATGGACTATTTCGGATACAAGAATTTGGATTACGTTTATCCGGATGACGAGATATCCAGACATAATGTTATCCATCTTTCCAAAGTAAACTTGGGTAATGGTTGTGGACGACGAACAATGGCCACTGGTCATCCTTACCTAGGATCAGTAACATCATCTCAGACAACTGGACTCGAAGAACATCGAAGTTCAATCAGACGGGAAAGTTGCCAGCCAAATGTTCATTTCCAGGAGGAATACCTTCCCCAAATCCCAACCTACCAATGGATGGCAGTCAAGAGAAGAGTGACCCAGACAGGTAACCACGTTTTTAAGTTTGGAAAATGTTACGTTTCAAGTACACTTCCACTTGCTTTCTCTTATTGGCTGAAAAATCAAAGTTACCTCCTTTTAAATTTTACGAAACAAATCACTTTACAACAAAAAATAAACGTAAGAAAATAAAGCACCCAATTTTAGGTCACTTCAGAAATTTTGAAATCAGTGTTTTAAAACTGACTAACAATTTTAGGTCACTCCAGAAATGTAGAAATCTGTGTTTTGAAACTAACCATTTATTTAGTTCCATTTTCAACCAGTATTTCCACACAGGTGCAGTTTTCTATTGAACTTTTACTTTCTACAACCACGGTTCAACCATTGGTTTAAATCAACCAATGTTAGTAACCAATTATCTTTATTCAATTGTCTATCTTTCACGGACACCGAGTGCCATTGGACTGACATGTCGTTTAGTTTCATACCTTGGTTTTATTATCAGGTAAGGGGATTTTGACCAACGTGTGGCTCTCTCTAACGGGTGGTTTAACTTCATATGTTGGTTTTCTTATCAGGAAGGGTTTATCTTCCTGTAACCAGTTATCTAACTCCATCAGTTGGTCAAAAACACCACTGGTAAGAAAGCCACTTGTATTACCAATGTTTGTCATTTATTGAATTTTGAATTAGCAACTGAATGTACACGTTTTTACGATAGCAGTAGTTGTTACTGGACTACACGTTCACCTAATTCTAGTTACTAATTTAATTCTAATAATTTGATATTAATTAATAATTAGACTAAGATGATAGTCTCCACAATCATCTATTACACACATTCGTATCTCAAAGCTACAGCTTTACTGTAATACGAAACTCAGAAAAAATTAAGCGTATAAATACCACCTTGCCTTCCTTTGTAAATGTAAACAACATGACACAGTTTCTAACAGGGTTAGGGTTAAATTACATGTCAACACCCTACGATATCAATGTCAGGATCAAATATCATACATAAGTTAAGATACGTTACTGAATAAAACCAGCTCACAATATTACAAGATATAATGAACTCACTCGTCAATTTACCAAACAATAAACCTTTCAACATCACAGACCCACGTGTTAAAGTAAAGTAGACAAACAGTATCATAAGCACAGATACACTTTACCCTAACAGATAACTAACTACACACCTTGTATCCAATTACAATCGCAGAATGTCAACATTTACAGCCTATAAAAAGTAAAACGACTAAAGCTGTAACTGAGGAACACTTGCGGAGTCGAGTGGCTAACTTGTCCTCCATCTAGATGACCCAGGATCGAATCTTGACCTCTACCACCTCCATAAAAACAATCCTCGTCCAGATTTCGATAGAGTCGACATCAAAGTATCAGCTGAAATAGGATAGAACCTAGTTAGTACCTACGAAAATGTTACTTACTAATATTTACACCTCAGATACCGAACAATCCAGTAACCCTGATTAGAGTCGACATCAAAGTATCAGCTGAAATAGGATAGAACCTAGTTAGTACCTACGAAAATGTTACTTACTAATATTTACACCTCAGATACCGAACAATCCAGTAACCCTGATTAGAGTCGACATCAAAGTATCAGCTGAAATAGGATAGAACCTAGTTAGTACCTACGAAAATGTTACTTACTAATATTTACACCTCAGATACCGAACAATCCAGTAACCCTGACAGGGATAAACTGTACACATATTTAATTTATGTGTGGTAACGTTTTCACAGAGAGTTAAGTATGGTGTAACGTTTGTAATAACAACACAACACTTTAGTTATTAACTTTATCTACACGACAACCATAAGGATTTCTATTCCAGTTGCTCCATAACTGTAAGATCAGACGTAAAATCAGAGTTTCATCCCATTATTCGACGGTTTCACTTCCCTAATAGATCACATCAACTAACCTGTGACCAGTAGTGTGATGTCCAACTATATATAATGTTAACCACTAGTGTGACGTCCAACTATATATAATGTTAACCACTAGTGTGATGTCCAACTATGTAGAGTGAGTGTTTACCAGTAGTGTGATATCCAACTATGTGGAGTGAGTGTTTACCAGCAGTGTGATATCCAACTATGTAGAGTGAGTGTTTACCAGTAGTGTGATATCCAACTATGTGGAGTGAGTGTTTACCAGCAGTGTGATATCCAACTATGTAGAGTGAGTGTTTACCAGTAGTGTGATATCCAACTATGTAGAGTGAGTGTTTACCAGTAGTGTGATATCCAACTATGTAGAGTGAGTGTTTACCAGTAGTGTGATATCCAACTATGTAGAGTGAGTGTTTACCAGCAGTGTGATATCCAACTATGTAGAGTGAGTGTTTACCAGCAGTGAGATATCCAACTATGTGGAGTGAGTGTTTACCAGTAGTGTGATATTCAACTGTGTTGAGTCCCCCAGTGGCTCAGCGGTATGTCTGTGGACTTACACGCTAAAATCTGGGTTTCGATACCCGTGGTGGGCAGAGCACACACAGCCCATTGTGTAGCTTTGTGCTTAATTCAAAACAACAACAACCGTGTTGAGTGTTAACCAGTAGTGTGATGTCCAACCATATAGTGTTAACAAGTAGTGTGATGTCCAACTATGTGGAATGAGTGTTAACCAGTAGTGTGATGTCCAACCATATAGTGTTAACAAGTAGTGTGATGTCCAACTATGTGGAGTGAGTGTTGAGTAGTAGTGTGATGTCCAATAATATAGAGTAACCAGTAGTGTGTTGTCCAACTATGTGGAGTGTTGAGTAGTAGTGTGATGTCCAACAATATAGAATGAGCGTACAGCTGGTGTCCTGGTGGATTGTGACGCTGGTAGACTGTCTTAAGGACACGGTATATAATCCTTCATATAAAGCTGGTGTCCTGGTGGACTGTGACATTGGTAGACTGTCTTACGGACACGGTATATAATCCTTCATATACAACTGGTGTCCTGGTGGACTGTGACATTGGTAGACTGTCTTAAGGACACGATATACAATCCTTCATATACAGCTGGTATCCTGGTGGACTGTGACACTGGTAGACTGTCTTAAGGACACGGTATATAATCCTTCATATACAGCTGGTGTCCTGGTGGACTGTGACACTGGTAGACTGTCTTAAGGACACGGTATATAATCCTTCATATAAAGCTGGTGTCCTGGTGGACTGTGACATTGGTAGACTGTCTTACGGACACGGTATATAATCCTTCATATACAACTGGTGTCCTGGTGGACTGTGACATTGGTAGACTGTCTTAAGGACACGATATACAATCCTTCATATACAGCTGGTATCCTGGTGGACTGTGACACTGGTAGACTGTCTTAAGGACACGGTATATAATCCTTCATATACAGCTGGTGTCCTGGTGGACTGTGACACTGGTAGACTGTCTTAAGGACACGGTATATAATCCTTCATATAAAGCTGGTGTCCTGGTGGACTGTGACATTGGTAGACTGTCTTACGGACACGGTATATAATCCTTCATATACAACTGGTGTCCTGGTGGACTGTGACATTGGTAGACTGTCTTAAAAACACGGTATTTAATCCTTCATATACAGCTGGTGTCCTGGTGGACTGTGTTATGTATAAAGTGTTTGGAATGCCATGTCGTGTTGTGTTTGGATTTCCATATCTATTATTTATATTTCCATATTTAAATTATTGTTTCGAAGTTCAAAACAATAAAATATGTTGTTATTCATTTAAAATAACATTTAGAAATTTCTATAATTAGGAAGATCAATCATATGTTTATAAATAGAATGTGTATGTCGGCCTTGATGTCTAGACGACGAGTCTCGTGCAAAAACAGACATGCGCGGATTGCTCTGGAATTCTGTGAAAGTTACGCGATTGTTCGAGAAAACAGTAGGCCTACTGGTATAAAAACAGACGGTGACGCGAGAAAGAAATGAGAAGAGTCAGTCATTCGTTTTTACTTTCGATTCAAGAGAAGTTGTCTCCGTTCGAGAAATTTTGAACGTTTGTTGTGTGTTTATTCAACTTGAATTTGTGACTGAAGCTAGATCTACCGAAGCTGTGATTTTGTTTCGTCAATCTTTACAACTCTTTACGAATTAGTGGTCATACTGAAGGTCAACACGTACAGGACTGTTTAGGGGAGACCGGAAAAGTGGGAGAACGACAAATCTGAGACATTCATAAAAAACATCGTGAAAAGAACTTCGTTAAATTTATTGAACTGTGAATTGTTTCTGTACTTCTCCATTCAAACTTCGGAATTTATTCGTGGGACCAAATTCATACCCTAGACTGTAATTTTGGATTTCTGATCTAGACTTTTGGACTTTCATTCTGATTCATTATATTGGACACAGGCCAGTACCATTTTATATTGTAATTAATTTTAAACCGAATATCTGTCATTGTTGTTATACAATTTATGTTATATTTGTTACATATATAATAGTTTATTGTAATAAATTATACAAGCTGTTATCTGTGTCTTTCTGTTCGTTCAGTCTACAGTCAACATAAAAAAACGTAACAACTGTGACACTGGTAGACTGTCTTAAGGACACGGTATATAATCCTTCATATACAGCTGGTGTCCTGGTGGACTGTGACACTGGTAGACTGTCTTAAGGACACGGTATATAATTCTTCATATACAGCTGGTGTCCTGGTGGACTTTGACACTGATAGTCTGTCTTAAGGACACAATATACAATCCTTCATATACAGCTGGTATCCTGGTGGACTGTGACACTGGTAGACTGTCTTAAGGACACGGTATATAATCCTTCATATACAGCTGGTGTCCTGGTGGACTGTGACACTAATAGTCTGTCTTAAGGACACGATATACAATCCTTCATATACAGCTGGTATCCTGGTGCACTGGTAGACTGTCTTAAGGATACGGTATATAATCCTTCATATACAGCTGGTGTCCTGGTGGACTGTGACACTGGTAGACTGTCTTAAGGACACGGTATATAATCCTTCATATAAAGCTGGTGTCCTGGTGGACTGTGACATTGGTAGACTGTCTTACGGACACGGTATATAATCCTTCATATACAACTGGTGTCCTGGTGGACTGTGACATTGGTAGACTGTCTTAAGGACACGATATACAATCCTTCATATACAGCTGGTATCCTGGTGGACTGTGACACTGGTAGTCTGTCTTTAAAACACGGTATATAATCCTTCATATACAGCTAATGTCCTGGTGGACTGTGACACTGGTAGACTGTCTTAAGGACACGGTATATAATCCTTCATTTACAACTGGTGTCCTAAGTTCCAACCTTGGTCTTATAACTAATTCTTCTACACATTAAAATAGCTAGATTGTTGAGAGTCTGCACGTTGAGTAATTAGAGTTTCGTCTCTTCCACTGTCATAGTCAGATAATGAAACACAAAATTAAATAGTATTAACTAACATTAATAACTATGGTCTTGACTAAAAGGTCTGAAAGAACTGTGAACTTCATTAAAATGTCTGAAAGATCTGTGAACTTCATTAAAATGTCTGAAAGAACTGTGAACTTCATCAGAATGTCTGAAAGAACAGTGAACTTCACTAGAAGGTCTGACAGAACTGTGAACTTCACTAGAAGATCTGACAGAACTATGAACTTCACTAGAAGGTCTGACAGAACTATGGACTTGATTAGAATGTCTGACAGAACTGTGAACTTCACTAGAAGGTCTGACAGAACTATGATCTTGACTAGAAGGTCTGACAGAACTATGAACTTCACTAGAAGGTCTGACAGAACTGTGAACTTCATTAAAAGGTCTGACAGAACTGTGAACTTCACTAGAAGATCTGACAGAACTATGAACTTCACTAGAAGGTCTGACAGAACTATGAACTTCACTAGAAGGTCTGACAGAACTGTGAACTTCACTAGAAGATCTGACAGAACTATGAACTTCACTAGAAGGTCTGACAGAACTATGAACTTCACTAGAAGGTCTGACACTGAATTATAATTACACAACATTGTCTTCAGAGTTCCAATGACCAAGTCCTACTATCGTTTGCACTGTGACTACAGTCACCTCAGTATGATTCAGCGACGTCACGCTTTATTAAAACGACAATAACTCTCACTGTCTCTTCATCGACAGCTCAATATTGAAGAATTTCTTTATTAACGAAGGTTTAGAGTCATTAGTGTCTTAAACTGTTTATCTTCAATAGAGGTACAAAATCTGGAATAGTGATATCATACTGGACTGTTGGTCATTAATAAATGTGTAACATGACTACCTACCGGTATAATTAGGGGTTCAAATTATAATTAACACATCTCATTATTAATAAGTCTTACTATTAACATATCTTACTATTAATACATCTCACTATTAATACATCTTATTGTTAGCTCATCTTACCCTTAATACATCTTACAATTAATATCTTAATATCAAAACATCTTATTATTATATTTAAAATTTGTGATCTACATTATTTAGCCCACTACCCCACTGACATAGAGTTATGTCTGCCGACTTACAATGTTAGAAAATGGGTTTCCATAGCCGTAGTGGATAGAATACAACCCACTAGGTAGCTTTACACATGACAACAAGACATTATCCATGGTTTTGTCCGCAATCAGATCCGTTTCGTTGTCAATTTAAATATGTGTTCTGTAAAGATAAAGTCTACAGACTTGTGATGTATAAAATTCAGATAAACTAACATTAAAATGATGTTGGCAGAAGAAACAAAATATTTATATTATATAATTCTTTGTTTAACTTTCTTCACCCACCCCGTTGTCAGGTGCTTTATTGTACTGTTTAGAATCAGCAGGTGTTTCATACAACCAGAGAAACGTTACATTTCATGCGACTGAAGTATGTTCAAGATAAAACTTGGAAAGAAACGTTAGACTCTACAAAATTAAAAAACTAACTTCACGACATAGCACCTGTTAACACTGATAAACACAACATTTGAGTCGTTTAGTCCTACACAGATGAATCACTCAAAAACAGCTGGTAACACATCGTGTTTAATCACCTGGAAATTAAAAACTAACTTCACGACATAGCACCTGTTAACACTGATAAACACAACAGTTGAGTCGTTTAGTCCTACACAGATGAATCACTCAAAAACAGCTGGTGACACATCGTGTTTAATCACCTGGAAATTAAAAACTAACCTCACGACATAGCACCTGTTAACACTGATAAACACAACAGTTGAGTCGTTTAGTCCTACACAGATCAACCACTCTATAATAGCTTAATAATGTGATTAACACATCGTGTTTAATCACCTGGAAATTAAAAACTAACTTCACGACGTAGCCACCTGTTAACACTGATAAACACAACAGTTGAGTCGTTTAGTCCTACACAGATCAATCACTCTATAACAGCTGGTAACACATCGTGTTTAGTCACCTGGAAATTTGTGTGTAACATTAGACACAATTGTTAAGTATTCGGATATTTGTATTTAACCTTTTCTTGCTAGCAACATAAATAAATACACCCGATCTTATATTTACAGCTAGGTAGCATGATGTATAAATAAGACTGTTATATAAAATCAAGTTGAAAATAGTCGAAAATATGGTCACTATATAACAGGCTTCAACTTACTTTGACAGATGTGTAACAGAACCACCGTATCAAATATAACATATCTGTTACACCTGGACTATATATGTGTGACAGCACCACTGTACCCTACAAACTACAATAACGACTCCTACAGGTACCCTACAAACAAGTTACTGTTCATTTATCGTATGATGTTGTATATTTCTATAATATATTATATACGCCTCCATACAAGATGTATCTTTCCTCTATCAAATTATAACAACTAGCGAGTTTCATTATCATACTATCTACCTTTACAGAGTGTAGTTTGAACTTATTAACTAACTGTGTAGATTTTCTTTACAAAACAATAATGATTAATAAATTTCTGTAAGACTTCGGTCACTTTGGATTTATTAGGTTGTTTTTTTCTGTGGATAAATTCATGCGATTGCCAGTACAACGTTGAAAATCTACCCGTTTTAAAATAAAGTAGGTTCTTTGTCAGCCTACACTGTTTCACTCGTTAATTAGAGCTTCAGTTTATTTCAATAGTGAGCTCTGTACGACTTGCACTGACCCCATGTTGACCTAATCACTATATACATAATTAGCAGCATTGACAAATGGAAAGTCTGATATCAACCACTCCAAATCCCACGACATATGGTCCTTCAGCCTTTCGTCTCGCTACTGTAGCAAACAGAGTTCACAGCAGAACAACTGTTGTTCTGTAAGCCACTCAATCCCATCACGATCAAGAACTACGCCTACTGCACCATGTCACTGTACGTTCAGGTTGACAAGTGAAACTTTCATCATCAGGGGTGTAAAACAGATAACGACTTTACTTCTCATCAAACCAAACCTTAACAGTGTTCTGATATCAGGGTGATTACAATATCAACTGACATACTAGTACCATTACTGAGTACCTCATGTAGAAACATTACAACAACATACTAGTACCATTTCTGTGTAACTCAAGTAGAAAGGATTCTACACTAACATATTAGTACCTCATGTAGAAACAACACTACACTAACATACTAATACCATTACTGTGTACCTCATGTAGGAACAACACTACAATAAATACTAGTACCATTACTGAGTATCTCATGTAGAAACAACACTACACTAAATACTAGTGTTCTTGCTTGGATTGTTTCATATTTAAATCATACATTTTCAGATCATAAGGCTGGATGCAGGAGCAATGACGTAACCACCACGTGTTCTGCTAGGACTAACTTTACTACCAAACAACTCACAGAGCTTGAGAAAGAATTTCACTTCAACAAGTATCTTACGAGGAGAAGACGTGTCGAGATCGCCACAGCTCTTCAACTTAATGAAACTCAAGTAAAAATCTGGTTCCAGAACCGGAGAATGAAGCAAAAGAAACGGGTGAAGGAAGGACTTATTTTACCAAGCTCTGTGATCTCTGATCCAAGTACGCCAATCAATGTCGTCAAAACAATAGCAACAGTGCCCCCTACCACCACACCGCTGAAACACTGAAGCAAATAAAATTATGGATGACTTTCGTGAATAAAGGATTTTTAAATAATAGCGAGGACTTACACGTGTTGACGATAGAATTATTATAGCTACAGTCTCGTCATAAATAAATGAGTTATGCAAAAGAAAATCCGACTGAAATCGTATAAATGATAATTTTTAATACATTTTCTTCACGAAGCAAATTGTGTAGGCTTTATATATTTTCGTGACAAGATTTAACTTGTTTTTTTTTCAGTTGGAGGTAAAAGAAACTCACAAAACTGGATTTCTCTTGATCCCATTAAAGTGGTGTCTTCTCTCCATTCTATTGAAAGTCCCACAACTAACTAGTCCTGCATATACCTGGTATCTGCTGTTTAATTCTAGACATTGTAACAATATTTTTGTACGAAATAAAACATGGTTCGAAAATATTTACTCTTTTATATTACTAACGATAATACTAATGAATTCAAATAATGTTATAAAGACGTTCCATTATTTTATGATTAAAAATCCCACTATCCCACCTATAATTCATACTTACACTAATTAAATAATCACCACACCAAACTCAGTATAACTAATCTCGGATTTAGGCATGGGCTTACTGGGCTGAAGCCCAGAGCCTTACATTAATCAGAGGACCTCAAGCTATGACTATAACTGTATTGGAAGTAGAGGTTCTGTCTTTAGAGGGACTCCATAAGTTAAAAAGCCTGAGGTCAAAAACTCCAAATACGGTCTATCTTGTAATTCATATTTACCAATTTAAGCACTCAAACATCAAACTCAGCATAATATAATCATAAAATATTAAGTTTTTTAAAACTCTTCGTTTCGAATATAAATGTTTATAATCCCGATCGTTAAAGATACGTTAGTACCAGTTGACTTCCGTCACTGTTCTTATTATAATTAAAACTCATTTATTGTATACTCCAAATCAAGACAATAAACCTCAGATTGATAAAATAGAAGTTATTTTACAATAAAAGACAGTCTATCTTTTTAGTACTAATTTTGTATTATCTGATTGTAAAATTTAAATATGAGTGAGTAGTCGCTGATTAATTTTTGAATTTTAATGTGGTAAGTAATTATAATGGATAAGCCATCACTTTGCACGCAAAGATAATTTACGCTACTTTAAAGTGTTAAATTTTATTGGAAATATAATTTTTGCTCAAAAAATGATTAGGGTGAAAAAACAAAAATTGTGCATTAGACAAACTTGTGTTAAAGTTGGATGTGTTATAAGAATAAAATAATATGTCATAATATAATCTCTGGAAGTGACTTATGCAAACATATGTCAACATTTTCTCTCTTTTCTTAACGATTAATAAAGTTGCAAAATTCTTCTAAATTGTATGTTTTAACCTATGTTTTGCTGGACTGTGTGGGCAAACACAGCCCATCTACTGACCTCTAGTAGATAAGCTTTGTTTATTCCCTGTGTTACGCCCTACTCTGTTCAGAAGAAAAACCTTCATCCCCTTAACGGAACATATTACTTTCCAAATTTTATTTCGCTTAATATCATTTTGAAGGAGACTGGGGTTTGGAGCAGGGGGATACTATCAGAGAATGATAAATTTCTCCGTGGAGTAACTTGCGTTAATTCGCTGTAACGTTAGGCTTAGATCAGATGGTGGACTGTTGTCATTCAATAATGTGGGAGAATGAATAAGATAACCATTAGAACTTTAGGCTCAGGGTGGACCGTGAACGATCGCCATTCAACAGTCTGACGAAATTGATAAGATAAATAAAAAATCAGACTTAGGCCAGATAGTGTACAGCTGCCATTCAATAGCGTGAGGAAATTATAACCACAGCCCGAACGTTAGGCTTTGGTCGAGCCACGAACGTTCATCATTCAATAATGTGAGAAAGTGAATAAAATAGGACATTAGGCCTAGGCTAGGTCGTGGACGGTTGTCATTCAGTAATGTGAATGAAGTAAATACACTGATACCTAAAGAAGTTTTCCATGTCCACTTGTATGAAATATTATATGCCTTACTAATGTGGAAAAGCCTTCCAATGGTAAGTCACGTAAACGATTTGGCTCGGTAATGACCATGACGCGTGCGTTATTGAGTTGAAATTCCACGAGAAAAAAACAAAAAAAAAAACAATCATTTTTCGACACTGCAGTATTTCTAAGGCTTGCTGTCTGACGTCAACGAAGGTAATTTATTGGTACTTTTTGCAAGCGAACACCGGCAACCTTTCTTGAAACGGACGTCTAGGTAACGCTTTTCCTTTTCTACTTGGTCGCCTAACATTGTGTCCATTAGATGTCGATAAAGGAGTAGCCACACATCATCTGCTTTCAGTCATTGTACAGAGAGTAACTGGGACGCGATCAGAAATTAATCATTTCAGCGAGGCTGTTTTTTGTATGATTATACATCGAAATGGTTTTAGAAAAACGTTATTGCTAAAGCTTCGCGTTGGTTCGTCTCTGGTCGCGGTGACCGGGAAGTAAACTATCGGAATAGAACTAACAACCGATGTTTCAAACGAATAATGATCAACTTTTAAAATATATTAACGAGTTGAATACTTTGTGAATTTAAATATATCCTGCAGATAATGTCTCTGTTACTCATTTTGAAGAAATCATGAATATGTTTTTAACTTGCGATCTTTCTTCTCTTCGGGATTTCGTTTTAACTTGTAACTACAACTGTATATTGTTTTGTATTTGCTTACACCTTTTGCCTTCTTACACTGAGTGGTGTTAAGTTCTTACTTTATAATTGCATATTTATAATTACAGCTACAAGATCTATACAAGTATATCATTTTGTGTGGTAATCATTATTTACTCCATGCTTAGCTATCGAATGTACCTTTTCACGTATCTTATTCCTGGCTATTCTGAACCAATTAAATACAAGATAATTTCATAAATATCATAAATTATGTGATTACCAGTTATTTTGGAAAGCAAACTTTAAATTTTAATATTCAAAGTCTCGTCTGAGATTAAATTTAAAACTTTCAGTAAGTTATTACTGCACCTTATTAAGAAAAACAGGTGATCTATGTTATACTGTTGAATTAGAAACATTCCAAAGGAAAAATTATTTTTTGTTACAACAATTTTAAAACAAAAATATCTTAATAAAAAAAACACGAGTTTCTTTATAAAAGCAAGTTAAATGAACGTGGATCCCCACCGCCACATTCTGGTTCGAAATCAAAGATCTGTAAAAAATAGTATTTCAGATCTATGATTGTACAGTAAGCTGGCGAGAAGAAACAAGGCTATAACTTTTGTTCTAACACCGAAAGCTGGAAGACAAATCTGAAAAACAATATCTGCCATCAACGTATTTTTAATAATAATTTTTAGGTCTCTTTGGGTTTAAATTTTAGCTATCTTTTGTTTTTAACTTGTACCTGTAATAAAATATCATTTTCAGATGAATAGCGATAAGTTAGGGTTAGCGAACACGTACTAACAATATTTTTCGATTTTTTTAATGTATCTGATTCAGTTTGTATATTAAAGCATTGTTTAATTATTTAATTCGTTTACTCTCAAATCCAAAGCTTCAAATCCCTATTTAAAAAGTAAATTACAATGAAAACAACTGATTATAAATTTTGACAATATCTTATTTTACAACATGGCTGGAGTTTATTATTTCTAAAACAACATGTCTGAACTGCACTTTAAAACTTGTATTTGTTAATGTAGTACTGACTGTGAGTAAATACTGGTTATCTCCACATATTTTCTTTCACCCCTGCTATGTGTCGCGATCTAAGTAATATAATTCGCAATATTTCCAAATACCAAAGTGATTTTATATAATTTCAAAATTTGAGAGCATCATTTGACTATATAAACCAACGAATTATTAAGCTACATATTTATGTAGCTATGAACTGAGTAATTAAACCTTGGTCAGTTTTTACTTGTTTATAAACATTGAACTTTCTGATCTGTTTTAAACCTTGATCAGTTTTTACTTGTTTATAAACATTGAACTTTCTGATCTGTTTTAAACCTTGGTCAGTTTTTACTTGTTTATAAACATTGAACTTTCTGATCTGTTTTGAACCTTGGTCAGTTTTTACTTGTTGATAAACATTTAATTTTCTGATCTGTTTTAAACCTTGGTCAGTTTCTACTTGTTGATAAACATTTAATTTTCTGATCTGTTTTAAACCTTGGTAAGTTTTTACTTGTTTATAAACACTGAATATTCTGATCTGTTTTCCTAATTAATTACGAGAATTCTAATCTTATTTATTTTTCTTTCTTTCTTTTATTTTACTTACAATGAAACAATATTTATTTGGTTTTAGACTACGTTTTTAAACTCGAGTAATTTTTATCTAACGAGCGTTAACTCAGGAATTGGTCATTCATAATCCAGTTGTCTTAATAATAAATCATACATAGTTCAGTTGTCTTAACTTAATAATGGATCATACATAGTTCAGTTGTCTTAACTTAGAAAAAAATCACACACGGTCCAGTTGTCTTAACTTAGAAATAAATCATGCATAGTCCAATTGTTTTAACTTAGAAATAAATCAGACATAGTCCAGTTGTCTTAACATAGTAATAAAGCATTCATAGTCCACTTGTCTTAACTTACTAATAAATCATACATAGTCCAGTTGTCTTAACTTAGTAATGGATCATTCATAGTCCAATTATCTTAACAATACACTGCTGGCCAAAATTTTAAGGTCAATGAACATAAACAAAAAATATGCATTTTGCGTTGTTGAGTAGTAGACTTATTTGAGTAGAGCTTCGAAAGATGAAAATAAGAAAACGGAAAATAAAAATAAAAAACTTTTTTAGTATTTAACATTGAAAATATGAACACAATGAAACTAGTCAAAGTACTAGCTGGTCAAAAGTTTAAGACCATACTAAAACGAAGCGTTAATCGGTAAACAAGTAACGAAATTTAGTCATTTGTGTTCAAGCATTAGCCTTATCAACATCTCCCACTGATATCTGTGTTACATTGGGTAACAACATGACAAAGGCTAAAAGTTGACAGAGTTTAAACGTTGAAGAATTGTCGAGCTGCTAAAACAAGGTATCTCTCAATGTACCCTCGCTGGTGAGATTGGACGTAATAAAACTGCTGTTGAAATTTTTTAAAAGACCCTAAGGGATACAGAACGAGAATTTCAAGTGGTCGGCTCAAGAACATTTCGCCGGCGTTAAGCAGGAGGATTCGGTAGGTTGTCCTGCAAGACACCAGAAGATCGTTGAACCAGATTAAGGCCCTTACTGACGCAGAATGCAGCTCAAGAACAATAAGACGGCATCTCCGAAAGAAAAACTTTTAAAACCGTAAACGTCTTCAAAGGCCACGCCTCCTTCCACACATTGAAACAGCTCAATTAAACCTTGCTGAGAAGCAACAAACATGGAGTGTAGAAAAGTGGAAGGTTTTGTTCTCTGACGAGAAAAAATTAACTTGGATGATGGTCCCGATGGCTTTCAATGTTACTGGCACCATAAGGATATCCCACCGAAGACATTTTTCACATGACACAGTGGAGGAGGTTCCACCATGATCTGGGGTGCTTTCTCAATGAAACAATGGAGCTTCAGGTTATACAGGGACATCGAACAGCAGCTGGCTACATAGGTATGTTGGAGAGAGCATCCTCATTTACTGAAGGCCCTCGCTTGTGCGGAAATGACAACGCTGCAATCCATAATGCCCGCAGGACAAAGGACTTTTTCATGGCGAATTACGTGATTCTTTTAGACCATCCAATGTGTTCGCCCGAACTGAACCCCATTGAAAATGTTTTGGGTGGATGGCAAGGGAAGTCTATAGAAATGCACATCAATTCCAAATAGTGCACGATCTTCGTGAAGCCATTTTAACCACTTGGAATAACACTTCAGCCAGCCTTCTACAAACCCTTATATCGACCATGGCCAAGAGTGTTAAGGCGTTCGACTCGTAATCCGAGGGTCGTGGGTTCGAATTCCTGTCGCACCAAACATGCTCGCCATTCCAGCCGTGGGGGCGTTATAATGTGACAATCAATCCCACTATTGGTTGGTAAAAGAGTTGGCGGTGTGTGGTGATGACTAGCTGCCTTCCCTCTAGTCTTACACTTCTAAATTAGGGACGCCTAGCACAGATAGCCCTCGAGTAGCTTTGTGCAAAATTCAAAAACAAACAAACAAACTAAAGTTATACAAGAATGAACAAACATGTTTAGAAGTGAGTAGTTTTTGAGGTTTGCGACTATAATGTAAATCACTTTCGCGTATCAGCCTCCAAATACGTCTTCCATCATGTTTTCGTTAAACGCTCTTTGGTAGCGGCGTTCAAAGTCCAGTATATCTTGGTGGAAGCACTCGCCTTGCTCCTCTGAGTACTCTTCCGTGTTTTTGAATTAATCAAGATGAGCGTCAACGATATGGACTTTCAGGGACATCCTGCAGCCCATTATACCATAGTTCTTCACCAGAACTTCAACCAGTTCCACATAATTTTCTGTATTGTGATTGCCCAAGAAGCCACGAACCACTGCGACAAAGCTGCCCCAAGTTTTTTCCTTCCTACTGATCTTGGGAATTTTGTGCACTCGAGGATCTTCTCTATTTGTGGTCCAACGAAGACAACAGCTCTAACCTTTGACCTTTGCCTCAGACAACTGAGGGAAGAAGTCTCGAAGGTACCTTAAAGCTGCAGACTCCTTATCAAGAATTGTGACAAGTTGTTTCATAAGACCCAGTTTTATGTGCAACAGTGGGAACAACACCTTCTGGAGGTCCACAAGTGGCTCACACTTAACATTGTGAAAACTCGGTCCGTTGTGACCAGTGCTTCCTGTTGTAGAGTGCTGCAACTGTCCCAAAGGTAAATATAACATGAAAACTTGGTAAATCCTCCTGGATATCCATCAGGAATGCCACCATTTTGAAGTCTCTGATAACCTTCCAGCTATACTCATCATACTTGAAGACTTCTAGCAAAGTCTTGATGTTGTTGAATTCCTCTTTGAGGTGCACCGAAAGATATTTAAATTTTAAAAGGTCTGAAATACGTATAATACAAAATCATGCTATTCACGCAAGCAAAAATTGTCCGTCTTACCTTCTATAGTTTTTTTCTGCAGTGCTCGCAGGTAAAATGATTTGACCAGGGTTTGTCTTGATCCCCGACAGGCATGTTGAAATATGCCTTGTAGGCTTCATACACTTTAACAGATGCTGTCACAAAGTACTTTTTCGCTCTTGTCTTGACAAATTGGTCACATACATAGCAGAATGCATCTGGAGAATGCTTGAAGCTTCTTGATGTCATCTCTGATAAAATCAGGTAGGTCTATGTGTTCATTTAGGCAGCTAGGACTAAACTGTAGTGGTGAGCCCCTGTATATACATTACTATGAAAAGTTTTTGAAAATTCTCGTAACTTCTACTACATTCTAGAAAGTTCTTGAAAATTTCTTGTAACTTCGAGAAAATTCTCTATCGGCCACTTAGCATTGAATCTACCTGGAATGTTTTGGAAAATGAGTAATTTTGAAAATTTCATTATTCAGGTCACAAAAGCAAAGTTTGAAGAGAAAAATAGGTCTTTTTCATTTACTTTAGGCATACGCAATTGGGAATAACAAGAAAAAATTAAATGTTTTGTTACATGGTGTAAGCAACAATCAGAGTTCAACAAAAGAAACAGCAATTTGTTAAAGTGTAACAACACCTACCAAAACAGTTAAAAAATACGTCCAATCAAGACTTGACGGTCATGTTAATCAACAGTATTGTTTCAAATGTTCGATTCAGTAAAAAACAAACAAAACATAATTAAAAAATACAGCAACACAAATATATCTTTTTAATACTAATAGCAATATCGAGTGATAAACAACAATAATTCACTCTCTGCATAGTACATTAACTATCTCTTAGCGAGGCTTCTCGCAAGGTATTTATTCAGTGAGTAGATCACGAGAGTACACCTCAAGTGATCATAAATTTACATAGTCTTTTGCTACGTTAATCGTATCTGTCTGTCACTGCTCGGGAACCTGGTGTCAGTTTCATCATAAATACACATTTTCTCAAAATATAAATGATAAGCTACAAGGTCAGTTTGCGTTTTAATGCAGCTAAAAATCCATAGATGAACTAAAGAGTTATATGAAATAATAAATGAACAATAAACACATTTATAGCGATAAAAAATAGAATCTTCTATCTCAACACCTACACTTTGGTAAGAACTGATAAGGATATAAGTAGTATTAGGTGATCTAGACCATCGTAAGAACTGATAAGGAAATAAGTAGTATCAGGTGATTAGACCATCGTAAGAACTGATAAGGATATAAGTGGTATCAGGTGATCTAGACCTTCGTAAGAACTGATAAGGATATAAATAGTATTAGGTGATCTAGACCTTCGTAAGAACTGATAAGGATATAAATAGTATTAGGTGATCTAGACCTTCGTAAGAACTGATAAGGATATAAATAGTATTAGGTGATCTAGACATTCGTAAGAACTAATAAGGATATAAGTAGTATTATGTGATATAGGCCTTCGTAAGAACTGATAACGATATAAGTAGTATCAGGTGATCTAGACCTTCGTAGGAACTGATAAGAATTATGTGACGGCCATGTAACCTAAACCCTCCGAGGATCTTACAAGAATTTAAATAGAATTAGGTAGCCAGTCCCTTCCTAGAATCTTATAAGAATTTAAATAGAATTAGGTAGCCAGTCCCTTCCTAGAATCTTATAAGAATTTAAATAGAATTAGGTAGCCAGTCCCTTCCTAAAATCTTATAAGAATGTAAATAGTGGCCGTTAAGCCTAACCCTCTTTGTAATTGATAAAATGTAAATAGTATAAGACCTTCCTAGAAACCAATAAGAACATAATAATAGAAATTATAAGCAGTAACCAGAAAGAACTACTTAGCATTCTAAAGGTTGTCTTGATATCAGAGTACCAGTTAAAAATAGCATAGTGACTTGTCTCTATGTTAGTGTTCCAGTTAAAAACTGACGCAGTAAATGTTTGTCTGAATGTTAATATACCAGTTAAAAAATAACGTAGTGAATGGTTGTCTGGATGTTAATGTACTATTTAAAATATAACGTAGTGTATTGTTGTCTCGATGTTAATGTCCAGTTAAAAATAACGTATTGAAAGGTTGTCTTGATGTTCGTGTCCAGTTAAAAAATAACGCAGTGAATGGTTGTCTCAATGTTAGTGTACCAGTTAAAAAATAACGTAGTGAACGATTGTCTTGATGTTAGTGTCCAGTTAAAAATAACGCAGTGAATGGTTGTCTCAATGTTAGTGTACCAGTTAAAAATAACGTAGTGAATGGTTGTCTCGATGTTAATGTACCAGTTAAAAATGACGTAGTGAATGGTTGTCTCGATGTTAATGTACCAGTTAAAAACAACGTAGTGAATGGTTGTCTCCATGTTAGTGTACCAGTAAAAAATAACGTCGTGAACGGTTGTCTCGATGTTAGTGTCCAGTTAAAAAATAACGTAGTGAATGGTTGTCTTGATGTTAATGTACCAGTTAAAAAATAACGTAGTGAATGGTTGTCTCGATGTTAATGTACCAGTTAAAAATAACGTAGTGAATGGTTGTCTCGATGTTAATGTACCAGTTAAAAATAACGTAGTGAACGGTTGTCTCGATGTTAGTGTCCAGTTAAAAAATAACGTAGTGAACGGTTGTCTCGATGTTAGTGTCCAGTTAAAAAATAACGTAGTGAACGGTTGTCTCGATGTTAGTGTCCAGTTAAAAAATAACGCAGTGAATGGTTGTCTCAATGTTAGTGTACCAGTTAAAAATAACGTAGTGAATGGTTGTCTCGGTGTTAATGTACCAGTTAAAAAATAACGTAGTGAATGGTTCTCTCGATGTTAGTGTCCAGTTAAAAAATAACGTAGTGAATGGTTGTCTCGATGTTAGTGTCCAGTTAAAAAATAACGTAGTGAACGGTTGTCTTGATGTTAGTGTCCAGTTAAAAAATAACGTAGTCATTCACAACGGGACTCAAATATTGTCATGAAATATTCTTATTAACCAATAAAAGCTTTAAACATTCATTCGGCGTTTCAAGAAATGCATATGTTTTCCACTGATTTTATTTGATCACGTGGACCTAATTTCCGAGTAAAAATAAACATTACTTATGTGGATCTTCTTTCTAAACACCTGTCTTTATGCCTAATGTTTCATTGTCAGTTACAAACTGCTTCCTGTTCAAACTGTACAGAAAGACATCAACATACCGATACTTTGTTTCGGCCACTCACAGAATGTGTAAAAACTTCATAATTGGATAAGTTTTATGGCTGGAATTACAACTTAAATGAAAGTACTTATGTGTGTTCCATATTCTAGACTTTTAATGTGTGTTATACTTACGTCACGTTTCACAGTTTTAATGTGTTTATTACACTTCATACTTACATTATAGTTTGCAGTTCTCAAGTATTTATAATATTTTATTATATTTTACCGCTATATTAAATTTTTACATTTTAAATTAAACTTTCACATTTTTCTCGTGCTTTAAGTTTTTTCTTTTCCATCTATGTTGTATATTTGCACTTTTCACACGACTGTTCTATCATCATACTTTTAACACGTGTTGTAGTATCTCACACGAGTGTTATATATTCATGAATTCCTCAAAATCTCATGAACTTCCAAACGTGTTCGTGGAATTCGAACGGACATCTTAACAATATTTTTCATGGCTATAATTACGTATAACAAGAAAATGTTCAGGCCACGTGTGGCTCGACCTGTGTCCATTCAACTGGATCTAAAACTTATTTTTCCTTCTCTGCTTGACCTATGTCCATTCAACTGGATCTAAAACTTATCTTTCCTTCTCTGCTCGACCTGTGTCCATTCAACTGGATCTAAAACTTATCTTTCCTTCTCTGCTCGACCTGTGTCCTTTCAACTGGATCTAAAACTTATCTTTCCTTCTCTGCTCAACCTGTGTCCTTTCAAATGGATCTAAAACTTATCTTTCCTTCTCTTTTCCGTGGCTATTCCTCCAAATTAAACAAAGTTTACAGATAATACGTCATGTGTGCAATAAGTCCACCTTTTCTGTATTTGCGCATCGTCATCCTGTTAATCACCTATGTCATAAATCATTCTCAATGAGTCCCAGTACTGCAGGTGTTGAAACAATACTTATCCCTTAACAAACAGATAAATCCCTCTAATGAACATTACCGCGGCTACAAACATAGGGGAAAGTCGACAGAGACCATTGTGAGGACCTTGTATTCTTGGTAATTTTAGTGGAACAGTTTTATTCTCATAATCATTGATTACCTCGGACTGTTCCCTGGGTGTCCCAGAACTAAAACTTCCAATGCCCCGATATTTATTTTTAGAAACAGTGGTCCATTGCTAAATTTTCTTCTATCGTTAGATTCTGAAAACATAACACATCACACCTAATTACTTTACAAACTACAGTCTCTACATATTACCAGTTAACATTGTACAAACTACAGTCTCTACATATTACCAGTTAACATTGTACAAACTACAGTCTCTACATGTTACCAGTTAACATTGTACAAACTACAGTCTCTAGATGTTACCAGTTAACATTCTACAAACTACAGTCTCAACATGTTAACAGTTAACACTGTACAAACTACAGTCTATATATGTTACCAGTTAATATTGTACAAACTACAGTCTCAAAATGTTACCAGTTAACACTGTACAAACTACAGTCTCTACATGTTACCAGTTAACACTGTACAGACTACAGTCTCAACATGTTACCAGTTAACATTGTACAAACTACAGTCTACATGTTACCAGTTAACACTGTACAAACAACAGTCTACATGTTACCAGTTAACACTGTACAGACTAGTCTCCACATGTTACCAGTTAACATTGTACAAACTACACTCTCTACATGTTAACAGTTAACATTGTACAAACTACAGTCTACATGTTACCAGTTAACACTGTACAAAGTACAGTGTCTACATGTTACCAGATAACATTGTACAAACTACACTCTCTACATGTTAACAGTTAACATTGTACAAACTACAGTCTACAAGTTACCAGTTAACACTGTACAAAGTACATGGTCTACATGTTACCAGATAACATTGTACAAACTACAGTGTATACATGTTTCCAGTTAACATTGTACAAACTACAGTCTCTACATGTTACCAGTTCTGAAAACATGACACATCACACCTAATTACTTTACAAACTACAGTCTCTACATATTACCAGTTAACATTGTACAAACTACAGTCTACATGTTACCAGTTAACACTGTACAAACAACAGTCTACATGTTACCAGTTAACACTGTACAGACTAGTCTCCACATGTTACCAGTTAACACTGTACAAACTGCAGTCTCTACATGTTACCAGTTAAAATTGAACAAACTACAGTCTCTACATGTTACCAGTTAACACTGCACAAACTACAGTCTCTACATGTTACCAGTTAACATTGTACAAACTATAGTCTGTACATGTTACCAGTTAACACTGTACAAACTACAGTGTCTACATGTTATCAGATAACATTGTACAAAATAAAGTCTACATGTAACCAGTTAACATTGTACAAACTAAGTCTCTACATGTTACCAGATAACACTGTACAAACTACAGTCTCTACATGTTACCAGTTAACACTGTACAAACTACAGTCTCTACATGTTACCAGTTAACATTGTACAAACTACAGTCTACATGTTACCAGTTAACACTGTACACACAACAGTCTACATGTTGCCAGTTAACACTGTACAGACTACAGTCTCCACATGTTACCAGTTAACACTGTACAAACTGCAGTCTCTACATGTTACCAGTTAAAATTGAACAAACTACAGTCTCTACATGTTACCAGTTAACACTGCACAAACTACAGTCTGTACATGTTACCAGTTAACACTGTACAAACTATAGTCTGTACATGTTACCAGTTAACACTGTACAAAGTACAGTGTCTACATGTTACCAGTTAACATTGTACAAACTACACTCTCTACATGTTAACAGTTAACATTGTACAAACTACAGTCTACATGTTACCAGTTAACACTGTACAAAGTACAGTGTCTACATGTTACCAGATAACATTGTACAAACTACACTCTCTACATGTTAACAGTTAACATTGTACAAACTACAGTCTACATGTTACCAGTTAACACTGTACAAAGTACATGGTCTACATGTTACCAGATAACATTGTACAAACTACAGTGTCTACATGTTTCCAGTTAACATTGTACAAACTACAGTCTCTACATGTTACCAGTTAACATTGTACAAACTACAGTCTCTACATATTACCAGTTAACACTGTACAAAGTACAGTGTCTACATGCTACCAGTTAAGATTGTACAAACTACACTCTCTACATGTTAACAGTTAACATTGTACAAACTGCAGTCTACATGTTACCAGTTACCATTCTACAAACTACAGTCTCTACATGTTACCAGTTACCATTCTACAAACTACAGTCTCTACATGTTACCAGTGAAAACTGAACAAACTACAGTCTCTACATGTTATCAGTTAACATTCTACAAACTATAGTCTACATGTTACCAGTTAACATTGTTCAAACTATAGTCTACAGGTTACCAGTTAACATTGTTCAAACTATAGTCTACATATTACGTAATGGACAATCTGGTTTATGAGGTTTGGGGATGCCGTATATTTGCGGTGTGCGTGAGTCGGTTTTACGTAGGTAGGAATAAAGTGTTTGTGAAATTGTGTTGGCTTTTTTTCATTTGTAGTAGTAATTTGTTCAGTTGTGTCTCGTGTGTCTTTGTTGGATTTGTGTGTATTGGTTTAAATTTGTTCGTGTCTGATAGGATGTTATTCATTTTTTGTATGTATTCATTCGTGTTCATTATTACTATAGCGTTACCTTTATCTGCTTTTAGAATTTTTATGTTTCTGTCTTGTTTTAGGTTTTTAATGGAATTAATGTCTCTTTTTGTAAGGTTGTTTTTTAGTTTTCTGTTTTGTGAAATTATGTTGATAGTTTTGTAAGAAAATTCTTTGAAAAAATCGTTTAAGATGTTGTTTTTAGGTGTTTCTGGAAAATATAAATTTGTAATTTTACCTGGGAAGTTTGGCTGTTGGATGTCAATAAAATTATCTACATGTTACCAGTTAACATTGTACAAACTACAGTCTCTACATGTTACCAGTTAACATTGTACAAACTATAGTCTATATCTTACCAGTTAACATTGTTCAAACTATAGTCTACATGTTACCAGTTAACATTGTTCAAACTATAGTCTACATATTACCAGTTAACATTGTACAAAGTACAGTTCACATGTTACCAGTTAACACTGTACAAACTACAGTCTCTACATATTACCAGTTAACATTGTACAAACTACAGTGTCTACATGTTACCAGTTAATATTATACAAACTACAGTCTCTACATGTTACCAGTTAACATTTTACAAACTATAGTCTATATCTTACCAGTTAACACTACAAACTACAGTCTCTACATGTTACCAGTTAACATTGTACAAATTACAGTCTCTACATGGTAATTTATACAGACCACAGTCTCTACATGTTACCAGTAGACATTGTACAAACTACAGTCTCCACATGTTGCCAGTTAACATTGTACAAACTAAAGTTTCTGCCTGTTACCAGTTAAAATTGAACAAACTACATTCTCTACATGTTACCAGTTAACACTGTACACACTACAGTCTACATGTTACCAGTTATCACTGTACAAACTACACTCTCAACATGTTACCAGTTAACATTGTACAAACTACAGTCTACAATTTACAAGTTAACATTGTACAAACTACAATTTACATGTTACCAGTTAACAATGTACAAACTACAGTCTCTACATGTTACCAGTTGACATTGTACAAACTAAAGTTTCTGCCTGTTACCAGTTAAAATTGAACAAACTACATTCTCTACATGTTACCAGTTAACACTGTACACACTACAGTCTACATGTTACCAGTTAACACTGTACACACTACAGTCTACATGTTACCAGTTAACACTGTACAAAGTACAGTGTCTACATGTTACCAGTTAACATTGCACAAACTACACTCCCTGCATGTTACCAGTTAACATTGTACAAACTACAGTCTACATGTTACCAGTTATCACTGTAAAAACTACAGTCTCCACATGTTACCAGTTAACATTGTACAAACTACAGTGTCTACATGTTACCAGTTAACATTGTACAAATTACAGTCTCCACATGTTACCAGTTAACATTGTACAAACTACAGTCTACATGTTACCAGTTAACATCGTACAAACTACAGTCTACATGTTACCAGTTAACATTGTATAAACTACAGTGTCTACATGTTACCAGTTAACATTGTACAAACTGAAGTGTCCACATGTTACCAGTTAACACTACAAACTACAGTCTCTACATGTTACCAGTTAACATTGTTCAAAGTACAGTCTCTACATGGTAATTTATACAGACCACAGTCTCTACATGTTATCAGTAGACATTGTACAAACTACAGTCTCCACATGTTACCAGTTAACATTGTACAAAGTACAGTCTCTATATGTTATCAGTTAACATTGTGCAAAATAAAGTCTACATGTTACCAGTTAACACTGTACAAACTACACTCTCCACATGTTACCAGTTAACATTGTACAAACTACAGTCTACAATTTACAAGTTAACATTGTACAAACTACAATTTACATGTTACCAGTTAACAATGTACAAACTACAGTCTCTACATGTTACCAGTTGACATTGTACAAACTAAAGTTTCTGCCTGTTACCAGTTAAAATTGAACAAACTACATTCTCTACATGTTACCAGTTAACACTGTACACACTACAGTCTACATGTTACCAGTTAACACTGTACAAAGTACAGTGTCTACATGTTACCAGTTAACATTGCACAAACTACACTCCCTGCATGTTACCAGTTAACATTGTACAAACTACAGTCTACATGTTACCAGTTATCACTGTAAAAACTACAGTCTCCACATGTTACCAGTTAACATTGTACAAACTACAGTGTCTACATGTTACCAGTTAACATTGTACAAATTACAGTCTCCACATGTTACCAGTTAACATTGTACCAACTACAGTCTACATGTTACCAGTTAACATCGTACAAACTACAGTCTACATGTTACCAGTTAACATTGTATAAACTACAGTGTCTACATGTTACCAGTTAACATTGTACAAACTGAAGTGTCCACATGTTACCAGTTAACACTACAAACTACAGTCCCTACATGTTACCAGTTAACATTGTTCAAAGTACAGTCTCTACATGGTAATTTATACAGACCACAGTCTCTACATGTTATCAGTAGACATTGTACAAACTACAGTCTCCACATGTTACCAGTTAACATTGTACAAAGTACAGTCTCTATATGTTATCAGTTAACATTGTGCAAAATAAAGTCTACATGTTACCAGTTAACACTGTACAAACTACACTCTCCACATGTTACCAGTTAACATTGTACAAACTACAGTCTACAATTTACCAGTTAACATTGTACAAACTACAATTTACATGTTACCAGTTAACAATATACAAATTACAGTCTCTACATGTTACCAGTTGACATTGTACAAACTAAAGTTTCTGCCTGTTACAAGTTAAAATTGAACAAACTACATTCTCTACATGTTACCAGTTAACACTGTACACACTACAGTCTACATGTTACCAGTTAACATTGCACAAACTACACTCCCTACATGTTACCAGTTTACATAATACTAACTATATTCTGTAATTACATAAATATAATAATAATTCACATAACTGTAATAATAATATACACTTAATGTGATAGTCATGAAGGTTATCATATCTGTAAAGAATTACTGACATAATGACATTGTCATTTTCTTATTACAGGCAATAAACGAACCTTTTACTACAACCTTTTGACGGTCTATTTGGACAAGGATCATCTGGGATGTTACAAGTGTTATTATATCGTTGTTATGACAATATTTTAACAACGCTAGCTATTTATGTATTATTCAACTTGTATTGTCCTTTCTACCTCTCACAACGTGTTACTATATTGTTGTTAGCTGTGTTTTCAGTAACAACTTTATTTATTATTTGAGTATTGTTCAATCAGTGTATATATATTTTATTCTACTGTATTGAGTATCTAAACTGTTGCTAGATGGCACTCTAAACAGTTTGGTTTTAGAATTTCGCACAAAGCTACTCGAGAGCTATCTGTTCTAGCCGTCCCTAATTTAGCAGTGTAAGACTAGACTAATGACTACAGCTAGTCATTACCACCCACCGCCAACTCTTGGGCTACTCTTTTACCAACGAATAGAGTGATTGATCGTAACATTATAACGCCCCCACGGCTGGGAGGGCTAGCATGTTTAGCGCGACCCTCAGATTACGAGCGCCTTAATGCGCTCGGTCATGCCGGGCCCCACTGTAAACAGACAAGAACAATTTATAAAACGATAGTTTACTGGCTTTTAACCAGATAAATGTGAGAATATATTAATATTTATTATTTATCGAAACATTTGTTTAGTCCCTGTTAATGAAATGCGTCTCGCAAAATAGTCCGATTGGACGAAGTTTTCCACACGTCACTAATAACGTCATCGGAAATAGTGTTCTTCTGTCCAATCAACAGCGTTTTAGCATGGGAATATGTTTCAAGTTCGTGTTGCTTCTTGTGAGTCTTACGTATTTGTTGTTGTCTCAGATTCACAAATTAGAGAAACACAGTCGAGCCACTAAATAGAGACTTCCCAACAGAAAAGCATAAACCCTGATTTATTTGCTGGCTGAGCTAGTTGGTCAGGCTTAGGACACTGTTTTATTGTGCAGTAATGGTTGTAGTTAGTTGTTCGTAAGGCCTAACTCACTTAAGCGACAGGTATCGTTTAAAGTCCCCAAATGGCGAAACGCTCTGCTATATTATTTTAACCTTAACAAAGTAATTTATTTAAGGCTGGGCTCATCAAACGTGTTCTGCTTCTTTCAAAAGATTAGAAAAAATTATTCGTAGACATTTATACACACAGACAGCGCTTGGTCAAAAGCACGTGATCTTCTTACGGCAGTAACTATAGCTTTATGATATTATTGTGTTTTTTAATTTCGCGCAAAGCTACTCGAGGGCTATTTGCGAGATATAGTATAGACTGTCAAATAGTACTTGACAGTCAATGGAAAAACTGGTCACGACGTTTCACAAGCAAAGACATGATAAAATGACATGAACCAACTCTGATATGGTGGTTAACAACAAAACTGGATCAGTGGCATGGTGGTTAAAGACAGAGTTGGATCAATGGAATGGTGATTAAAGACAGAGCTTAATCAGTGGCATGGTGGTTAAAGACAGAGCTGGCTCAGTGGCATGATGGTTAAAGACAGTGTTGAATCAGTGGAATGGTGGTTAAAGACAGAGCTTAATCAGTGGAATGGTGGTTAAAGACAGAGCTGGATTAGTGGCATGGTGGTTAAAGACAGAGCTGGATCAGTGGCATGATGGTTAAAGACAGTGTTGAATCAGTGGAATGGTGGTTAAAGACAGAGCTTAATCAGTGAAATGGTGGTTAAAGACAGAGCTGGATTAGTGGCATGGTGGTTAAAGACAGAGCTGGATCAGTGGAATGGTGGTTAAAGACAGAGCTGGATCAATGGAATGGTGGTTAAAGACATAGCTGGATCAATGGAATGGTGGTTAAAGACAGAGCTGGATCAGTGGCATGGTGGTTAAAGATAGAACTGGATCAGTGGCATGGCGGTTAAAGACAGAGCTGGATCAATGGAATGGTGGTTAAAGACAGAGCTGGATCAGTGGCATGATGGTTAAAGACAGTGTTGAATCAGTGGATGGTGGTTAAAGACAGAGCTTATACAGTGAAATGGTGGTTAAAGACAGAGCTGGATTAGTGGCAAGGCGGTTAAAGACAGAGCTGGATCAGTGGAATGGTGGTTAAAGACAGAGCTGGATCAGTGGCATGATGGTTAAAGACAGTGTTGAATCAGTGGAATGGTGGTTAAAGACAGAGCTTAATCAGTGGAATGGTGGTTAAAGACAGAGCTGGATCAGTGGCATGGTGGTTAAAGACGACTGGATCAATGGAATGGTGGTTAAAGACAGAGCTTAATCAGTGGAATGGTGGTTAAAGACAGAACTGGATCAATGGAATGGTGGTTAAAGACAGAACTGGATCAATGGAATGGTGGTTAAAGACAGTGTTAAATCAGTGGAATGGTGGTTAAAGACAGAGCTGGATCAGTGGCATGGTGGTTAAAGACAGAGCTTAATCAGTGGAATGGTGGTTAAAGACAGAGCTGGATCAGTGGCATGGTGGTTAAAGACAGAACTGGATCAATGGAATGGTGGTTAAAGACAGAGCTGGATCAGTGGAATGGTGGTTAAAGACAGAACTGGATCAATGGAATGGTGGTTAAAGACAGAGCTGGATCAATGGAATGGTGGTTAAAGACAGAGCTGGATCAGTGGCATGATGGTTAAAGACAGTGTTGGATCAGTGGCATGATGGTTAAAGACAGTGTTGAATCAGTGGAATGGTGGTTAAAGACAGAGCTGGATCAGTGGCATGGTGGTTAAAGACAGAGCTGGATCAGTGGCATGACGGTTAAAGACAGTGTTGAATCAGTGGAATGGTGGTTAAAGACAGAGCTTAATCAGTGGAATGGTGGTTAAAGACAGAGCTGGATTACTGGCATGGTGGTTAAAGACAGAGCTGGATCAGTGGAATGGTGGTTAAAGACAGAGCTGGATCAGTAGCATGGTGGTTAAAGACAGTTGGATCAATGGCATGGTGGTTAAAGACAGAGTTGGATCAGTGGCATGGTGGTTGAAGACAGAATGGCATATTCTGTACAGTTTTGATTTATGAATAACCATATAAATGTCACAACTTTTATAATGTTAAGTGAGATACTTAAATATATAATCTGTTATTTTAAAATAATTAATATCAGATATAACTTATTTTCGTATTGTAATCATTGTTCTCTTAACAAACATGGATTTGTCCCGTTTCAGTTCTCATGATTTGGACGGTCAGTTTTACTTGAAATTAGTAATTATCAAGAACGTAGTTTTATTTACCACATTCGTTGAAATAAATAAGTTTGTTGTGCAGGGTGTTCGAGATTTAAATCTAAGTATTAGTACCTTTTATAAATATGTATTGTATTTCATCTCTTCGTGCCAAACCCTTCAGAAAAATATCTACCATCATTGACTTGCTTTAAGGAACTAGTAACTGTAGAATATCTTATTGTAGACATCATATTCGGAAGACAGCAAACGAAGTGTTCATGATTCGAACTTGGCATCCCAATGTGACATTATATCTGCAAACTGTCATGTACTCAGTCTAAACGATGTTTGTAACGCCATCTCACGCACAGTAAGTGAATTACAAAATATGTATAATATAAATGTGGAGGATTAGACATTGACGATTCATTATAGAAGCATCCGGGTAATCGGTAAATATGACGACTCATAACCTTAAACATCTGTATTCAATACTCCTGGTGAGTAGATAACCGACAGCCCATTTTATAGGTTTGTGTTTATTAAGAAACAAGCAGACGAACTCTTAACAAACAAAGTTAAAACAGCGTTGTGATTTTGTGATATCTGACGTTAAACATGTGTAAATGCTGAAATGTTCTTTTTTTCCTTTCAAAACAAATTTTAAAATATTTTATTCTACTTTCAAACTAACCAATTTACTAAATTTTTCCTACATTTTTATAAGTTTCAGATTTTACATCAAGAGGAAGTTTTTGTTTAAACCGGTAAGATGTTAACTGCGAATGTTGGATAAACTGTATTGAAATATATTTCATTTTTCCAGGCAATTATTTTAAATTAAATGGTTATGCGTTATAATGTTATTCCTCAACAGATGGCAGGACAAACAATATCTTTGTACGATATTAGCGTGTGCGTGTTTTACCGTTCTATGTGCTGAGTCCCCCGAGAAGAATCGAGTTCCTGATTTTAACTTTGTAAATCCATAGACACGATATTTGCAAAGGATAAATATTTTCAGTGTTAGTATGGTGCTATTAAGAAAGAACAGTTACAAAAACAACAAATAATCTCATAAAAAATTAGATTAAAATATATATAAATATAAAGATGAAAACTTCGACAAAAGTTACATGCGATATGTCGTGAAATATCATTTCTCAATTATAAAATTTCAACCCTAAATTTTAATGGCATTTCACAATAACGACTATTGTAAAGTCTCTACCTCCATAACTGTTTTTCTTAGGTTGAAATTTCGTTGTGTCGCTGTAACCTCTTGACTAACGCATGCTAGTCTAAAAGCGAAGTATCTAAATCCGGAAATGATTTAATAGCTGTGTAACTTTAACTGTAATAAGTGTTTACTTATAACTCAATTACGATTTCTAATTATTTATTTTATCATAGCGCTTATTAACAAACATATGTTAACTGTGATAAAATAGTCCATCGACATTGGACGGGGTGTACATTGTTTAATATTTTTTAATCCGTTTAAATTTGTCGTAGATTTTATAATTTTTTTTATTTTACGTTTTTAACGATTCAACATCCTGAATCATTGTTACTAATAATAAAATTTTAACGTAGAAAATAAAGATTTTATCAGCTCCCGCACCCCGTAAGTGACATAGCGGTAAGACTAACGGTTATAGTGTTAAAAATCGGATTTTCATATTCATGGTGAACACAGCATAAACAACCTATTGTGTACGTTTTTGCTCAGTTACAAACTTTGTTGTATCATATGAAAAGGACAAAAACAATAGTTAGATACTATTTAGCACATTTTAAAACATATATAATTATTTTAAATTTTCGCGATTGCCTTGTTAATTAAAATTTCAAAATAATTAGCAGTTAATAACAAAACTAAATTTACATTTCAGAACGAAAACAATTATATATATATATATTTCACTCAAACTATTGGTACTAGATGGCAGTAGTACAAGTATGATAGTGTGCGTGAGGGTGTGTTCTTATAGTGAAGCCACATCGGGCCTGAGTCTACAAAGGGAAATCGAACCCATAATTTCAGCATTGTCAAACCGTAAACTTACCTTTCTCCCAGCGGGAGATATTATGATAGCACTAGCTCTCGAATGTTTCTGTAGAAGTAGTTTCATACCCTACTAGTAGTGACATACCATACAAGTAATTACATACCCTACAAGTAGTAACATTCTCTACTAGTAGTGACATTCTCTACTAGTAGTGACATACCCTACAAGTAGTGACATATCATACAATTAGTTACATACCCTACAAGTAGTGACATAGCCTACTAGTAGTAACATACCCTACAAGTAGTGACATACCCTAATAGTAGTCGTGACATACCATACAAGTAGTGACATTCTCTACTAGTAGTAGCATACCCTACAAGTAGTGACATACCATACTAGTAGTGACAAACCATACAAGTAGTGACATACCCTACAAGTAGTGACATACCCAAATAGTAGTGGCATACCATACAAGTAGTGACATACCCTACAAGTAGTTACATACCCTACTAGTAGTGACATACCATACAAGTAATTACATACCCTACAAGTAGTGACATAACCTACTAGTAGTAACATACCCTACAAGTATTAACATACCATACTAGTAGTGTATACCCTACAAGTAGTGACATATCATACAATTAGTTACATACCCTACTAGTAGTGAAATACCCTACAAGTAGTGACATACCATACTAGTAGTGACAAACCATACAAGCAATGACATACCATACAAGTAGTGACATACTCTACTAGTAGTGACATACCCAAATAGTAGTGGCATACCATACAAGTAGTGACATACCCAAATAGTAGTGGCATACCATACAAGTAGTGACATACCCTACTAGTAGTGACATACCTACTGGCAATGACATACCCTACAAGTAGTGACATACTGTACTAATAGTGACATACCATAAAAGTAGTGACATTCTCTACTAGTAGTGACAAACCATACAAGTAGTGACATACTCTACTAGTAGTGACATAGCTTACAAGTAGTGACATACTCTACTAGTAGTGACATACCCAAATAGTAGTGGCATACCATACAAGTAGTGACATACCCAAATAGTAGTGGCATACCATACAAGTAGTGACATACCCTACTAGTAGTGACATACCTACTGGCAATGACATACCCTACAAGTAGTGACATACTGTACTAATAGTGACATACCATAAAAGTAGTGACATTCTCTACTAGTAGTGACAAACCATACAAGTAGTGACATACTCTACTAGTTGTGACATAGCTTACAAGTAGTGACATACCCAAATAGTAGTGGCATACCACACAAGTAGTGACACACCCTGCTAGTAATGACATACCTACTGGCAGTGACATACCCTAAAAGTAGTCGTGACATACCATACAAGTAGTGACATACCCTACAAGCTGCGACATACTCTACTAGTAATGACATACCCTACTAGTAGTGATATACCCTACAAGTAGTGACATACTCTACTAGATGTGACATACCTACCCTACTAGTAGTGACACACTCTACAAGTAGTGACATGCCCTGCAAGTAGTGACATACCCTACAAGTTGTGAAATACCCTACAAGAAGTGACATACCATACAAGTAGTGACATGCCCTACTAGTAGTGCCATACCCTACAAGTAGTGACATACCCTACTAATAGTGACATACTATACTAGATGTGACATACTCTACAAGTAGTGCCATACCATACAAGTAGTGGCATACCCTACTAATAGTGACATACTATACTAGATGTGACATACCCTACTAGTAGTGACACACTCTACAAGTAGTGACATACCCTACTAGTAGTGACATACCCTACAAGTAGTGACATACACAACAAGTTGTGATATACCCTACAAGTCGTGACATACCATACAAGTAGTGACATACCTACTAGTAGTGACGTACCCTAAAATGTGGTGAAGTGAAATATTTGAAAACAATGTTAACTGACAATGTAACTTAGGACGTGTTTTTAGGCTCAAACTCACTTATTAAACAAACAATATAAGAATACACCACGTGGTAAACTTATCTTTCTATAAGGAGGTTATATAGCACAAAATAATAACATCATCTCAAATAAAGGTAAATATATCTTGTAAAACGTAGATATTTATGCTTTGATAAGCAGGTTGTAGCTGGTACTTTTGTCTAATTATAAACTGTTGTTAATTAATAAAATAATTAAGAGCAACTTCTTAAAATCGGAGAGCCATTCCATTATCGGTAACAGAATTGGTCAACAAAGAAATGGAACAAAAACATAAGAATCATTATTAGAAACCAAATAAAATATTGTTAAGGAAAATTAGTTTCAAGAAATCTCTCTGTCTCACAACATGGAATAATCTTTCCAAATAAAGAATGTTGTATTTCTTTTTGTGAAAACTTATGTATCGAAAACTTACAAAATAAAAACATAGATTAACATTGGATGGGTCTACACTTCTTTGTTTTAATTACTTGGATAATTTATTATATGAAGAAGGAAAACAAAAGTGTTTGAAAATGTGGATGACAAAACACTTATAACACTTATTCTTTGATAGTTTGTTTAGTCAGATTATTCGTGATGAAACTTTGTAGAATGGACGACAACTGTCTGTTGTGGAGACAAAAGTGTCGATAACTTAAAGACCAAAGACTTTAGAAACGTCATCCTCTGTAAGGCAGTTGCCGTCCATTATACAAAGTTTCACAAAAACTCATTATTGAGGTAAAGATATTATTATGGTTTTCAAGCGAAGCCCAAATTTCTGGATCAATATTCTCCTTATGAGAATGATTTGAGACACGTAACAACTTTTGTATGTTAACCAGAATATGTTTTTAATCCATGACAGCAGAAATTCAAAATACAAACTTATTAACCAGAATATGTTTTTAATCCATTACAGAAAAAATTCTATATGCAAACTTATTAACCAGAATATGTTTTTAATCTCTTACAGGAGAAATTATATATGTAAACTTATTAACCAGAATATGTTTTTAATCTATTACAGTAGAAATACTATATGCAAACTAATTAACCAGAATATGTTTTAATCTATTCTATTACAGAAGAAATCCTCTATGTAAACAAATTAACCAGAATATGTTTTTATTCTATTACAGTAGAAATTCTATGTGCAAACTTATCAACCAGAATATAATTTTAATCCATTACAGTATAAATTTTATATGCAAACTTATTAACCAGAATATGTTTTTAATCCATTACAGTAGAAATTCTATATACAAACTTATTAACCAGAATATGTTTTTAATCTGTTATGATAAAAATTCTACATGCAAACTTATAACCAGAATATGTTTTAATCCATTACAGTAGAAATTCTACATGTAAACTTATTAACCATCATATATTTTTAATCTGTTACAGTAGAAATTCTTTGTGTAAACTTATCAACCAGAATATGTTTTCATCCATTACAGTAGAAATCTTGTATGTAGACTTATTAACCAGAATATGTTTTTATTCTATTCTATTACATTAGAAATTTTGTGTTTCACTTATTGACAAAAATATGTTTTTATTCTATCACAGTACAAATTCTATATGCAAATTTATTAACCAGAATATGTTTTCAATCCATTACAGTAAAAATTCTATATTCAAACTTATTAACCAGAATATGTTTTTATTTATCATATTTCAGTAGAAATCTTGTATGTAAACTTATTAACCAAAATATGTTTTTATTCTATTACAGAAGAAACTGTATATGCAAACTTATTAACCAGAATATGTTTTTAATCTATCAAAGTAGCAATTCTATATGTAAACTTATTAACCAGAATATTTTTTAATCTATTCTATTGCAGTAGAAATCTTGTATGTAAACTTATTAACCAAAATATGTTTTATTCTATTACAGTAAAAATTCTAAATACAAACTTATTAACCACAATATGTTTTTAATCTATTCTATTACAGTAGAAATCCTGTATTTAAAGTAATTAACCAAAATATGTTTTTACTCTATTACAGTAGAAATTCTATATGCAAACTTTTTAACCAGAGTATGTTTGTAATCTATTAAAGTAGAAATTTCATATGCAAACTTATTAACCAGAATATGTTTTTAATCTATTACAGTAGAAATTCTATATGCAAACTTATTTACCAGTATGTGTTTTTAATCCATTAGAGAAGAAATTCTATATGCAAATTTATTAACCAGAATATGTTTATAATCTGTTACAGGAGAAATTCTATATGTAAACTTATTAACCAGAATGTGTTTTTAATCTGTTACAGTAGAAATTCTACATCTAAACTTATTAATCAGAATTTGTTTTTAATCCATTACAGTAAAAATTCTACATGCAAACTTATAACCAGAATATGTTTTAATCCATTACAGTAGAAATTCTACATGTAAACTTATTAACCATAATATATTTTTAATCTGTTACAATAGAAATTCTTTGTGCAAACTTATCAACCAGAATATGTTTTCATCCATTACAGTAGAAATCTTGTATGTATACTTATTGACCAAAATATGTTTTTATTCTATCACAGTACAAATTCTATATGCAAATTTATTAACCAGAATATGTTTTCAATCCATTACAGTAAAAATTCTATATTCAAACTTATTAACGAGAATATGTTTTTAATCTATTCTATTACGGTAGAAATCTTGTATGTAAACTTATTAACCAAAATATGTTTTTATTCTTTTACAGAAGAAATTGTATATGCAAACTTATTAACCAGAATATGTTTTTAATCTATCAAAGTAGAAATTCTATATGTAAACTTATTAACCAAAATATTTTTTAATCTATTCTATTACATTAGAAATCTTGTATGTAAACTTTTTCTCCAGAATATGTTTTTAATCTATTAAAGTAGAAATTCTATATGTAAACTTATTAACCAGAATATGTTTTGATCTATTCTATTACAGTAAAAATCTTGTATCTAAACTTATTAACCAAAATATGTTTTATTCTATTACAGTAAAAATTCTAAATGCAAACTTATTAAACACAATATGTTTTTAATCTATTCTATTACAGTAGAAATCCTGTATTTAAAGTAATTAACCAAAATATATTTTATTCTATTACAGTAGAAATTCTATATGCAAATTTTTTAACCAGAGTATGTTTGTAATCTATTAAAGTAGAAATTTTATATGCAAACTTATTAACCGGAATATGTTTTTAATCCATTCCAGTAGAAATTCTATATGCAAACTTATTCACCAGAATATGTTTTCAATCCATTATAGTAGAAATTCTATGTACAAACTATTTAACCAGAATATGTTTTAATCCATTACGGTAGAAATTCTACATGTAAACTTATTAACCAGAATTTGTTTTTAATCCATTACAGTAAAAATTCTACATGCAAACTTATTAACCAGAATATGTTTTTATTCTATTACAGTAGAAATCTTGTATGTAAACTTATTAACCAAAATATGTTTTTATTCTATCACAGTAGAAATTCTATATGCAAACTTATTAACCAGAATATGTTTTTAATCTATTCTATTATATTAGAAATCCTGTATTTCACTTATTCACCAAAATATGTTTTTATTCTATCACAGTACAAATTCTGTATGCAAATTTATTAACCAGAATATGTTTTCAATCCATTACAGTAAAAATTATATATTCAAACTTATTAACCAGAATATGTTTTTAATCTATTATATTTCAGTAGAAATCTTGTATGTAAACTTATTAACCAAAATATGTTTTTATTGTATTACAGAAGAAATTGTATATGCAAACTTATTAACCAGAATATGTTTTTTAATCTATCAAAGTAGAAATTCTATATGTAAATTATTAACCAGAATATTTTTAATCTATATTATTACAGTAGAAATCTTGTATGTAAACTTATTATCCAAAATATGTTTTTATTCTATTACAGTAGAAATTCTATATGCAAACTTTTTAACCAGAGTATGTTTGTAATCAATTAAAGTAGAAATTCTATATGCAATCTAATTAACCAGAAAATGTTTTTAATCTATTACAGTAGAAATTCTATATGCAAACTTATTTACCAGAATGTGTTTTTAATCCATTTTAAAAGAAATATAATATCCAAACTTATTAAACAGAATATGTTTTTAATCTGTTACAGGAGAAATTCTACATGTAAACTTATTAACCACAATTTGTTTTTAATCCATTGCATTAAAAATTCTACATGCAAACTGATAACCAGAATATGTTTTCATCCATTACAGTAGAAATCTTGTATGTAAACTTATTAACCAAAATATGTTTTTATTCTATTACAGTAGAAATTCTATATGCAAACATATTAACCAGAATATGTTTTAAAATATTCTATTACAGTAGAAATCCTGTATGTAAACTTATTAACCAGAATATGTTTTTATTCTATTACTGTTGAAATTCTATGTGCAAACTTACCAACCAGAATATAATTTTAATCCATTACAGTAGAAATTCTATATGCAAACTTATTAACCAGAATATGTTTTTAATCTGTTATGGTAAAAATTCTACATTCAACCTTATTAACCAGAATATGTTTTTAATCTATTCTATTACAGTAGAAATTCTATATGCAAACTATTTAACCAAAATATGTTTTTAATCCATTACAGTAAAATTTCTACATGCAAACTTATAACCAGAATATGTTTTAATCCATTACAGTAGAAATTCTACATGTAAACTTATTACCATAATATATTTTTAATCTGTTACAGTAGAAATTCTTTGTGCAAACTTATCAACCAGAATATGTTTTCATCCATTACAGTAGAAATCTTGTATGTAAACTGATTAACCAAAATATGTTTTTCTTCTATTACAGTAAAAATTCTATATGCAAACTTATTAACCAGAATATGTTTTTAATCTATTCAATTAGAGTAGAAATCCTGTATTTAACTTATTGACCAAAATATGTTTTTATTCTATTACAGTAGAAATTCTATATGCAAACTTGTTAATCAGAATATGCTTTTAATTTATTAGAGTGGAAATTCTATATACAAACTTATTTACCAGAATGTGTTTTTAATCCATTACAGAAGAAATTCTACATGTAAACTTATTAACCATAATATATTTTTAATCTGTTACAGTAGAAATTCTATATGCAAACTTATTAACCAGAATATGTTTTTAATCTATTCAATTAGAGTAGAAATCCTGTATTTAACTTATTGACCAAAATATGTTTTTATTCTATTACAGTAGAAATTCTATATGCAAACTTTTTAACCAGAGTATGTTTGTAATCTATTAAAGTAGAAATTCTATATGCAAACTTTTTAATCAGAATATGCTTTTAATTTATTAGAGTAGAAATTCTATATACAAACTTATTTACCAGAATGTGTTTTTAATCCATTACAGAAGAAATTCTACATGTAAACTTATTAACCATAATATATTTTTAATCTGTTACAGTAGAAATTCTATGTGCAAACTTATCAACCAGAATATGTTTTCATCCATTACAGTAGAAATCTTGTATGTAAAGTTATTAACCATAATATATTTTTAATCTGTTACAGTAGAAATTCTATATGCAAACTTATTAACCAGAATATGTTTTAATCTATTCTATTACCGAAGAAATCCTATATGTAAACTTATTAACCAGAATATGTTTTTAATCTGTTATGGTAACACTTCTACATGCAACCTTATTAACCAGAATATGTTTTTAATCCATTACAGTAGAAATTCTACATGCAAACTTATAACCAGAATACGTTTTAATCCATTATAGTAGAAATTCTACATGTAAACTTATTTACCATAATATATTTTTAATCTGTTACAGTAGAAATTCTTTGTGCAAACTTATCAACCAGAATATGTTTTCATCCATTACAGTAGAAATCTTCTATGTAAACTGATTAACCAAAATATCTTTTTCTTCTATTAAAGTAAGAATTCTATATGCAAACTTATTAACCAGAATATGTTATTAATTTATTCAATTAGAGTAGAAATCTTGTATTTAACTTATTGACCAAAATATGTTTTTATTCTATCACAGTACAAATTCTATATGGAAATTTATTAACCAGAATATGTTTTTAATCTATTCTATTTCAGTAGAAATCTTGTATGTAAACTTATTAACCAAAACATGTTTTTTTTCTATTAGAGAAGAAATTGTATACGCAAACTTATTAACCAGAATATGTTTTTAATCTATTCTATTACAGTAAAATCCTGTACATAAACTAATTAGCCACAATATTTTTTTATTTTATAACAGTGGAAATTTTATATGCAAACTTGTTAACTGGAATATGTTTTTAATCCATTACAGTAGAAATTCTATATACAAACTTATTAACCAGAATATGTTTTTCATCCATTACAATAGAAATTCTATATGCAAACTTATCAACCAGAATATGTTTTTAATCCATTACAGTAGAAATTCTATATACAAACTTTTTAACCAGAGTATGTTTGTAATCTATTAAAGTAGAAATTTCATTACAGTATAAATTTTATATGCAAAGTTATTAACCAGAATATGTTTTTATTCTATTACAGTAGAAATTCTATATGCAAACTTATTAACCAGAATATGTTTTTATCTATTCTATTACAGTAGAAATCCTGTATTTAAACTTATTTTGTCCAAAATATGTTTTTATTCTATCACAGAACAAATTCTATATGCAAATTTATTAACCAGAATTTGTTTTAAATCCATTACAGTAGAAATTCTTTATGCAAACTTATTAACCAGAATATGTTTTTAATCTATTCTATTACAGTAGAAATCTTGTATAAAAACTTATTTATCAAAATATATTTTTAATATGTTACAGTAAAAATCCTGTATGTAAACTTATTAACCAGAATATGTTTTTATTCTATTACAGTAGAAATTCTATGTGCAATCTTATCAACAACAATATACTTTTTAATCCATTACAGTATAAATTTTATATGCAAACTTATTATCCACAATATGTTTCTAATCTATTCTATTACAGTAGAAATCTTGTATGCAAACTTATTTACCAGAATGTTTTTTTAAACCATTACAGTAGAAATTCTATATGTTAACTTCTTAACCACAATATGTTTTTAATCTGTTACAGGAGAAATTCTATATGTAAACTTATTAACCAGAATGTGTTTTTAATCTTTTACAGTACAAATTCTACATGTAAACTTATCAACCATAATATGTTTATAATCTGTTACAGTAGAAATTCTATATGCAAACTTATTAACCAGAATATGTTTTAATCTATTCTATTACAGTAGAAATCCTGTATGTAAACTTATTAACCAGAATATGTTTTTATTCAATTACAGTAGAAATCTTTGTGCAAACTTATCAATTAGAATATGTATTTAATCCATTACCGTATAAATTTTATATGCAAACTTTTAACCAGAATATGTTTTTAATCCATTAAAGTAGAAATTCTATATGCAAACTTATTAACCAGAATATGTTTTTAATCTGTTACAGTAGAAATTCTACATGCAAACTTATTAACCAGAATATGTTTTTAATCCATTATATTTTAAATTATATATGCAAACTATTTAACCAAAATATGTTTTTAATCCATTACATTAAAATTTCTACATGCAAACTTATAACCAGAATATGTTTTAATCCATTACAGTAGAAATTCTACATGTAAACTTATTAACCATAATATATTTTTATTCTGTTACAGTAGAAATTCTTTGTGCAAACTTATCAACCAGAATATGTTTTTAATCTGTTCTATTACAATAGAAATCCTGTATTTAACTTATTGACAAGAATATGTTTTTATTCTATTACAGTACAAATTCTATATGCAAATTTATTAACCAGAATATGTTTTCAATCCATTACAGGAAAAATTCTATATCCAAACTTATTAACCAGAATATGTTTCTAATCTATTCTATTTCAGTAGAAATCTTGTATGTAAACTTATCAACCAAAATATGTTTTTATTCTATTACAGAAGAAATTGTATATGCAAACTTATTAACCAGAATATGTTTTTAATCTATTCTGTTAGAGTAAAATCCTGTATATAACCTTATTAACCACAATATGTTTTGGTCTGTTACAGTAGAAATTCTATATCTAAACTTTTTAACCAGAGTATGTTTGTAATATATTAAAGTAGAAATTCTACATGCAAACTTATTAACCACAATATGTTTTTAATCTGTTACTGTAGAAATTCTATATGCAAACTTATTATCCAGAATATATTTTAATCTATTAGAGTAGAAATTCTATATACAAACTTATTAACCAGAATATGTTTTCAATCCATTACAATAGAAATTCTATATGCGAACTAATTAAACAGAAAATGTTTTAATCTATTCTATTACAGTAGAAATCCTGTATTTAAACTTATTAACCAAAATATGTTTTTATTCTATTACAGTAGAAATTCTATATGCAAACATTTTAACCAGAGTATGTTTGTAATCTATTAAAGTAGAAATTCCATATGCAAACTTGTTAACCAGAATATTTTTTAATCTGTTACAGTAGAAATTCTATATACAAACTATTTAACCAGAATATGTTTTAATGCATTACAGTAGAAATTCTACATGTAAACTTATTAACCATAATATGTTTTTAATCTGTTACAGTAGAAATCCTGTATGTAAACTTATCAACCAGCATATGTTTTTAATCCATTACAGCAGAAATTCTATATGCAAATTTATTAACCAGAATATATTTTTAATCCATTACAGTAGAAATTCTATATGCAATCTTATTAACCAGAATATGTTTTAATCTATTCTATTACAGTAGAAATCCTGTATTTAAACTTATTAACCAAAATATGTTTTATTCTATTACAGTAGAAATTCTATATGCAAACTTTTAAACCAGAATATGTGTTTAATCTATTAAAGTAGAAATTTTATATGCAAACTTATTAACTAGAATATGTTTTTAATCTGTTACTGTAGAAATTCTATATGCAAACTTATTATCCAGAATATATTTTAATCTATTAGAGTAGAAATTCTATATACAAACTTATTAACCAGAATATGTTTTCAATCCATTACAATAGAAATTCTATATGCGAACTAATTAAACAGAAAATGTTTTAATCTATTCTATTACAGTAGAAATCCTGTATTTAAACTTATTAACCAAAATATGTTTTTATTCTATTACAGTAGAAATTCTATATGCAAACATTTTAACCAGAGTATGTTTGTAATCTATTAAAGTAGAAATTCCATATGCAAACTTGTTAACCAGAATATTTTTTAATCTGTTACAGTAGAAATTCTATATACAAACTATTTAACCAGAATATGTTTTAATGCATTACAGTAGAAATTCTACATGTAAACTTATTAACCATAATATGTTTTTAATCTGTTACAGTAGAAATCCTGTATGTAAACTTATCAACCAGCATATGTTTTTAATCCATTACAGCAGAAATTCTATATGCAAATTTATTAACCAGAATATATTTTTAATCCATTACAGTAGAAATTCTATATGCAATCTTATTAACCAGAATATGTTTTAATCTATTCTATTACAGTAGAAATCCTGTATTTAAACTTATTAACCAAAATATGTTTTATTCTATTACAGTAGAAATTCTATATGCAAACTTTTAAACCAGAATATGTGTTTAATCTATTAAAGTAGAAATTTTATATGCAAACTTATTAACTAGAATATGTTTTTTATCTATTACAGTAGAAATTCTATATGTAAACTTATTAACCAGAATATGTTTTTATCTATTCTATTACAGTAGAAATCTTGTATGTAAACTATTTAACAAAAATATGTTTTATTCTATTACAGTAGAAATTCTAAATGCAAACTTATTAACCACAATATGTTTTTAATCTATTCTATTACAGTAGAAATTCTGTGTTTGAACTTATTAATCGAAATATGTTTTTATTCTATCACAGTAGAAATTTTTTATGCAAACTTATTAACCAGAATATGTTTTTAATGCATTACAGTAGAAATTCTATATGCAAACTTATTAACCAGAATATGTTTTTAATCCATTACAGTAGAAATTCTACATGAAAACTTATTAACCAGAATATGTTTAAAATATATGACAATAAAAATTCCATATGCAAACTCATTAACCAGAATATGTTTTTAATTTATTCTATTACAGTAGAAATCCTGTATTTAACTTATTAACCAGAATATGTTTTTAATCCATTACAGTAGGAATTCTATATGCAAACTTATTAACCAGATTATGTTTTTAATCTATTACAGTAGACATTCTTTGTGCAAACTTATCAACCAGAATATGTTTTCATCCATTACAGTAGAAATCTTGTATGTAAACTGATTAACCAAAATATCTTTTTCTTCTATTACAGTAGAAATTCTATGTGCAAACTTTTTAACCAGAGTATGTTTGTATTCTATTAAAGTAGAAATTCCATATGCAAACTTGTTAACCAGAATATGTTTTTAATCTGTTACAGTAGAAATTCTATATACAAACTATTTAACCAGAATATGTTTTAATCCATTACAGTAGAAATTCTACATGTAAACTTATTAACCATAATATGTTTTTAATCTGTTACAGTAGAAATCCTGTATGTAAACTTATTAACCAGAATATGTTTTTAATCTATTACAGTAGAAATACTATATGCAAACTAATTAACCAGAATATGTTTTAATCTATTCTATTACAGAAGAAATCCTGTATGTAAACTTATTAACCAGCATATGTTTTTAATCCATTACAGCAGAAATTCTATATGCAAATTTATTAACCAGAATATATTTTTAATCCATTACAGTAGAATTTCTATATTCAATCTTATTAACCAGAATATGTTTTAATCTATTCTATTACAGTAGAAATCCTGTATTTAAACTTATTAACCAAAATATGTTTTTATTCTATTACAGTAGAAATTCTATATGCAAACTTTTAAACCCGAATATGTGTTTAATCTATTAAAGTAGAAATTTTATATGCAAACTTATTAACTAGAATATGTTTTTTATCTATTACAGTAGAAATTCTATATGTAAACTTATTAACCAGAATATGTTTTTATCTATTCTATTACAGTAGAAATCTTGTATGTAAACTATTTAACAAAAATATGTTTTATTCTATTACAGTAGAAATTCTAAATGCAAACTTATTAACCACAATATGTTTTTAATCTATTCTATTACAGTAGAAATCCTGTACGTAAACTTATGAACCAAAATATGTTTTATTCTATTACAGGAGAAATTCTATATGCAAACTTATTTACCAGAATATGTGTTTAATCCCTTACAGTAGAAATTTTACATGCGAACTTCTTAACCAGAATATGTTTTTAATCCATTACTGTAGAAATATTTTTCATACAAACTTATTAACCAGAATATGTTTTTAATCTGTTACAGTAGAAATTCTACAAGTAAACTTATTAACTAGAATATGTTTTTAATCTATTCTATTACAGTAGAAATCTCGGAAGTAAACTTATTAACCCAAATATGTTTTTATTCTATTACTGTAGAAATTCTATATGCAAACTTATTAACCAGAATATGTTTTTAATCCATTACATTAGAAATTCTACATGCAAACTTATTAACCAGAATATGTTTTTAATCTGTTAGAGTAGAAATTTTACATGTAAACTTATTAACCAGAATATGTTTTTAATCTATTACAGTAGAAATTCTATATGTAAACTAATTAACCAGAATATGTTTTAATCTATTCCATTACAGTAGAAATCCTGTATGTAAACTTATTAACCAGAATATGTTTTTATTCTATTACAGTAGAAATTCTATGTGCAAACTTATCAACCAGAATATGTTTGTAATCCATTACAGTATAAATTTTATATGCAAAGTTATTAATCAGAATATGTTTTTAATCCATTACAGTAAAATTCTATATGCAAACTTATTAACCAGAATATGTTTTTAATCTCTTACAGTAGAAATTCTATATGCAAACCTATTAACCAGAATATGTTTTTAATCCATTATTTTAGAAATTCTATATGCAAACTATTTAACCAGAATATGTTTTTAATCCATTTTAGTAAAAATTCTACATGCAAACTTGTAACCAGAATATGTTTTAATCCATTACAGTAGAAATTCTACATGAAAACTTATTAACCATAACATGTTTTTAATCTGTTACAGTAGAAATCCTGTATGTAAACTTACTAACCAGAATATGTTTTTATTCTATTACAGTAGAAATTCTTTGTGCAAACCTATCAACCAGAATATGTTTTTGATCCATTACAATAGAAATCTTGTATGTAAACTTATTAACCAAAACATATTTTTATTCTTTTACAGTAGAAATTTTATATGCAAATTTATTAACCAGAATATGTTTTTATTCTATAACAGTAGAAATTCTATATGCAAACTTATTAACCAGAATATGTTTTTAATTTATTCTATTAGATTAGAAATCCTGTATGTAAACTTATTAACCAAAATATGTTTTTATTCTTTTAGAGTAAAAATTCTATATGCAAATTTATTAACCAGAATATTTTTTAATCTATTACACTAGTGACGTCACTATATGTTTTTGAAATTTGTTCTGACAAACAAATAACTTTTCCTCATTGTGCGTAAAAATTAAATTCCACCCCTAAACTTATCGCTTGAAAACTTTAAATCTTAACTTGCCATCCTCCACCAATCAGATTCAGAAGTCTCTATGACACGTGATATAGAGTATGATGGTTAGCCAATGAGCGGTGTCTAGTTAAGGTTATGCAGTTACTGTGAATCTTTCTGAGATTATACTGTACCGGACAATACTGTACTGGATAAAATTAGCATTCTTTAAAAAAGGTTTTACTGGGTGAATAAGTTGTTACTTTTATTGTGCTCATGGTTTGATATTATAAAAACTTTGCAAAAAGTGTGACATTTTGTTGACAGATGGCAAGACGATCGTAGAAATATTACCCGAAACCCAATGATTTTTTTAAAATTATTATTTACATAAACATCGAGGTATTAAGATGGTTAATTTAATATTTTATATCATTACATATACACATTTCTGGCTGCATTAATGTAATTGTTTTAATTTTGTGGTCATTGTATAAAAAATCCTGGATTTTAAAGCTCTTAAGTACCGTTTATCGTGTGTAAAAAGTCCTAAATGTTATATGTTATTTACTTTATTTCATGTTTGTTTCTAAATTTCGCGCAAAGCTACACGGTTTTGTTTCTTTATTGACTCATTCCTAACTGTTATTAAAGACAAGAGCTAAGCTCGGGAAACGTTCTGCACATCTTATCGTTTGGTACTCACGCAGATGGAATAGAGCTTTATAGATTGGATTGTTAAATGCATTTATACACCAGTGTATAAAATATACACATTGGTGTATAAAATCCGTTTTAAACTCTGGTAATAAACGGTCTGATAACCCTAAATTTGTTACCTTTAATTCGATGCGTAAGAGACGTGCGCTTCGTAATCTGAGGGTCGCGGGTTTGCGCCCACATCGAGCTAAACATGCTCGCCCTCCCAGTCGTGGGGTTGTATAATGTAACGATCAATCCCACTATATGTTGGTAAAAGAGTAGCCCAAGAGTTGGTGGTGGGTGGTGATGACTAGCTGCCTTCCCTTTGGTCTTACACTGCTAAATTAGGGACGACTAGGACAGATAGCCCTCGAGTAGCTTTGTGCGAAATTCCAAAACAAACAAATAATTCAATGCATCGTTTTATATCTCTTTCAAAACCATTTTACTAAAACACAAACCACAACTAACGGTACGGGACTTCAAGTGGTTTGAATAATAAATTTATTACCTATTTATGACTTCATTCATTTGATGGTGTTTATCGTCCGATACACTTTGTATTTTCGTGGAACGTTCTTAAAGAAGCTGTAAAGCTAAACATTAAGCGTGTAATTAAATATAAATAACCAACTTAAGCTTATGAAATAGTTTTGTTCTAATTTCGAAATGTTTTAACATTTGTAAAACGTACAAACTGTGTTTCTCTAAAATTATTTAAAATATAAGTTGCAAATTCTGGAACACGAACAGCACCTGCATATGTCTAAAATAAGTTGGAAAAGATTAGTAAAACAATTTTTTTTTCACTTAGTGTCCACAGAAAAATAAAACCTAAAACAATTACGCGACCTTAAATTTGACACAACCACGAAATATTAGGCTTGTATATTATATGCTGGTTTCATAACACGCCTATTAATTTGTCTTCCGTTATAATACAACACTTCGTTTTTCCTAAAATGGTACAGTCTATGGTGACTTTCTTCATAACAATTGATCAGACGCATTATCCAATCACTGTCGTCCTGACCTTGCGAGAGGTGGTAATCTTTGCTCGATACTTACACCGCTAGTTGCTATACGCTGTACTTTCTTCCGTTAAATCGTTGCCAGTCGTTATTCGACGAATCAGAAAGACCGTGAATCTCGGGGCTGTGCCCCTTTGTATTATTAACTTGTAAAACCTGTAAAACCTACACTGTTATTGGCTTATTTTAACAAATAGAAATTGTAGAATATAATCACGTGACACGCTACGTGCCGATAGCGCCATAAAACACTCTTCGTTGTTAAACTGAAATTGAAAGAAAAAATATTTTCGGATATTATAAAAAATCATATTAAAAAACAAATCAATCATTTCAAACTATCCGATTAATTGAAATAAAAACAAATTGATAATGTCTTCATCAACAAAATGCGATTTCTTGTGTAGTTAGCAGTGAAATATGAACAGTGTAAATGCAACCCAATAAATTCGGTAAAACTTGTTATAACACTAAAGATAAAATCAAATCTCCGGCTTATTTTATTCACTGATTATGACACGTCTCATACATTATAAAAATACAGAATATAAGAGAGATACATAATTAATGTCGTTCAAATGTTACATTTAAAACCTTTTTAAAACATAAATTAGTGTGGAATACGGTTATTACGAATAATAAATTCATCTAAGTTTGTGAAAATTTTAACACGGGAATAAGAAATACATCTACAAAATAACATTCACAATATTCCAAATCACAACAAATAATAAAGTTTCTGATAAATATTAAAACTATATAACAACTCAGAACATTAGTACTGTCTTAGTAAGCGACTCTCTTATTGGTCATTTTTTTAACCAATCCTACACAGATAAGTAGTGTGCCATTTACTGATCAATTTAACATTGCCGGTTCTATTGAATGTTTTTGATCAGTAATATTACATGAGCATATAAGTGTTTACTGAACGTTTGTGCCTCCCCTTACGTTTTACTGATATCACTATTAAAACAAACGCGACAGCAAACATCCACTTTCTGTTAAGTCTGGTTGAGCCTTCAGGAGTGTATCTCCCGCCCCGAAAATTATGGTTCAGCCTTTATATTTTAGAATGACTCACGCTACAGGCTAACTCCTCTTTTACTAGTTTTTGTTTGGTCTGTTAACAATGCATCTCGCGCCCTGCAAGTTTTAGCTCCGTCTTCCTCTCCTTATAAGAACTCTCGCTTGGAGATTGTTTTCTTGTAGCTCCGCCTCTAATTGTCAATTTCTGATAAATAACAACAATTTCTGTTTAGGTTGTTTCATCAAATTACAAACTACCGTTTTTGAAAAGTTCACCTCACCCGTTATTAATTATTTCTACAAATTGCACGCTATATTATCAGAAGTCTTCCCTTAATTTTAAACCTTTCGAATATAACAAAGTCGAAAACTTCGTGCTATTTGAAATTATTTCAATAAGGGTAGTTTCGAGAAGCTCCGCCTTTGTTGTTTCAGCAAATTACAAACAACAATTATTGAGAAGCTCCGCCTTTTTTTCTTTCTTATTATATTTTAGTATAACTCATGATAAAGGCTATGAAGAACACACTAACAGATCTGTGGACAGAGAATAATACTTTGTCAGAAATACCTGTGACGTACATTCAACATTATCGATAAATTAACAAATAAATGACAATGGGTATATTTTTAATTTCCTCATAGCGTGACAGTTGTTACAACATAGTGGCGTGAGAGATTATTTTATTCAGAGGTAATTAATTACTTTTAAAGAATGATCAGATACTATTGGTTATTGATATATGAAAGTTATTGTTATCGGATACTTTGTAGCAAACTAATAACACTTTATATGTGTGTTTGTTTCTTTTTCTCTTTTTTCTTCATTTTAGAGAATGAAATTTTGTAAACAGATATTTTGTTATTGTTGTAAGTCTTTCACTTTAGAGTAGCTACTGTCATTATTGTTGTAAATATTTCACTTTAGGGTAGCTACTATCATTATTGTTGTAAATATTTCACTTTAGGGTAGCTACTATCATTATTGTTGTAAATATTTCACTTTAGGGTATCTACTGTCATTATTGTTGTAAGTCTTTCACTTTAGGGTATCTACTGTCATTATTGTTGTAAATATTTCACTTTAGGGTAGCTACTATCATTATTGTTATAAATATTTCACTTTAGGGTATCTACTGTCATTATTGTTATAAGTCTTTCACTTTAGAGTATCTACTGTCATTATTGTTATAAGTCTTTCACTTTAGGGTAGCTACTGTCATTATTGTTGTAAATCTTTCACTTTAGGGTAGCTACTGTCATCACTATTGTAAATATTTCACTTTAGGGTAGCTACTGTCATCACTGTTGTAAATATTTCACTTTAGGGTAGCTACTGTCATTATTGTTGTAAATATTTCACATTAGGGTAGCTACTGTCATTACTGTTGTAAATATTTCACTTTAGGGTAGCTACTGTCATTATTGTTGTAAGTCTTTCACTTTAGGGTAGCTACTGTCATTATTTTTGTAAATCTTTCACTTCAGGGTAGCTACTGTCATTATTGTTGTAAATCTTTCACTTTAGAGTAGCTACTGTCATTATTGTTGTAAATCTTTTACTTTAGAGTAGCTACTGTCTTTATTGTATTAAGTCTTTCACTTCAGGGTAGCTACTGTCATTATTGTTGTAAATCTTTCACTTTATGGTAGCTACTGTCATTATTTTTGTTAGTTTTTCACTTTATGGTAGCTACTGTCATTATTGTTGTAAGTCTTTCACTTTAGGGTAGCAACTGTCATTATTGTTATAAATCTTTCACGTTAGAGATGCTTCTGTCATTATTTTTGTTAGTTTTTCACTTTAGGGTAGCTACTGTCATTATTGTTGAAAATCTTTCACTTTAGGGTAGCTACTGTCATTATTGTTATAAATATTTCACTTTAGAGTAGCTACTGTCATTATTGTTGTAAATATTTCACTTTAGAGTACCTACTGTCATTATTTTTGTTAGTTTTTCAATTTAGGGTAGTTACTGTCATTATTGTTGAAAATCTTTCACTTTAGGGTAGCTACTGTCATTATTGTTGTAAATATTTCACTTTAGAGTAGCTACTGTCATTATTGTTGTAAATCTTTCACTTTAGAGTAGCTACTGTCTTTATTGTATTAAGTCTTTCACTTTATGGTAGCTACCGTCATTATTGTTGTAAATTTTTCACTTTAGGGTAGCTACTGTCATTATTGTTGTAAGTCTTTCACTTTAGGGTAGCAACTGTCATTATTGTTGTAAGTATTTTACTTTAGGGTAGCTACTTTCGCTCCCTCTCAGTACAAAAATTGACTTTACTGTTTAATAAATAAGAATAAAAGGACAAGTTTTATGTAATTTAATAATTTGTTTGTGTTAAAACATGTAGGTTATTTATAAATAATTTGATTGTGTTAGAACATATAGGTTATTTTTAAATAATTTGATTGTGTTAGAACATGTAGGTTATTAATAAATAATGTGTTTGTGTTAGAACATGTAGGTTATTTATAAATAATGTGTTTGTGTTAGAACATGTAGGTTATTTATAAATAGTTTGTTTGTGTTAGAACATATAGGCTATATATAAATAATTTGTTTGTGTTGGAACATGTAGGCTATTTATAAATCCAGACAATTTAAAATAATATAATTGTAACTGAAACACTTTAAGTATTGTAAAAAATGAAAGTAAATCCGTTTTTAGAGTTTATAAAAATTTATAATTAAGCTAATTATATATATTGTGTAAATATATGTAATCAGTCAGTTTTGAACAATTTTATTAATTGAATAGAATGATAACTACACGATTATACCTGAATTCTAACCATGGTTAGTGGCATTCTGACACAGGCACGTTGTTACATCTGGTGCCTTCGTTGTGTGCACAATGTTTTTCACACACCCCTATATTATCTCATGGGAATGAACCGCAAACATCAAACTTGTCTTTTGTTGTTCCTAGTTAACTCAATTAACAATTCAATTAAACAATTTATGGGCACTGTCGTTATAGAATTAAATAAGATATATATTTATATATATATATCTATATTTATATATCTCTTATATAACTCTTTGTGATAAATATTTATTTAATTAATTAAACTTTTAACAATTGCTTCGTCACAATTGAAATTCTTATATTTTTCCTTTTTCATCATTGGGCAATGTAATGGTTGCGTCACAGAATATCTGAATTGGGTGTTCTTTTTGTAGCGTAATAAGCTGTTGAAATTTTGACTTCCAGATCAAACCAGTTCACTCATCCTATTATAGTTTATACTTTCGACGTGTTACCGAAACAATCCAATCGGAGTTTAGCTCTATATATAACGTGCAACAAAATTCTTAAAATATTAAAGACGGGCAACCGTCATCCGAGAAGAAATTACGTAATATAATAACAACCAACCAATCATGCTCCACATCCGATGACAATTCATGATAATACGATGTTTAGTCACACCTAAATGAACGACTAGAGACATCTGCAGATGCTAACAAGAAACAGACGGCAAAAGCATAAAAAAAATGTGCCAGTAATCTTATGCCTGAAACACGTGGGTATTCCCGCTGATGGTATTATAACATATTTTCCTTTATTTTAAAACATTGGTACTCAGAAGAAAACTTGGTTTCTAATTCATATGATAAAAATAAACAATACAGATAAATTTCTTAGAACTAAAGTAAAGGTGATTGTGGGGCCCTTCATGGCCAAGCGTGTTTAGGCCTGCGATTCGTTATCTGAGGTTCGCATCCCCTTTCAGCCGTGGGGGCATTAAAACGTGATAGTCCCATTATTCGTTGGTAAAAGACTAGCCCAAGAGTTGGCGGTGGGTGGTGATGACTAGCTGCCTTCCCTCCAGTTTTATACTGCTAAATTAGGGACGGCTAGCGCAGATAGCCCAATAGTAGCTTTGCGCGAAATTCAAACAATCAGTTATAGTTCCATGGAAATAGTCTCACCAATCTCATAAGAACTGACATAGACGACTGTTACAACACTCAAAATTTAATTAATAATGGAATATTGCTTTGGTATCAAAAATACCAAGTAGAACAATTAAAAACTCCGGCAATAGTTGTAACACAGTGTTACAACTGCCAAAGATATGGACATGTTTCAGCAGCCTGCTTAGCAACACCGAGGTGCTGCGGATGTGGCGGGGAACACCATATCAACCAATGTAAAAAAGAAAAAGAAACGCCTAAATGTTGTAACTGTGGTCAAACCCACACAGCAAATTATAAAGGATGCGAGAAATATAAACAAATAAAGCAACGCATTTTTCAGATCAGAACACCAACCGAACAGAATCAACCGAAAACAAGCAGTTTACCTAAAACAGACACACCAACAGAACAGAATCAACCAAAAACAAGCAGCCAACCTGAAACAAGCACATCAACAGAACATAATAAAACAACAAAAACCACATATGCAGAAATGTTAAAAGGAAAAGAACCACATAAACAACAAGTACAGAAGACTAATACACAGAACAAGAACACATTAACACAAAAACCAAAAGAAAACAACACAACCATACAAGAAACCAATAGTAACACAACAGATAAAACAAGCCTGTTTTCAACAGTGTTTAAAAATGTAATAACAGAGTTTATAACAGAATACACCAAACCAAACCAGACAACTAATTTTATAGAACTACTGATCACTATTACCATAAAACACGTCACACCTCATATACCCTACATTATAACTACACTAACAGGTTACATGCTCACAGCACAATGTTCACAGTAGTGTATATCAACATCCAAGGTGCAATAGCTTCCAAGAAACATGAGATCGAAGACCTAATAGAAGAATTAAACCCCCAGATTATAATAATAAGTGAAACTTTAACATATAATAATAATAGATTTAAAATACCTTATTACTCAATAATTAGAAAAGACAGGAAAAATAAAAATGATGAAAACAGAGGCATTATGCTGCTTCATAAAGTAGATTTATCTGTAGAAGAAATAGAATTGAACAGTAACAATGAACATGTTACTGTAGATATCCTCCAATTAAATAAAACTAAAATAACCGTAGCAGGAATTTACTGCTCACCCAATAAACAATTAGATACAACATTACTAAATAACATCTTTTCCCACAATCAAAACACCATAGTCATAGGAGATTTAAATAGTAAAAATGTTACCATTGGATGCCGAAGTTCTAATTCAAATGGTAGAAAATTAATAAAATTTATTGATGATAATAACATAGCTTTATTGAATGATACCACCCCAACACATACATCCTATTCCACTAACTCTAGTGACATACTAGATCTGTGTATGTGTACATATAATTTAAGCCAGAAATTAGTAAAATTTCAAGTGGGAAAAGATGTAGATAGTGATCATCTCCCAATTTTTTGCGTCTTCGATCTCACCCCCTATAAAAATATAACATATAGGAAAGAAAAATTTAATTACAGTAAGGCAAATTGGCAATGCTATAAACAAGAATTAGATAATCTATTACCTAATGAAATTATTAAAGAAGTTAAAACGCACGTCGAAATGGACAACTATTGTCAAACAATCACGGATTGCCTTCAGAAAGCAGCCAAGGTAACAATACCAAAACAACACCACAAAACAACAATCAACACATGGAAACCCACCACAGAAATAATCAACCTAATAAAAAAGCGCAGACAACTAAGAAGACAGTACATGATTACAAGAAACAGAGAAACTAAAACACAAATAAACAACATTAGAAATCACATCAGAACTCAAATAAAACAAAAAAAACAAAAAAAATGGGACAATTACTGTAATAAACTAAACGACATAACTGACCCGAAAAAATTCTGGTCACATCTTAAAAGATTCACAAGTGAAAACACAAACACAAAGAAATATCCTCCACTTGAACATAATAACATCATTGCACGTACAAATAAAGAAATAGCCGAAGCTTTCAAGGATCAACTCCAAAATACATTTAAAACTCACACAGATCCAGAAATGAATACAAACTTCTACAATAAAGTCACTAATCACATAACAAACAATAAACATCAATATGAACCAATATTTCCAGTAAACATAACTGATACAAATACAAGTTCTAACACTGATTTTGAAAGCACATTACTAACAAAGGAAATATCCCTACATGAAATACTAGAAGCAATAAAAAACACCAAAAACAAAGCGCCAGGAGAAGATGAAATACAAGCTATTCTCCTAAAAAACGGCACTCCGAAATTGTTTGACCACCTAAATTCTCTATTTAACTTATCGCTATCCTCAGGATATATCCCAGTTTCTTGGAAGCTAGCAAATATTTTAATGTTCCATAAGGAAGGAAAACCAGCGAATAAACCAAATAGCTACCGACCAATCAGTCTGACCAGCTGTGTAGGCAAAATTCTCGAAAGAATAATAAGTAATAGACTCTCCACATTCTTGGAGGTAACATCAAAATTACCAGAAGAACAGAATGGATTCAGAAAATTTAGACAAACGACAGACCATTTAATAAGATTAACCGAAACCATTATAGATAGTTTCAACAAAAAAGAATGTACAGTCGCTTGTTTCCTCGATATCGAGAAAGCATTCGACACCATTTGGCACGATGGTCTAAGGTTCCGAATGAATGAAATGGAACTACCGCGAGGAATTATTCGCTGGTTATCTAACTTTCTGGAAAACAGAAAATGTAGAGTAAACGTAGAAGGAACTTTTTCCGAATACTTTACTCCACTAGCTGGTGTCCCACAGGGAGGGGTGGTTAGCCCTATACTCTTCATCATGTATGTTAATAATATTCCATTGAAGGATCCAAATCATGGATTCTCATCACAGTTCGCAGATGATGTGGCAATCTGGAAAAGTGCTGCAACACCCACGATAGCAGCTACAAACATACAACCACAATTAAATAGAATTAGTGAATACTGTGAAAAATATAGAATTAAAATAAACACAGCAAAAACTCAGCTCGTACTCTTTACGAAATCGCCAAAACACAGGAAACAACAGTTAGAAATATATATGAATGGCACGCTGCTCCAGATTGCCCAATCAGGAAAATTTTTAGGTCTGACTTATGATTCAAAATTAACTTGGATCAATGATGTCAACGAAATTAAAAATAAAATTTGGCGAAGAACCAACTATGTTAGGAGTCTAACTGGCAAACACAGTGGAGCATCTACAGATAATATTTTGAAAATATACAAAACATATATTTGACCAGTAATAGACTATGCAGCTCCAGCATGGGTAACTGTAAGTAATGAAACAATAAAAACCAAACTACAAACAATACAAAACACACTTCTCACAACAGCATACAGAGTTCCGAGAGCAACATCATCTAACTTCATCCATAATTACTCGAACATACCAACAATATCAGATAGACTCCTAAATATTACAATTAGGTATTTTAACAAAAATTGGAAGAAAAATGATTTGTTATGCGAACTAGATAGGTACCTTATACATGATGAAGAAAATCCTAAATACCTCTCCCCAATTAATATATATATTAAACATAAAGAAAAATAAATTAAAGTAAAATATGTATGTATATGAACTTTAAATCTTGTATTTATAGTTTACATATTTATGTATTTTAAAATAATAATAAGATAAAAAAAAAATTGCCACCAGCAAGCTTGACTACTGTGAATAAGAGACTATAAATGGACATTGCCCTGAAAAGGACCTAACAAACGAACAGTTAGGGAAAATATGTTCAGGAAGGAGGAAGAGTTCAAAGTGAACCTGACCCTCCAGGGCAAAATACCCAAATACCATTGACCAAGGAAACAGTCTCCCGTATAGCGTTATGAAACTACCACCTATTGTGTGAATTGAAAAACTTTTTAATTAAAAATTAATAAATGCATATTTTCTCAAATATTAAATTAGAATGGAGGTTCAGAATATCATTTCTAATTAATGCATTCATAAGAACTACCACAAATAATAAAACGGATAACGCAGAGAGTGGGCCTTATTTTTTATTATTCAAGTGAGAACAATACTTTTTAATCACAACTGTGGTTATTCTGAAAGCAAATCAAAGACGTAAACCTTTACCCTATACCCAGCTGGCTTTGTGACTCATCATTTTGAGATAAACTACATCATTTGTAATATCCTAAGATAAAGAAACTATGAAAAAGGAAGGCACAATCCATTGCCCCTCCAACAGGAATTTTAACATATTTAATTAATTTTTATGTGTCTTAATATTTACAAATTTTCCTCTTTAATTTTTGAATTTCTAATATTCAGTGTCCAAATTGTTTATTTTAATAATCGTACATTATTTTCTGATGGTATTGGGTTAACAAAATTATTGTCACATTTGTTTACTTTGTAAATACTCTTATGACAAGAGCGTGTCGAGAAATCACCTTTAATCGTTATTTTGTAGGCCTAGCTTGGTCTGAAAGGTCGCGAGTTCGATTCTCGTCACTGAATAAGCTCGCTCTTTCAGCTGTGGAACATCATAATGATTTGGTCAATCCTACTATTTTTGGTTAAGCCCAAGTTAGCGGTGGGTGGTGTTGAATGTTGACTAACTCTTTTCCTACTAGTCTTTACTTCAAAATTAGGGATTACTTGCGGAATAGCCTTCGAGTAGCTTTGCAAGAAATTCCAAATAAACAGACTATAATTATTTGGTAACATGTCAGAAAATTTAAAAATTGAAGCAAAGTTGCTGTTTATATCTTTTACCAAGAATTTGTTATACAAGTTGTATTTCTATTATACATCATAATTCTTTGTGTTTAGTTGCAGTTATAAAATTCACAATTTGCGATTTAGGTACTGTACTGTAAGACTTCTAGATTTGCAATAATTTAGTGAGACCCACACTCACGAAGCATATTTTAGCCAACGGATGTAAATTGTAAACTCTCTAACATAAATACTAGTCGTGTAGTGAATATAAATAAACCCTATATTATTAATAAACTACATTAATATAAATTAGTATAATTTTACTATTTGTGCATACCTTTATGATAGCATAACATGTTTATTATTTTACAATATATATAAGATATATTATTTTGAATCTAGTTTTAACCTGCAGTGTTACACTATCTAATAGGTTAATAGCAGCAACCAATGAGAATTTTTTCCCTAGTCCAGCCAATTATCACCTATTCATATAAAACTATATGCATTGCTGACCAAAATATTAAGGCCAATGAGCATAAAGAAAAAATATGTATTTTGCGTTATTAGACTCAACCACTTATTTGAGAAGAGCTTCGAAAAATGAAAATAAAAAAAGGGAAAATAAAAATTAAAAACTTTGTAGCATTTAATAGGAAAAATGTGAACACTATAAAATAAGCTCAAATACTAGCTGGTCAAAAGTTTAAGACCATACGAAATTGAAGTCCTAAACAGGGTAGGAAATGCCCAACAATTTCGTAGATGCTGTCTTATTGTTCTTGAGCTGCATTCTGCGTCCGTAAGGGCCTTAACCTGGTTCGACGATCGGCTGGTGTCTTGCCAGACAACCTGTCGAATTCTCCTGCTTAACACTGGCAAAAGTTCTTTGGGCCAACCACTTGAAATTCTCGTTCCGTATCCCTCAGGGTATTTTAAGAAATTTGCAACAGCAGTTTTACTACGCCCAATTTCACCAGCAATGGTATATTGAGAGAGACCTTGCTTTTGCAGCTCAACAACTCTGCCACGTTCAAACTCTGTCAACTTTTTAGTCTTTGCCATGTTTTCACTCAATGTAACACAGAAGATGTCAGTTGGAAATTTTGACAACGCTAATGCTTGAACACAAATAATTAAATTTCGTTACGCGTTTACCGATTAACGCTTGGTTTGAGTATGGTCTTAAACTTTTGACCAGCTAATATTTAGGCTAATTTCATAGTTTTCACATTTTACTAATTAAATGCTAAAAAGTTTTTTATTTTTATTTTCCCTTTTCTTATTTTCATCTTTTATAATTTAGAACAGAGCCATTATCACATCAATTTTATTTAATGTTACAAAAAATTTATGCATCGCAAATCTTATATATTCGGCATTTTGGAAATACATTCATCTTTCTTGTATAACGATACACAATGAATACTATAAACTGAAAATTTTATATGCAAAAACGGCTCGTTTGGGTTGAGAAAATATTTTACATAGAAGAGCAAACAACCCAAACGAGCCGTTTTTGCATATAAAATTCTCAACAAATGGGTTTCTCGACATCACTGATTATAAATTGAAAAGGTTAAAGGGTTTTCTGTAACATAAATTACGTCTGTATCTTCATGCTTTTGGTTGGTATCTTTGGTTATCGATATCATCTTAAAATTATATAGCAGCCTTATTAAGAATAATTGTTATAATGTTCATAAAACCTATTGCTTTCATTTGAGTGTAATAAATGGTGTGTAGATGTCACCTTATATATGCAAAAACGGCTCGTTTGGGTTGAGAAAATATTTTACATAGATGTCACTTTATTATTCCAATTTTGGAATGTGTTCGTCGCTGACGCAGAAATAGTGTTTCTGATTTAGAATAATTAACGTAAAAAATTAAAATAAAATGGCAGGGTTTGTAAACAAACGTTTAGCACTGTCGATGTTTTCTTTATGTAAAAGTCGTGTAATAATTGTGTGCAACGATTCACCAACAGTACTTTTAAGAAAATTTTCTGGTAAGCTACAGCGTGTTAAGTTCGTTAATTGGGCCTAGTTTTACAACATTGTAGTTTAATTAATATAATTTACAACTGAAACGGAATTTGATAGTTATGTTCGTGATTTATTGTTTAGTGGAATTATGATTAGTGATAATTAGTTGTTTGACTATCTGCCAGTTTGTTTTCATGCTAAGATAATGAAAAAAAATCATACATATGTTTATCTTTGATCACGAAGGTAAAGGTCTATGAAATAATAACATAAACTTATCATATAACTAAATTTTTTGTTAGAAAATCTTTAAATATAACTTATCTAGTGTATAAAAAAAGGTGTGGTAAAACAGCTAATGTTATAAAACTTGTAACTCAGAATATTGCATTAGTACACTTTGTCATACCTTTTGTTGAAATTGTCATTTTGTAGTATATTACCTTGTGAATAACAGTAATCAACATTATAGTTGTAGTTAAGTGAAGACCTTGTTAACAGTGGTGTATGTGAAATGCCCAAAATATGTGTATTTCTGTGGTTGTCTAAAGCTCAGCACTAGATGCATGAATCAGCCAAAAAGTTTTAGGGAGAGTTAAAAAAAATTGATACTTTTTTTATGAATACACTGAATGATTTATCTTGGTTTCTGGAATCAAACAAGCATATCCTCTTCTCATTATTTACAGTGTACACTGTTTAACAATTGACAGCTATCCATGACCCAACAAGACACCCCCACTTTGTAAGATGGTAAAGGTTCAATAAATTCAACAGTTTTTAGGAGTTTACATGAACATTGGATATAAGAATCATGTCTGGAAACCAATGAATGCAAGTCTGAAACACCTCAGGGTGAAAAATAAGGAAAAGGTGCAGAAGAAGTAGTTGATGAAGAGAAGTCCAGCAACATGGAAGATCGAGAGCTCAGGTCAGATCCTAGGTTTAGACTACTTATTGGTGCAAACAGCTGGAAAACACTGATGTGTCTGATGCTGATGAAAAGAATGAAGTTCAGTTACATGATATCTAATCCTATTTTTGAGGAAGTCTGGGGAACTAGGCATAGTTGAGGTCAGGAATAGTGAGCTGTGTACAGCTCTCTCCCAAGTGACTAGACACTTGCTTTCTTTTTCCCACATGGGTGGGCAACTTGACCATTTAGAGACCAAATGTACAGAAGGAAAACCATCTACAAATTCTGAGAAAATATCAATAATCTATTTGGCTTGAGAGAGAGAAATTCCTTTTGTCCAGGAAGAATGCTAGAATATCTGTTAAAGAAGTTTCTATGGAGATGTGATCTTACAGAGATAACGTATTTGAGGAAATTATTCAAGACAGTTGTTAAAGGCACATTCACAGGTTTTTTTTTGTGCAGATTGTTCAGCACACACAAACAATAAAACAAGGTACAGGGCTAGAGACTTTCAAGGATAAGCTTGGAAATCAGAGCTTTGCCTGACTGGCAAATAAAATTAAAATTTACTCAAACAGTAAGGACATTGTGGACATTAATGTTGGTCCTAAGGAGCCTGATATGATATAATGAAACTTTGTTCATTCATCAAGTAAGGAAACCTGTCCAAGGTTTACCTCTCTGATCTGGGGTGTATTTCTCTCGTGCTCTCCTTGTCCATGTTGTATTGTTTTTTGTAACAGTCTTGTCTCATCATTCATTGTCCTTCTGCTATTCTTTCTCTGTGTCTTTCCCTCTTGTTTTGTTTCATTATTTGTGGTTGTTTACATCTGGCACAAGAAGAAAGTGAAAGAAGACATGGCCATATCACTCAACAATCACACAACAATGCTTCTGCACTTGTTACAGATGTTGTTTTTTTTTATTAGTGCATCACTGATGAACTAAAACAGTTACCACTACATTCTACCATTGTAGAAGATGAGTGGTCGAGCCCACAAGTTTCCCAATAATCATTTCTTTGTTTCCTTGTTACCCAGCCAGAATGAGGCATCATTACACAGCAGTTAGTAATATACACTCTGAGTGATTGTCACATGAGAGATATCCTCCTGGAATTACAAACATGATATCACAGATTTGAGGTTTTCATATCATTCCCTTTTCAGGACTGTAATCATTTGGCTAGGAGAAGAAACTGTTTGTTTTGGGTGTGGACCACTTTCTCTCCCCAAAACACCTGCACTATTGGTTTGGTTGACTTGTGCATGGGAAGTTAGTATTATGAAAATGCTAACAGTTTGAAATTTATGTTTACTATTAAAAAATATAGAGGAAACTATGATATCATGTTTACAGATTAGTCTTAAAAATTCTTCCTTGAGTAATTGGGTGATCTTTGACTTCAGGTGAAAGACACTTGTCTTTTTTTAATGTTTCAGTTGTTTACTCTAATCAAGAGACTACACATGATTCATTCGACTTGTGGCAGTTCATTTCCCTCAAACATACAACAATACTAACATAATTTCTATCATGTTAAAACATATTTATGGTAAACATTCAGCCTCCAATTGTATGAAGTATTGTACAAACAGTGTTGAGTGATTTTATATCTTGTGTAGGTTTAGGGGACAAACAACAACTCGTGATTATAATAATAAGAGAAAAGTACAAACAAAAATAGACTGTCTGTTTCATTATTTATTGTTCAGGTGTGAATCGGGGTTATAATTAATTACTTATATTGATTGAAAATCGCCTATTGCACCAATTTGATAAGAAATATTTCTAATGTATCATAACGCTCAAGTTTCTCTCCTTGTGTTTACATATGAGACTAATCAAACTCATGATTTGGTGTCATAAAATTGGTGGATTTGAATGTGCTAAATATATTTGTTTCTAGCTTTATGTATTTGTAAACTAAATATTACACTATCCTTTGGAAGCTTGTGCTACATGTTTACACTAAACACTTCAGTTCACATCTGCTAGAAATGTTCTTGGCATCTAGAAACTGGTCAGTTACTGGTAAAACATCCTGGTATTGGTATTGAAATATTGTATTGAATAAAATGGTGAAGAGATTTATTTCATTATTTAATCATTTTTTGTTTTTAACAGTAATACTAACTAAACAGGATCATTGTAGAAAGTTAAAAAGTGAAGAGTGATTGTACTTTGAATGTGTGTGAATTCTTATCGTCCTGAGTTCTTAAGCATCTACAGAACGTAAATATTACATTATATTGGAACTTAGTTTTAGCTAGTTTTTGTTGTTAGGTTAACGAGGCTTGAATAAATGTTAAAATTTGTAATATTTGAAATGAAAAATAGAGACAGAGCTGGGCAGTTAATTTATGATAACTGGTATAATCAGTTAATGTCACAGAAAATAGTTGAAGTTACGATTCAGTTGATTAATTCCATAAAAATGATGGACCAATAAAAATTAATGTTTCTGTTTGTTACATTTTCTGTAATTATAAATTCTTGGTGAAGATAGAAGTTCTTGGAAGAATTTTTTAGAACAGTAATTTGAAGAAATTCTTAAGAGTTAATAGTGTCTTAGTTAAGTTTGTAGGGGATAAAAATGTTGTGGTCAAAGGTCAAGACACTTGTGAAAAGTAGATAAAGAAAGCTCTGTAATAACCAATGGTTTATCCAGAAGGTCAGATGTGAATTTAATGATTACTAAAGATGTCAACTCTTCTGTTGAAATATTGTCTGAGTTACAGAGGTATCTAACAAGTAACTGTAGACACTTGAGTGTTTTCTTGATCTACAAATCACTTTGCTAATGTAAGGTTTGATGGTTAGTTTCAGACTTTCTGGATATAAATAATGACCTGGCAGAATATAATGATCATCCTGGAAATGATGGAATTGCCCACTACCTTACCATCTTTCATATAAACTTGATACCACACCAAATCTTGCCCAGTATTATTAAATACAGTAGTAATTTAAGAAATACCAAGACAAACATGTGAAACATCAATTTATTGTCAATGACATATAACAGTTGTAACTCTCAGTGTGCTACCTGTAGTCAATTTTTGTGACCAGTAGCACAAGGTAGTGAAAGTATTGTAAAATAACAAATGTAGAGAATTTAACTAGTCTTAATAGATTTCAGCTGTTTCTGTAACTTTTTGTATTTATTCATCTTCTCTTGAGTAATTTTTAAGTTAATCTTTAATGTACTGCATTTTATATTTTGCTAACTTTTGCCATTTGTATAGTTTCTCCAAGAAGCACAGTCTCGCAGGCTCCAGTTGGCTTTATAGGTCTAGGGAACATGGGCTCACACATGGCAAGGAATCTACTAGATAGAGGTCTCTCTCTAGTGGTGTATGATGTTTACCCAGAGAATATGACTTCACTCTCTGACCAAGGTGCTCGAATAGCCCAGCATCCCGCAGAAGTTGCCGAGAAGAGTGATCGCATCATAACAATGCTGCCATCCAACCAACACGTTCAAGCAGTTTACACTGGAGAAAACGGCATTTTCAAGTTGGTGTCAGAATTCAGCATAAATATATTAGTTGCAGTTCAGTAAAGCTGAGTTGCTGGACAAATGTAGTTGTTTTAAAGTTTATTAAGTAAATAAAAGTAAAGGATGAACACACTTGCACCTGTACACAACAATAACATTGGAAAAGCTCAGTTTGTACAAATTTTATTAACTGTAAACTATAGTTATGCTGTAAACATTTACCTCGTATGAGATTCCTTGACTTCATTATATATAATTTTTTCTATTTTTTTGCTAAATTGTCCCATTAAAGATGTGTGCTAGAATGTAGATAATTGATAATACCCAGTTGCACCCCCTCAGGGGCCACTTAGTATGGGTGCAAACTTTCAGGTTTTTAGATTATTTTCTCTTGGAGTCATACAGACATGCCATTTTATTATTATTAGATATGTTAATGAAAATTTGTGTATTCAAACAGTTACATCCAAAGTGGTTAAAACACATCTATTATAGTTCAATGACAATGAGTAACTCTTCCATTTATATTTAACCATTATTGGTGAGGTTATTGTGATAAAAATCCATTGATAATACCTTGGTATTGTGGGTTCTTATTAGGAAAAAACAAACCAAAGTTGTTGATTAAGAACCTAACATAGACAGTATGAGACTGGTTATATACCTACTATTCACAATTACTTTGTTGCAGAACTGTTAAACCTGGAACTTTACTGATAGACAGCAGTACCATTGACCCAGCAGTGTCAGTAGAAATGGCCAGTTTAGCAGAGAAACATGGAGCTGTGTTTCTAGATGCACCAGTGTCTGGAGGTGAAAATTTAATAAACCAGATCATAGGAATTAATAGTTAAATTGTGTGGTAAATCAAAGGTTCAATGAACATTTTCTTACTACTCATGTAAAATACATTTGGTATTTTTAAAAAGCTTTTAAAAATATTATATTTTTCAAAACTAAAAATCACTGCACTGTGTATTTCTAATTCAGTATTCCCAAATCTATTCTGTAATATTGTCAATACAATATTCCCTTAAAATCAGTGTGCACAGGAAGCATAGGTAATTCATAATACCAGAAGTATTTCATCAAGTGTAGTAATGCCTGTACTAAGCCTACTTTGATTTTGTCAGTATCTATTAATTGTTTTTTGTAACCTATGAAATATTTCTTCCCACTTTAAAGTAAATCCTTCACTATTCACGCAGTCCATCTAAATTTTGTGTTCCTCAAAATATAATCTCATATGGTGTTCATCAGTCAAGGTTGATTGTTTTATAAAATTAAACAATGTGTTTGGTCTGGATAAACATACAACATAGTAATTAAGAGTTTTTGTAAAGGGTTTTGCCACAAGAATGTAGTATTTCAGACCAACCCACTAACAAGGTCTGCTCTTTTATGAGGTCATCCCTTAAATATTGTTAGATTTTAAGTTCAGAAAAAGAGAAAGGATTTCAAACACTTTTAATGTTATTTAATCAATAATGTATGTTCCATAATTATTAATTACTTCCTACCAATGATTCATAAGTTTCTAAATACCACTTGTATAAATTTCTTGGGGTTTATAGTAAAAGATGGTAGTTTTGACATCTTCATGTGTTCCATGCTCTTTTTCATCAAGATACTTCTGTGAACTTCAATACAGATGATAATCAGATGGGACAAGGTCTGGAGAATAAGGAGGATGTGGATGTTTTTCCCAGTCTAGTTCTTCAGTCTTTCCAGATGTGATCCTTGCTGTATGGGGCCATACATTATCCTGATGTAACACAACACCTTCACGACTGATAAAAGCAGGCCTCTATTCTTTCGTGTAACATTTAAGTACTCTAACTGTTGACACCAGAAGTCTGATGTAATTGTTACATTGAGTGGCAGCAACTCAAAGTGGGTCACACCAACAATATCCCACCAAACTCTTAACAAGAGTTTCCTAGGGTGGAGGTCCCTTTTGGGCTGTGATTTAGCCAGTTTGCCTGCAGTAGTCTGCAGCACCTAACATTTTTATAATACAGTAAAACCTGTTTAAGCCAGAAACTACATTGGGCAGAAACCTGTACATGCTGGAAATATCGGCAATTTGCTGTTTTATCTTAAGATTTCTCTTATAAAATGCCCTCTACAAGGCAGAACCTGCATAACATCTTTCACCGACCTCATCTATTAACAAGCAGAATTAGAACCTGAGTAAGGCAGAAAGTGTTTTTCGTTGAAATTAATAAATTCTTGTTTAGGTAATAATTTGTTCAAATATTAATGAAATCTCGGACATTTTGCTACAATAAATATTGGTCAAATATATTCTGTTTTTCTGCTCTCATTATTTTTAGCAGTCAAATTAAATAAAAGAACAGAACAAGAAAATATGAACATTCTACTTTTTCTAGATAATGCAACTTGTCACTCAAAAGTTCAACTTTCTAATGTTTGTTTAGTCTTTCTACCTCCATGTACAACATCAGTTCTACAGCCATTAGATAGTGGAATTATACAGCGTATAAAATTGAAATATAGAAAACTTCAGCATATTACAAACATGGACAACTGTAAGAGAGCATCAGAAATGACCATGAAAATTGACGTGTTAGATGCAGTTGTATTTTTAAGTCATTCAGCCAAGTGCATAATAAAGTGCTTTTGAAACTGTAGATTTATTCTTGATAATGGCAGAGATTGTGGAGAAGTTGTTTGTTATGATGATTCTAGTGCAATCCAAACTGTGATTGATACAGATGATTCTGTGAACACAAAGTTTTGTGAACATTGAAAGGAATGTTTTAACATAAACTGATTTAAAATCTATAATATAATCTCAAGATGGTAACAATGTGAGAGATTCAGAAGATGAACAAAATGGAAAATATAGTGAGGAAATAGAAATTCATAATTCATCCCAAGTGTTAACTTATATTAAAGTCGTATCAAATTCTGTGCCAAAATGAAGGGGGAAAATGGTTTTCACATAAAGGCCATAAAATTGCTGTTCTCTTTTTAACAACTTCAGAAAGCCCATTAAAAAAAATCAAACAGTTAAAATTGGACACTTTCTTCAAATAAATTTAAGCTGTTGTGTACTTATGTATATTTTGAATGTCTATTTTTGTTCTTATTCTGATATAAACATTATAATAAATTTATTCACAAATGGCTTTCTTCCATTGAGTCAAGTAAGTATAATGTTTCATTCAAAAATTATAATTAAGGAAATCCAAGTTCACTATGTCTAAGCCAGAAATTTTACTTGCTACTGTGTGATTCCGCCTTAGACAGGTTTTACTGTATATCCATTTTTCATCTCCAGTTACTAACCTGTCCAAAAATGGTGAGTTACATTCACGAGAGTGCAACTGTCTGCTATTGATCTAAGGTTCACTTCTGTCAAATCATGGAGGACCCATTTTCCTCGCTTTGACATCTTTCCAAGCTGTTGAAGATGATGAATGGTTGAATTAAACTCCTGTGCTAATTTTTCAACTGTTTCAGTACAATCTTCATCAAGTGAAGCCAGCAACAAGTCATCATTAAACTCAACAGGATGACCTGAACACGGAGCATCACTTAAGCTGTAGTCACCTGATCTGAACTTCTGAAGCCACCTTCAACATTTTCTTTCATTGAGAGACTCCACACCATGAATGTTTCATGTAGTTTCTACTGCACTATTGTGTATTTTAAGCTTGTAAAGCATTATATGTCTAATGTGATCCTCAGACACATCCATCTTCATGATGGTTTATTTGATTAATGATCTGAAAAAGTGGAGTTTGGTTAGTTTGTCTGAACATTTTTATACACGTCCTGCTACGTATTTTAGTCATTAAAGACAGAAATGATGATACACTTTCTGTATTATATTTTTGGACATTACTTATGGGATGGCCTGACATATATAATGTACACATCTCATTACAGATATTTTATTCAAATATAGAGAAGAATGTATTATTAAAATATTTCTTTAAGATTTCTTTACCTAATACATCCTTTGACAGTCTTTTAATAATTGTAGAGATAGAAGTATCTAAACTCAGTTTCTTCACTGTTTGATTTTATGTTGTACATTTTGATACATATGTTTGTTACGTTACATTAACAGTTCCACCAAACTTAATTTATTCTTGGTCTCATGTTTTGTGTATCTTTGTTTACAATAATGTTAAATGTTTTGATGTGTATATTTTTGTTGAGTATTTTGAAATTGTGGTAAAGTTTGGTCAAGAGATGTTAATTGCAGTTTTTGATCAATCTAAGATGTTAGGCCTACAGCTTCTTTCTGAGTGTGTCCTCATGCAAAGCACACTTACGTTTTGTTTTTTAAATCACACTGGTAAATATTTTAGAATTCCTCAAAATATTAGTAACTAGACAAGATGGTCATAGATCAGTGTATTCATGCTCAGGTATTTTGTTTATTCTCAAAATAAATGTTAACTGGTTTTAACATTGAGAAAGTTCAAATTATTAGAACATTGTTGAAAGTTTATTTTATGGAATATATTTTATATTTTTTTGATAAACCTGTCTTTCATAAGGTGTAAATGCTGCCAAAGGAGCGACTCTAACATTCATGGTAGGAGGTAAGAAATCAGAGTTCCAGCCAGCTAAAGAGTTGTTAGATTTCATGGGTAAGAACATTATTCACTGTGGAGATGTAGGAACCGGCCAAGCAGCTAAGATATGTAACAACATGATGTTGGCCGTCTCTATGATAGGAACGGCCGAAACAATGAACTTAGGAATAAAGTAAGTGTGTTTTGTTTGTTGTTACTGTAAACATAACAGTAAGTAGAGCTGTGGTGAACCAATGAAAGTTTACACACTTAGGAATAAAGTACGTATGTTTTGTTTGTTGTTACTGTAAACATAACAGTAAGTAGAGCTGTGGTGAACCAATGAAAGTTTACACACTTAGGAATAAAGTACGTATGTTTTGTTTGTTGTTACTGTAAACATAACAGTAAGTAGAGCTATGTTGAACCAATGAAAGTTTACAACTAGTAGAGCTATGGGAATGGTAAACCAATGCAAGTGTACAGCTAGTAGAGCTATGGGAATGGGTAAACCAATGAAAGTTTACAGCTAGTAAAGCTATGGGAATGGGTAAACCAATGAATGTTTAAAGCTAGTAGATCTAATACCAGATCTTGACAAACTAGTGGGATATGGCAGATGTATCAGTGTTCATGTCATTGTTTATATCACCAAACTGCATGAATCACTACTGTTATGGTGTGAACTGGATTAAATTTATGTAATTTTTATGAGGAAACTGTTGGAGGAAACTAGTAACACAATATTAAAATACTTATATTTTTACCTGAATTAAGTTTGCCAATTATTTAGAAGAACTGACAAACCCACAAGCTAGTCTTGTGTTTGTGCAGTTCGTCAGACAAAGATTAACTCTGACGGAAACTTGTAATGCTATAAATATAACAGTCAGTGTTTCAGTGCACTGTTGTCCACATATAAAAAAACATAATGTTACATACTTGAACAGTTTGATAGAAAATTGTATTTGTATCTTGAGAAAGGCATAACATGATTTGATTGGCTTTCCTTACATGTTAGACATGATAAATCCTTGTAAACAGGACCTGAGCTGTTAGTGTAACAAATGTAACTGATATTTTCTTCAGACATTACTTGTTTCAAGTCATATAAAACAGGTCTTGAGCTGTTAGTGTAACAAATGTAACTGATATTTTCTTCAGACATTACTTGTTGTAAGTCATATAAAACAGGTCCTGAGCTGTTAGTGTAAGAAATGTAACTGATATTTTCTTCAGACATTACTTGTTGTAAGTCATATAAAACAGGTCCTGAGCTGTTAGTGTAAGAAATGTAACTGATATTTTCTTCAGACATTACTTGTTGTAAGTCATAAAACAGGTCTTGAGCTGTTAGCGTAACAAATCTAAATGTACTTTTTCCTTGCATGCGAATCCTCATGAACAGATTCTGAGTTATTGGAATCTGGCACACATTGTACGTTGTCAGTCTTTCAACTGTTTGGCAACCTTTCTTTTTCAGAGGCTCTGACTATGTGACAGATTACTGATTTGTAACCTTCAGGTTAGTTTTCATAACATGCTTTCCTTAGTTAAGAGTAACTCGGTATTTTCTCTGCAGGAAGTCCTTACTTAGATATGTACTTCTAATTGTATAACATGAATCTTTACCATCTGCTGTAGTCAGTCATTACAACATTACTTTAATTCTGTTATTATTGTGGTTCCTGTTAGCTTCAACTTTGTAACTAGTTCTTACCAGTACGTGGAATATAAAGGTGTTTAAATTTGTTTGTACATTTGTAGGTTGGGTTTGGACCCCAAACTTCTTGCCAAAATTATGAATTCTAGTAGTGGAAGGTCCTGGTCTTGTGAAGTGTATAACCCTGTCCCTGGAGTTTTAGAAAATGTTCCATCCAGCAATAATTATGAAGGGGGTTTTGGTGCCAGTCTCATGTTAAAGGCAAGTTGTTCAAACTTTTAGTTCTTGTTCCATAATAAAATAAAGCCATGGTATTTATAAGAATAGAGGAGTTACTGTGTGTTTATTTATGATAATATACAGAGATCCCGTGTGTGTGTGTGTGACAGCAAAGCCACATCAGGTTATCTGCAAGTCCACCAAGGGGAATCAAAATCCTGATTTTAGATCTCGTGTTGATTTACAACTGGACTATTGGGAATGTGTGGATGTAACAAAGCATTGGTTATTTACCACTGAGTTCTTTACAGTATCATAACCTTAGATATAACCACAGAAAACATATTAAGTTGTCAAAACTGTTCTCATTTAAATATTTCGTATTCTGAGAAGTGGTTATTTCCATCTTATGTGAACATTTCATTTACTAAGAAATAAGCAAATCTGCTGATATTTTTGAGCAATATAAAAACAAGTAATAAGGAAATCTCACTGACATTTATATTTGTTACTCCAGCTATTCATTAATTGTGAAAATTCTACTGAAAAACTTTGCTAACAATAGTGTCGTATTAAAGTTTCCTGTGAGTTTCGACAAGAACATGGAAGTGACACATTTTTCTAACTTCTAGTGCTTCTCAAAAAACGTTTTTACAGTTAAGTGTCTTACCCTAAATTGAAAGAGTTGGATATATTTCACATAGGGTTGGCTAAAAGTAAACATTGTTTTCTTATTTCTCCATAGGACCTTGGACTTTCACAGGCAGCAGCTAGCAGGTCGATGACTCCAACTCCAATGGGGTCTTTGGCCTACCAGATCTATCAGATGATGGTTAATCACGGCTATGGATCCAAGGACTTTTCTTCAGTCTTTATGTACATACAGAACACAAGAAATGAACATTAAAATGATTTCTTAGTGACGTTTACATTACAAAATAAAATAACATTAGATACACGTGTAGGTTAAACTGAAAGACAGCATGGATAAGTACTGTGTTTGTTAGCAACAGATTTCTAAAGAAGAATTATTTATTAAACCCTTCATATCATGTGCGACTTTTTAATTTGATTTATTATGTTCATCCTGTTACTTACCTAAAATTCTGTAATGATTAAAAAGTGGTTTTAATTCTGAGTAACAGATAAACTTCACTTAAACCTCTATGATCCAAGTAATTACTGGAACGTCCTCAACTTTCAGTGTCTCACTGTTGTAATGTTTGGTGAATTTCAGTTGTATGGTAAAGTTTTATGGTTTTTCTTTAAAATAACTAAAAGTATCCAATCTTTTGAACCTGTAAAAAGGTCGTAAGACGTTTAAGGTTGGCTAAGACATAAAATTACAACAATAAAGATGAAGAACTGGGAACTGTTCTTCATGTGTCGTATTAAGTTCTACAGGCCATTCTAACTGCATTTAGACATTAATTCATGGACAAGCAGATGTACCATTGTAAAATATAATCATGATGTAGGTGTAGGTATATGTTAGAGTGATAACGTGATATTTAAACAGATGAAACATGACATCCTAACATTTTAGTCTTTACCTTATGTAATAAGAAGTAATAAACTATTTTTACTTTATGCAGTTTCTGTGTAAAACTTATTACACTGTACGTCTGATTTAATGTGGTTAATCAAGATTTAATACGATTGTTGTTAACCTCAGCATAAATAGTTAAAATACATGTCAGTGAAATAGTTAACTTGTAGCTCACGTAATGACGTCAGTGAGATAGTTAATTTGTAGCTCACGTAATGACGTCAGTGAGATAGTTAATTTGTAGCTCACGTAATGACGTCAGTGAGATAGTTAATTTGTAGCTCACGTAATGATGTCAGTGAGATAGTTAATTTGTAGCTCACGTAATGACGTCAGTGAGATAGTTAATTTGTAGCACACGTAATGACGTCAGTGAGATAGTTAATTTGTAGCACACGTAATGACGTCAGTGAGGTAGTTAAATTGTAGCACACGTAATGACGTCAGTGAGGTAGTTAACTTGAATATTATATTTTTCATTATATTTCTGTGGTAATGTTCTATTCAATAAAATGAACGAACAAGGTTCACTTTGAAAGCAAGTTCCAACAAAATGTATTTTTATTTGTTACTTCCAAATAAGATTTATTATTTAATATTAAGGTGTTCAGATTGAGTTGAAAAGTCACTTGATCAAAACATTTTTTCTTGTTAAAATTACTGACCTGTATTAAGAAGCAGTTATCTTTTGCCCCACCAGATGTTTCACATCGTATGTAATTCTAAACTAGTATAGTACAGGGATTTAAACACGATTCATTACACTTGTTCTAATGTGGTGGTGAAGTAGAACAATACATTAAGAATGAACGAAGCACACAAGTTATTTTGTATTTATTTATATACATTTAGATATAAATACATAGCTTAATCAAAACTATTTGTGTTCACTAATTTATGATACACATCATTTGTACCACACTTGAACACAAGAATCAAGCCACAGTACTCAAAAACCTGTAAATAAATGTATTCACTTTGAAAATACTGGTAAATGTGTATACACCTATATCCTTAAACACACATTCGTCTTTTCCAAGCTTGTCTTAAAATAACACTACGTAATAAAATGTATATTATAACACTATGTAAACACAATATTTACTACTTCTTGTTCCTGGACAGAAAGTGTTATTTCCCAATTACTTATGTCTAAAGTAAATGGAAAATATCTGTTTTACTCAAACTTTACTTTTGTGACTTGGGAGCACATAACAAAAACATGATGGGAGACTATATTTGGGGGCTGATACGTGAAAGTGATTTACATTACAGTAGCAAATCTCAAAAAAACTACTCACTTCTAAACATGTTTGAGTAACTTTAGTATAAATACATGTAAATCTTGATTCATATGTTGTTTTATTCAGACCTTATGTAGATGTAAATGTACAAATTTGTCAGTTTTTACAGAGAATATTGGTTAATTTCTAAATATCATTATCCTGGTCACAAAAGCAAAGTTTGAAGGGAATATTGGTCATTTTCTGGAGTTTTACAACATAAGTAATTAAGAAATAACACATACTTGGTTAGTTAGAACTCATCTATAAATGCCTATAGAACAGGATATTCTTGACTGGTAGTGTTCAACCTTGGTTAGTTAGAACTCATTTTTAAACACCTATATAACAGGATATTCTGGACTGGTAGTGTTCAACCTTGGTTAGTTAGAACTCATTTTTAAACACCTATATAACAGGATATTCTGGACTGGTAGTGTTCAACCTTGGTTAGTTAGAACTCATTTTTAAACACCTATATAACAGGATATTCTGGACTGGTAGTGTTCAACCTTGGTTAGTTAGAACTCATCTATAAATGCCTATAGAACAGGATATTTTAGACTGTTAGTATTCAACCTTGGTTAGTTAGAACTCATCTTTAAACACCTATAGAACAGGATATTCTAGACTGTTAGTACTGAACCATTGTTAGTTAGAACCCATCTATAAACACCTTTAGAACAGGATATTCTAGACTGTTAGTACTGAACCATTGTTAGTTAGAACCCATCTATAAACACCTTTAGAACAGGATATTCTAGACTGGTAGTGTTCAACCTTTGTTAGTTTGTACTTAAAAGCTATAAAAATACGTGGTTTACCACATATTTAATAAACTAAAATTCATTTTCAAATTTGTCCTGAACACTTTCATTCATTCTGACAGTCAGTTGTTGGGTCATGACCCACGAACTGCTGTTCTAAAACATGTTGACAGTTTAGTTGAAGTTCCAAAAACACTATTATGTTTATAAATTATAAACAATGTGAACAAAAGTTAGGTTCAGGAACTGTTCATCGAGAGAAAGGGCAGCTCAGACAAAAAGTGAAGACACAAAAGAAAGTGGAACAATATAATTTATGGAATACTGATAATAGAAATTATTGTAAAATACCCAGTTATACATTACTTAATAGTGATCGCCACTTTAAAAAATGGTGGATGGATTGCTCATTACATAAGAGATGAACAACATTTTAATAGAACTGAAGACATAAAAAATTGTAGTTAAGATATTGAATCTCGATAAGAGGTTCCTTGAGAAGAGATTATTCAACTTCTGTTACAGACCTCCTCATAAAATATAATGTTGATGAGAAATCATACAAACAGACCAGGATTATCATTAATTTATTTTAGACACAATAACTGAGATCACATGTTGTACTGAGAAAGAAGAGATTTATTTAAAGTGGTTTTCTATTCTAAAATGTCAGAAAGATTATACAAAAACTGATTAATTGTTAGCTATTAATGTGCATGTGATTAAAACAACTGAAGTGACATTTGAGAATCAGTGATCAGAGCATAAGTAGGTTTGATGGTGAGAACTGAAGTGATATTTGAGAATTAGTAATCAAAGCATAAGTTGCTTTGATGGTGAGAACTAAAGTGACATTTGAGAATCAGTGACCAGAACATAAGTAGGTTTGATGGTGAGAACTGAAGTGACATTTGAGAATTAGTGATCAGTGCATAAGTAGGTTTGATGGTGAGAACTGAAGTGAATTTGAGAATTAGTAATCAGAGCATAAATTGGTTTGATGGTGAGAACTGAAGTAACATTTGAGAATCAGTGATCAGTGCATAAATAGGTTTGATGGTGAGAACTGAAGTGACATTTGAGAATCAGTGCATAAGTAGGTTTGATGGTGAGAGCTGAAGTGACATTTGAGAATCAGTGATTAGAGCATAAATAGGTTTGATGGTGAGAACTGAAGTGACATTTGAGAATCAGTGATCAGAGCATAAGTAGGTTTGATGGTGAGAACTGAAGTGACATTTGAGAATTAGTGATCAGTGCATAAGTAGGTTTGATGGTGAGAACTGAAGTGATATTTGATAATTAGTGATCAGTGCATAAGTAGGTTTGATGGTGAGAACTGAAGTGACATTTGAGAATTAGTGATCAGTGCATAAGTAGGTTTGATGGTGAGAACTGAAGTGAATTTGAGAATTAGTAATCAGAGCATAAATTGGTTTGATGGTGAGAACTGAAGTGAATTTGAGAATTAGTAATCAGAGCATAAATTGGTTTGATGGTGAGAACTGAAGTGACATTTGAGAATTAGTAATCAGAGCATAAATTGGTTTGATGGTGAGAACTGAAGTAACATTTGAGAATCAGTGATCAGTGCATAAGTATGTTTGATGGTGAGAACTGAAGTGACATTTGAGAATCAGTGATCAGTGCATAAATAGGTTTGATGGTGAGAACTGAAGTGACATTTGAGAATCAGTGCATAAGTAGGTTTGATGGTGAGAGCTGAAGTGACATTTGAGAATCAGTGATTAGAGCATAAATAGGTTTGATGGTGAGAACTGAAGTGACATTTGAGAATCAGTGATGAAAACCTTCCAAAACTATAAAAAATATTGGGATTACATTAGAAAAGACATAAAGAGAATAAGAGTAGAGGCCCTTGTATAACATGGTAGCAAAGTTTGTATTTGAAAATTATCAGATTCTCAATTTATGAAATATTATTTTCTGCATTTTACAAAATATAAAAAATCCTTGAATATATTTCACATTCTATGGGAAATATTCAAATTGGCCTTAGTGAGGTAGATATTAATCCATGGGTGGCAAGTAGAAAACAAGAATTTAAAATAGATAAAGGGCCAGACAAAGCTTTCATCAGTTTTAAAATAGGCATGTTTCTCTTTCTGTAAGTCAACAGTGCAGCAGGAAAGTGACTACAGATCAGTGTTACTGGTCAATATTGTAGTGAACAGGTAACTATAGATCAGAGTTGTTGGTCAACAGTGTAGTGAGAAAGTTACTACAGATCAGTGTTACTGGTCAATAATACAGTAGACAGGTGACTAAATGTCAGAGTTGTTGGCCAATAGTGTAGTGAGAAAGTGAGTGACTACAGATAAGTGTTACTGGTCAATAATACAGTAGACAGGTGACTAAATGTCAGAGTTGTTGGTCAACAGTGTAGTGAGAAAGTGACTACAAATCAGCGTTACTGGTCAATAATGTAGTGAACAGGTACTTAAATATCAGTGTTGTTGGTAAATAATGTAGTGAGAAAGTGAGTGACTACAGATCAGTGTTACTGGTCAATAATACTATATATACAGCTACTAAATCTTAATCTGATACTTAAAAAGGGGTAATGAGAGTTGTCTTAAATCTCACGTCTAGCTACAACTAAATTTTAAAAATTTGAAACTTAAAGATTTTGAAACATATTTTTGTGCTGTTAAAAGTTCAGTAAATTCACTTTTTTAATCAACATAATTTTGAACAACAAATATTGTCTAGAGGTAAGGCCAAATTGTTTTAAAGTATTGTGTCTCTTGTAGATAAGGTTACGGTGAGATGGAGAAAGTTATAACTACAAATGTCAATATTCTACCTTCTTTCGCTCTGCTGTTTTTACATTCACTTGAAATGAGTATTGAACGATTGCCTATCGAGATTATATAACCTAATTGGATAAAGCAAAAATTGGGTAATAACCAGTAACCAATCAATACAGAGATATAAAAATAAAGCCACTGTAAGAAACTTTGCGAAAGAGAATATATATATATGATTATTCGAATCAATCAGTATTAAAAACATTCTTGAATAAATTAGTTGAAGATGGCAACCAATGGGAGGTGGTTCTTAAAGATGACACTACAAGGCACTACCAAGTGTAACCTTACTATTTGAATTAAAATTGAAATATTTACGAGTCTTAAGTTTTTATATATTAAATTCATAAGACTATGTGATAAATCCTTATAAGTATGTATGTAACGAAAGGAAACAAAATGTTGCTGGATAGAAAAAAATAACAATTTATTGGACTTAAACAACCACAGAAATTAAACTTTCAATCATGTGAAATGCAGATTTTATCACTTACTGAAGCTCATATTTGTAGCTGACGTTAGCATGTGTATAATTTAAGCTCACCTCTAAATCGCTGTGATAGATTGAACATATAACAGTGTTTACTGTAACAGGGATTCGAACCCGCGACCCTCAGATTACGAGTCGAACGCCTTCCCACCCCCCTGGCGAATCGTATTTCAGTACGCGCGATTCACAAAACATAAGTATATCCATTGTGTAGTTTTGTACTTAACACATAAAGAAAATCCTTTGAGATTCTGTATTTCATAGATGATAAGACGATAGAAGTCTAAACTATAAATTCTAACGACCCCCTGTGGTACAGTGGCAAGTCTACAGATTTACAACACTAAAATTAGGGGTTTGATTCTCCTCATTGGAACTCAGCAGGTAGACCGATTTGGCTTTGCCAAAAGGAAATATACACACGTAAATTCTGACAGTAAATATACTAAAACCATAAAGTGTTTTATTTATTTTTACTGTAATGCTATTGGCGATTTTTTTTATCAAGCTAAGTTAAAACCAACTTGAATATTTGAATTCCTTAATTGAGCGATTGCTCTATATACGGATCCCGCTTGTACAGCGGTAAGTCTAGAGATTTACAACGCTAAAATTAGGGGTTTGATTCCCATCGGTGAGCTCAGCAGATCGACCGATGTGGCTGTGATATAAGAAAATACACAGACACCCTATATACGAAATATTAAAATGTTTTATTTTCCACATAACTACAAAAGGGCAGACAATATCAATTATACATTTCTATTTATGTTGTTATTATTTAGAGGATTGGTCTTGTGAGGTGTTCTGTCGACAGCTTTATTGTTGAATGTTGAATTTTTCACATGCTTTCGTTTCTTTATCAAATAAAGGAAAGAAAAATAAATTTAAAACTTGTTATGTCTAAATACATTAGTAGAAACTTTCTAAAAGTATTGAAGGTCAGTGTGATTCTGCTTGAATTGTCTAATCTACAAGTTTTAATGATTCAACCTTAAAAGTTTATCCGAACACAGAGAAGATAGAAGTGTAGCATGTTAGTTTTATTATTTTAAAGCCTATTATTACTGTACATACCTTTCTATCTATATATGTGTGTATATTTTTGTATTAATACTACGAATACGTTAAGAGAAATACACTGAATTTGATCAGCATAGTTAGTTTTAAAAAGTAATTTTACCATTATTGAATGGTTTTGCTTAGTTCACTTTTAGTACACCATGTGGCTAAACAATTACAAGTGCAACATATTGTTCTCGGAAATTAGACGATTATAAAAATGAAAGTTGAGGTCATAGAATAATTGATATCTGGGGAGAAAAAAAAAGGCTACCCATTTATTTAAGTTGTTCTAAAGAGTATAATAATGTTGTCATTAACTTTATGAAATATTTGTTGACCACACATTGAACAAAACTATGTCCCAACCATCGAAAATTCGTAAACTGGAAATGGAATTTGCCTCAGGTGATCAAAATTCAATATACCAGGCTTTTCTCGAAATAGAAAGAAGACAAGGTGAAAAGTTAATGAAGGTGGATTACAAACCTCAAGTTTCACACGTGTACAACCCTCTAGAATATGCCAGGGAGCCTCATGAAGACTACATAAGAAAGTATTGTAGAGGTCGGAAGGATGTTATATTTTTAGGAATGAACCCGGGCCCGTTTGGAATGGCCCAAACAGGTGTTAGTATTATTATTTGTAAATCCCATTACTTTAATTAAAAGGTCATACTTATTTTTATATGATATATATAAACCTTTTCCAATGTAAACTGGGTGGAACATCGTAATGAATTATAGTATTTGTAGTAAGTACATTTCCGAAGTCATCCAGAACTTTGAAATTGGGTAGCGATGTTGAATATCAGGTATTAGAAGTTGAAAATACACAAACTTTGGACTTGTCGTAGAGTTAAGGATTTGTCACTTGAAAGTTATTGGAGAACTGTTTTGGTAAAACTCTCTTGATCATCTGCTAAATAGACGTTTTGCTGAGCAATATTTCATACCAACAAACTCATTGCTAACTCTGTTGTGAAAAGAACTTTGTAGTTGATGAAGAGAACAAAGCATAAGTAGTGTAGTCACACTTTACTGATGAAAGAGACATGATCCAAACAATTTTTAAAATGTAGCCAGAAATTTTTTCATAAATTTTAGTTACATTGAAGAAGGAATTCATAAATGCTTAGGGAGCCTCTGCACAGAATGAAAATTCCAGTTCAAACTTTCAGTCAAGATGAGACTTGCTATAAAAATCCAAGTGGGAGCTGTAGTTATTTTCTGAAAGAACCTTTGATAGTGAAGACAGTTTTTTTTAATAGGATGATTATCTTATGGAATGAGTTGTTATCAATGGAGGCCAACACTTTAAGGATGATATCCTAAAAATAAATGGTGGGTTTAAAGTTTTATTTCTCTCAGTAGTGGGTGTGCAAAGAAACCTTGAAGGACAAAAAGATCTTTTGTTTTCAATGTTTTGTTGTATCAAAATATAACTTATGGTTACTTTATATACTGTAATGTACATGGGTGGAATTTGGAACCAAAATATTTGTTTGGCAGAATCACTCGATATAATTATTGTGAATGTTATATTTATTTTATGTATCCCACAGTAAAAAGTGAGGAAAACTGCTTGTCACCACATTACTTATGATTCAGTGATTAACCAATATAATCAATTTTAATTTTCCAGTAAATTATGAAAATTACACGGGACCTTTCATTTATTAAATTAATTGAATGATAAGAAATGTACTTTTTGTATTATTTGTAGGTACCATTTGGTGAAGTTACATGTGTGCGTGACTGGCTGAAGGTTGAAGGGGCTGTTGGAAAGCCACCACAAGAGCATCCAAAAAGAATAATTAATGGTTTTAGCTGTACAAAGCGTGAGGTACTGTGTATTTATAGTTTATACTACTAATAAATAATTTAATCCAAATTTGTAAATTATTTAGAAAAATGTAGTTAAGATTTCATATGTTATAATGTTACGTTGAAAATTAATAATTGTAACAGTGAGTTCAATTTATACTAAAACATTTTTAAATTTTTATGTAAACATTTATTCTAGAAAAAAAAACTGTCTATCCCTCTTTAAAAGTTTAATTAATGTAAGTTGTTTTGCATTGAAAATGAGTAATTGTCACAATGAGTCCGGTTTATACTAAAACCTTTTTAAATTTTTAAGTAAACATTTATTCAAGAAAAAACAAACCTGTCTTTCGAAGTTTAATTAATGTATATTCTGAATTATTGGCACTCTATAAATATTAGACAACCAGTTTTGTGAAACTATGTGGTCTTAATAATTTAGTAAGTTATATATTGTTTCAGGATGTGTCAGTTTGTGTTCAGGGAAAACATTGTAATAATGCATACAAGAGATTCTGTCACATTGTCGTGTGATTGTTATTAATTTTCTGAGATTGGATGAGTGCTGGTAGCTTTTATTCAGTTGCTCTTGTATTACCTGTTTTTAATATAGTACTGATTTCAACTTAAGGTTAGTGGATATAGATTCTGGTCATTCTTTAAAGAAACTTGTGGAACTCCAGAGACGTTTTTCAAACACTGTTTTGTGCATAATTACTGTCCACTAATTTACATGACAGAAAGTAGCAAAAATGTAACACCACCAGAACTGAAAGGTCCTGCAAAAACAGCTGTGACTGAAATCTGTGATGAAGCTTTTGTTGATGTGATGAAACTACTAAAACCCAAGATTGTGATTGGAGTTGGAAAGTTTGTAAAAAACAGAATTACCAAAGTACTGAAAGGTGGTGATACAAAGGTTTCTGCTATAATGCATCCAAGTCCTGTTAATCCATTAGCAAACAAAGGCTGGAAAGACATAGTCACCAAAGAGCTGACTGAAATTGGTATCTTAGAGTATTTTGATAATAAGTAAAATGTATCAGTTTTATTTATTCAATATTCTTAACCATACCATACAGTGAACACTCACAGATGTCAAAACCTCAGAACACACTTATTACACAACCATCTACTATTTACATGTTTGGTATTAAATACTATATGTGTCAGGAAGTTTGGGTGGTTTTGTCTAGTCAGTCTTTTGATAACTTCTAGTTTTAATCTACATTACTATTATCATAATATTACTTAATCTATTGAGGGATCAGAATTACAGCTAATGAAGGTTTGTGGTCTTCTTAGTAAAACTCGGAAGACACTAAAAGAAATCAGACAGAAGGAAGACTGGTTAATTGTAACTGTCAATACATCTGTCATATGCACATTACACTGTTTACTGCTTAACTCGTCAAAAGCTGAAATAGAATTAATTATTGAAAGTAAGTGAACCGTTGTACTGTCAGTTTTGGTGTGTTTCTTAGTGACCTCATCTGAAGAAATGAATGTTGAATAAAAATCTACATTTTGGTCTTATAAGATCATTTATTTCTAGTTTTATATACACCAGTATGTATTACAGAAAGTAAATAATGTAATTTATCTGTCTCGAACATAGGGTTAATATTGCCATGGTTAGTACCTTGTGTAATTACTCAATTTACTAAACACTTCAAGAACATAAGTTTTCAGGTGTACCACAGCTGTTTGTATAATACAGAATTAAAATAAACAAATGATATGTGAATAGAACTCTACATTTATAGAAAGACTGGTCTGGTCACCAAGGACAGTGTAAAATCCACACACGCTGGCTTACTCCTTTTATGTCGGTGTGAATAATTTATTTATGACCTAAAATATAAGATCATTTGTCCAGTTCTTAACATGTAGTGTCACCTTGACGTAGCCTAAATCCTAGAGATGGAAGGTCCAAAGTTAATGTTGAACATTTTAATAATGAAGATGTACCCTCATGTGTCATTATTTGACACAACTTGTTTAACATTTCCAGATGGACTTTATAAATATATTGTTACTTTCCTTCTATATTCATATTACTTGACTTGTATGTTCCATATTTTGGTAGTTAGTTGAATATTGTGATAACTACGAACTCATTTTCAATGTTACTTACAGTATTTATTATGATATGAAATAACCAATTAATGTATCACAAATTAGCTCACCAGGTGGTGTTGGATAAATTAAACTTTTGATTTCTTCAATGTCATTCGATAAACATATATTTGATTTTAGTAACTTCTTTCTGTTAAATCTGTACGTGGTGTGTTTGTTATCAACAAAAAACTAAAGAAATCTCAACTTTTCATTTATTATGAATTTTTCCTTTGTGTGGATTCCTGTACGTGGTGAGGGGACCTCCTAAACAAGGTTCTCTTCTTTCAGTTTACCTCCACTGGGATCTAAACATCCATCCACATGTTTGCTGTGCATGGTGACCTGTGAAAGGAAGGAGAGGATCCTGGTGGATGAGGGGTCCATCCCTAACTCACCACTTTGGCCTTGAATTTCTGTAGAGTGTGGCCAACCTTGGGTGATTTGGCTGGTCCACTTGAGCTATGGACAACCAAGTACCATTGTTGGATGTTCTCAACAGGTGTTGTGGACATTGTGTCTGATGCTGGTGTTTGGGTGTAGTGCTCACAAAACCCTGGTGTTGCTGAAGTGTCCTTGTTTGGCATTGTAGTGCATCCCCTCGTAGGGCTCTGTGGTGGGTGGGGTCAGTGGGCACCGTCCACCTTCCACCATCAAGGTAGGGTATGGCCATACATTCCAAACCCTCTCATATGTTTCCAGTGTCAGTTGTTTGGTCACTCAAAGACATCATGTTATGGTTCCTTGATATGTGCTCTCACCTGTCCTACTTTTAATCTTGCCCTAAATGGTTGAAAGAAAAAGTGGTGCAGCATTTGAAAATGATTCACAACATTATTTACACTGAAGCTTGAAAGTTGCTGTCCACCACTTAATCTTGGATATATGCTGCTGCACTTCATTCCACTACTACAATGGGAGTGCAGATGGATCTCTCTGTGCCTCCAAAAAATTGTTCTTACACCAAATGAAAAGTCTTTTGACCCCTGTGGTTAAAAAAGTAGATGAATCAACTTCAACACCAATCTCTGTCCCTTACATACATTCCAACAAATCCCAAGATCCATTTCCTTTCGTTCCAGGCACAGGCATTTCTTCAGGGACATCTTCTCCCCACCAAGATGCAAAATGATCATTCGTTCACGTCCTCAGTCACTGGAATCGTCTTCAAATAGCGAAGACTTGTCCAATTGAGCCAGGGCAGGATCCATGGAGATCAGACATCCCTTGAATGAAGACAGTAAAGAAAAAAGACATGGTCATAATCAGAAGGGTTCTCCATCCAATTCAACTACACATAAATAAAACTGGCCACCTTAATACAATGGAACTGTCAAGGTTTACATTCTAATCTGGATGACATCGAAACACTGATTGCTTCCTACCATCATGTATGTCTTTTCTTACAGCAAACATTTCTGAAGCCTGCCAATACAGTCATCTTTTGGCAGTTTTATTTGTACACAAATGACAGGCTGTGTGATGGACAAGTGCATGGAGGGATGGCACTGCTGGTTGATCAGCATGTGCCCACCCTGTCTTTGCCACTTGACACACCCTTGGAGGCTGTAGCCATCCATGTTTCCTTGGGTCATACCATCACTGTTTGTTCTCTCTACCTGTCCCCTGGAGAGACCTGCAATCAATCAGAACTTGATGCTCTCACTGAACAGTTGTTGTCTCCATTTGTAATCCTGGAGGACTTTAATGGACATCATCCCCTCTGGGGAAGTGCTGATATTGATAGGAGGGGTTACTCTGTAGATGGTATGCTCTCTGATCACATTTCAATACTGGCTGTTCTACATATTTACCTGCACCTATTCAGTACTTTACTACTATTGATCTCTCAGTTTGCCCTCCTTCTAAATTCTCCCATTTTTCATTGATGGTTGACAATAATCCATAAAGCAGTGATCATTTTCCTATAATTTTGAGAGAGACTGGCCTTGGTTGATGCCACCCGACTAGAGTGCAGCGATGGAAGCTGGATCAAGCAAACTGGCCCTCTTTCACTGCTTTTGCATAACTTGATCCTGCCATCATCTGAAAGCCATCAATACGCAAATGTGTGGTAGCAGTAACTGAATGTATTATACAAGCAGCTGCTCAGCGTATTCCTGGAACTTTGACACGTTTTCCACGATATCTTCATCCATGGTGGAATCCTTCCTGCCACATGGCGTGAAAGGTTCCAAAACAGGCCTGGGATACTTTTCATAGGTATCCCACACTCTGGGAGAGATATTATGAGACCAACTTGTATTCTTTTTTCTTTGTTTTAACAACTCTGTGTGATAAAAGAAAATCAAATTCATAATGACCCCCAACATACATAACCAGAAGACAGGTTTGAAAAATCTGAATCAGTGGTAGAAAGGAAGCACTGTTAATACAGAAATAGAGGATCATATGTTAAAGCAGAATGTAGTGAGAATAGCCCACAGAGTTCCATTACAGTGAGGTTTGAATGCAACATTGATAATATCTTGGTGAAGCCTCGTTTGGAACACTACACATTTGACAGAACTTAGAAATACACTAGCACAAGGTTAAACCATGTAAGTTGTTAGAAGAGTATAATTGTATCAATTTATATATTAGGTGTAGCACAGTTGAGGCTTCAAACTGGGTGCAAATGGGTTTTTTTAAATAAAATTATGTCAGTGTAGTCACAAAATATATAGAGTGGTTTATTTGAAAAATATGTGGCTTAAATGTAGTAACTGATTTGCAGTAGTTAATTTTAATAGGCTGTGTTTCCACCATGCAAGATGGCAGGCCATAATTCTGGTCTTTATTCTTACCACCACCACAGAATCTTCAGCCAAGACTTCATGTAGAATGAGAAGACAAAAATTAAAATCTTTAGCAGAAGAATTGTTTCTTATATCAATAATACTGATTCATGCTTTGTACACTGTACTGGTACAGACAAACCTTTCCCTTAAACTGATACCATGAAGAACACCAGTAATAATAAGTTAAATAATTTTATTCCACACTATAAACACATGATTTTCTGCTCTTACACCATAACACATTAAACCACTTTGGTAATAGTAAATGATAAAACAGATATTTTTACAGAATTCACAAAATACGGAATTCAAATGATCAACTGACAGGTTATTCTTTAAAAGAAATCTGTTACTATTGGACAAAACACAGAATTTAATTTTATAGTGAATAAAAGTCTGAAATAAGAGTTTTTTGGAAACAATAGAAATGATTAATGTTAATTTAATACAACAGTACATTTTAAAACATAACAGTACAAAACTACAAATTCCGACACAGAACAGTACAGCCTCAAAATCTGTATTTCAAACATAAGGAGTTATGTTGATCTTTATGATCAGATTGGTAGTGTAATGATAAGTTCCTTCTTCTGGTAACTTTCACAAATTGGTAGTTTAATGATAAGTTCTTTCTTCTGGTATAACCTTCACAAACAGAATTATGGTGTGACTTATGTTCCCTCTTCTGGTAACTTTTGCAAATTGGTAGTGTGATGTTAAGTTCCTTCTTCTAGTAACCTTTATAAACAAAATGATAGTGTGACTATAAGAAATGTAAGGTACAAACAAACAAATGCCAGAATAAAGATGAAGGTGAAATGTACGGTAAAATCAAACAATAGAAAAAAGAAGGTGAAATATAAGGTACAAACAAACAACAAAATAAAGGTGAAGATGAAAAATATATGTACAAGTTATCTGGGAATAATTTTAATGTTTTTGTTTTCATGCAAGACTGTGTTTCTTAAAACAAGAATATCTTTTAAATAACGAATAAACCATAACATGTGCTAAAGAACAATGGAATAGTATTTTTGTTTGAACCATACTCATGAAGTTATTATAATATTGGTGTTTTGTAAGCAATGTAATACTATCTTGGTTTTACAAAATCTTAGATTTGTGATGTAAACATATTGAGTCACAAATAATTCAAAAAAAATAAGAAGGAAAGAAAGTTAAATCTTGTTTTAAAACAAATGTATGAATATATATTTGTATCAAGAAAGTAAAATTGTGTGTTTATTAATAAATAACTTACATGTGATTTTCTGACATCTGGCTGTGATATTTATTAAAAAAATAATTGTATGTGTGATTTTTCTGACATCTGGCTATGTTATTTAGTAACAATTCCACTCTTGTAAGGCTATATCACAATTTTTGTACTTTTAGCAAATTGAAAACAAATTATGTATAAATTTAATATTTATAAAACATTAAAATTGTTCATGAATGAATCAGTATCTTCAGTCATTGGACTACTTTTGGAATATACACAAACAAAAGATGATCTTTACATGATAAAATACTTCACAACCAGCTTAGTTTCATTTATATCGAATTAAGTTCTTTCAATATCTTTTAATATCTGCTCTACTTCCATAAAATTCTTTAAAACTAGAAATCATTCCCTTTGAGGGATCAATAATTTACCACCTTAAAACTAGAAATTATTCCCTTTGAGGGGTCAATAATTTAAAACGATTTACTAATTTGAAACTAAAAATAATTCCCTTTAAGGGATCAATAATTTAAAAGTAATTTACTACCTTAAAACTAGAAATTATTTCCTTAGAGGGATCAATAATTTAAAATAATTTACTAATTTGAAACTAGAAATAATTCCCTTTGAGGGATCTATAATGTAAAACTAGAAATCTGTCCCTCTGAGGGATTAATAATTTTTAGTTTATATACAAAGTATTTAATCTCTTCTGTAATTTCTTACCATTAGTTCAGCCATCAAGTCTTAATTCTGTGTGCTTTTTAAATATTTACTCTCCAGTTCTGTCAAAAGAAAAGTAGGGTTAGAATATTATTCACACTGCCACCTGTAGAGATCCTAGGTCTATGTGCAAGGAGTTTATTATCTCACAAAATTAAATACAGTTGAAATATACAAAAACATAAAACAATAATAAAATAAAAAATAACTTATAAAAACTTTCCTTGTATCTTCAATTCCAAAATTTAAATTATTGCTAAAGTTTCTTCAAAATACATTTATAATACACAAAACTTCAATTAGTAACCAAGTATACAGATGTATTTATAAAAACTCCAGTTGGATTTATTTTTCAAGATTTCGACTTACCATTAGGATGGTTGTTGTTATCCTGAAGGTTCAGTCATACCAACACTGTTAGCTATGTTCCTGAATAATTCTACATATAATTACATGGTTGTTGTTATCCTGAAGGTTCAGTCATACCAACACTGTTAGCTATGTTCCTGAATAATTCTACATATCGTTACATGGTTGTTGTTATACTGAAGATTAAGTCATACCAACACTATTAGCTATGTTCTTGAATAATTCTACATATCGTTACATGATTGTTGTTATACTGAAAGTTCAGTCATACTAACATTATTAAACAGTTCTTCATATCATTACATGATTCTTGTCCTTTAAACATAATTTGTCATACAATGATTCGAATGTGTATAATCAATGTAACTGTTTTGTATTTGTCAGCTCACTTGTATGTTCTTTCAGTGTGTGGCTTTTGGAAACACAATTGCTTCATAGTGATACCACAGACAATAAACAAATTTATTTTGAATCCACTGACATGGATTTTGTGAAATGTTCTAATTAGTTAAAAAGCTATTCAAAAGTTGCATTGTTGAAATTCCCATAAATCTGGCTACTTTAAAATTGTAATATCAATTTATGAATGATCACACCTTATTCAAAACAAGTCATGAGAAAAGGGGGATGTTAAAACATGGAAGTAACAACCTACAAATAAGCCGAGTGGTTCCTCCCCTTCTAATTTAACAGTATTACTACTAGCTAATAAACTGAGTGGCTCCTCCTGTTCTAAATTTAACAGTATCACTACTAGCTAATAAACCGGGTGGCTCCTCCCATTCTAAATTTAACAGTATTACTACCAGCTAATAAACCAAGTAGCTCCTTCCGTTCTAAATTTAACAGTAATTACTACAAGCTAATAAACAGATTGGCTCCTACCATTCTAATTTAACAGTATTACTACTAGCTAATAAACCGAGTGGCTCCTCCCGTTCTAAATTTAACAGTATCACTACTAGCTAATAAACCGAGTGGCTCCTCCCGTTCTAAATTTAACAGTATTACTACTAGCTAATAAACTGAGTGGTTCCTCCCATTTTAATATAACAGTATTACTACTAGCTACCATAACAAATAAACCCTGGAAGCTGCCTGAGTAAATTGAAATTCCTCGACTGACGTTAACAGAAGCGTGTAGTTCTAGCTGTTCCTTCCCTGTCCTTCAAGCTGAATGTAGCTACAACTCTGTTCTCTCACTCCTAAACCAAAATGCATAAAAATATTCACATTAGCTAATCTTCAATAGCTAAATTATCTAATGTTTTTTTTTTTCTTCCTGTATGTGTACAATTATTTTTAAAACCCCTTTTCCTGCCCTTACAAAGTAACTTACAACTTTTCAGTCTAAAAAATAACCTTAGGTGAGATTCATTTAGAGTATATTTAACATGAAGCATGGAGAGACAAGTTCGCATACCCAGGGGAAGGCATTTCTTTTGGGTTGACAAGTTCACACACTTAGGGAAATGCATTCCTTTTGGGTAGACAAGTTCACACACTTAGGGAAATGCATTCCTTTTGGGTAGACAAGTTCACACATTCAGGGGAAGGTTTTCATTTTGGGTAGACAAGTTCACACACTTAGGGAAATGCATTCCTTTTGAGTAGACAAGTTCACACACTTAGGGAAATGCATTCCTTTTGGATAGACAAGTTCACACATTCAGGGGAAGGTATTCCTTTTATCCACTCACTGAAAGAAATAAAATATACAACAACATTATTAACTGTTACTAGTTCCACATTAGTCTATTTCTTCAATCACAGAGATAAAGGATAGCCAAAAACTTTTACAAAATAAAAAATAATTCCACTCAAAAGAAGGTGTCACACGGACACAAACAGTACAGCTATTGACTAATGAAATTATTGAATATTTTAGAACTGTCTCATGTTTGGCACAAATCTGCATGCAGTAAGAAAAGATAAGAACAAAAAAAGCTGACAAGAATGACAAAAACTGACTTTAACCTTTTCCAACCTGGTTTACTAGTACAAGTACCCAATATTATGTGATACTATTCTGAAAAAAAAATGCTTTTAAATTAAGCAGACTATATGCTTCCTCTAACAAAGTAAATTTCTCATGAATAACAAATATTACAAACAATAAGGACCAATAATTTAGACAAATGAACAGGCAGCCAGTACAAAAGATTGTGAGAAGTTTGCCAAACTTGAAAATAAAATGTTTGTAAAGTTTTGGCTCTAAAACCTATTACTGAAAATTAACTATAAATTTTAAATTTTTATTTACAAATAAAGTAAAAAAAAATGATTGTCTTCATCTAAAACCAGTAAGATTCCTCAAATGACCTTCTTCATATAAACCAGTAAGATTCCTCAAATGACTGTGTTCATCTAAACCAGTAAGATTCCTCAAATGACCGTCTTCATCTAAACCAGTAAGATTCCTCAAATGACCGTCTTCACCTAAACCAGTAAGATTCCTCAAATGACCGTATTCACCTAAACCAGTAAGATTCCTCAAATGACCATCTTCATCTAAACCAGTAAGATTCCTCAAATGAACGTCTTCATCTAAACCAGTAAGATTCCTCAAGTCACCGTCTTCATCTAAACCAGTAAGATTCCTCAAATGACTCTCTTCATGTAAGCCAATAAGATTCCTCAAATGACCGTCTTCATCTAAACCAGTAAGATTCCTCAAATGACCGTCTTCATCTAAACCAGTAAGATTCCTCAAATGACCATCTTCATCTAAACCAGTAAGGTTCCTCAAGTCACTGTCTTCATCTAAACCAGTAAGGTTCCTCAAGTCACTGTCTTCATGTAAACCAGCAAGGTTCCTCAAGTCACTGTCTTCATGTAAACCAGTAAGGTTCCTCAAGTCACCGTCTTCATCTAAACCAGTAAGGTTCCTCAAGTCACCGTCTTCATCTAAACCAGTAAGGTTCCTCAAGTCACTGTCTTCATGTAAACCAGTAAGGTTCCTCAAGTCACTGTCTTCATCTAAACCAGTAAGGTTCCTCAAGTCACCGTCTTCATCTAAACCAGTAAGATTCCTCAAGTCACCGTCTTCATGTAAACCAGTAAGGTTCCTCAAGTCACCGTCTTCATCTAAACCAGTAAGGTTCTTCAAGTCACTGTCTTCATCTAAACCAGTAAGGTTCCTCAAGTCACTGTCTTCATGGACATTTCTCATCAAAAAAACACTTATTATCAGTTTATACTTTCAAACTGATACTTAATTCGTTTTCTATTTTTTGGAGTATTAAATTAACTTAACAATTTTGAGAACAGAAAGATTAGAATGTGTTGTTAAGAATTAATATTATTTTATAACATGATTAGTTTACCCTGTTGTATCAGAGGCCATTCTATTACATTTTCTTGTAGTGATATAAACTTTCCTATTTTATTCCAAAAAGAGCACAGGTGTTATTGTAGTTTACTCTAACACTTTCCCTAGAGAAACCCGAATGTTTTCAAATCCTCTTACTGGACAAACAAGAGTTAAGTATTATACAGGAAGTTTATTACTGGGCAAAAAAGAGTTAAGTATTACACAGGAAGTTTATTACTGGACAAACAAGAGTTAAGTATTACACAGGAAGTTTATTACTGGGCAAACAAGAGTTAAGTATTACACAGGAAGTTTATTACTGGGCAAACAAGAGTTAAGTATTACACAGGAAGTTTATTATTGACAAACAAGAGTTAAGTATTACACAGGAAGTTTATTACTGACAAACAAGAGTTAAGTATTACACAGGAAGTTTATTACTGACAAACAAGAGTTAAGTATTACACAGGAAGTTTATTACTGATCGACAGTTACCCCCTTTTAACCAACTTCACGATTCCCATGGTCAAATACCACAATTTAGTATCCACCTGAAAATCAGAAGGATCCTCTCCTTTCCTTCATGGGTCACCACTCACAGCAAACATGTGGGTAGATGTTTAGATCTGAGAGGACATAAACTGAAAGAACAGAGCCATACCTGGGAGGTCCCCTCACCACATACAGGAATCCACACCAAAAGGTGGATGTTATGTGTATTCTTGACTGAGTATTGTGCAAGTTCTGACTGTTCTTGAAATTTCTAGAAGATTCTTGAAAGTAAGAATCAACAATATTTGTTTAACAAAAATGATGGCTATTTTCAAACATTGCAGAAACTTCAAAAACTCACATAATTCGTATAGAAGCCAAGAAGCAGTAATAGAAAATGAATATTACTGGTCAGCTACAGTCAGTGTACTGCAGAATTTGGAATCTATAATTGTGATTAATGCCTATTAATCAGAAAACCACAGAATTGGACCACGAATGTTTGTGAAACATCACAAAGCATTTAACTTGTGAACTGACTTCAGGCATTAGTATTTCTATGAGGGCATTAGAAAACACTGCCAGTGAAAGTTACAAGTGCTTCAAGCTTAGTCAACCATGAAAAAAAGTGTACACATGTATCAACAAAGAATTAATTCGCTCTCAATAAATGTTAATAAAATATTCAGTTCCAGACCAGATATAAGACTCAGTATGGTTTGACATTAAATATCTTCATTGAAAAAAAAAGACAGTGTTAGCTTAAGTGGGTTATATATCATTTGAGAAATTATTTGCTGACCATGGACTTGGATTATCAAAAAAATATTCAGTTCTAGACCAAATATATTATTCAGTATTATGTGTAAGTTTGTAAACTTCTTGTATGTAAACCATCATTTGTAAGAACTATTAGTTTTAACCATTACTATAAATTGTTTCTTTTTGTGTGTACATTAAAATATATTTGTGTTAAAAAAAGAAAATTGTGTGCATCAATCTTGGCAAATATTACGTATATCTTAACATTTAATTAACTCTTAAATTAAAATTTAAGGCTATTTCAAATCTTAATACCCAGTATATGTAACATAATAAATTACAACACATAAAATGACCCCAAAAAATGTTGAATCTGACAATACCACGAAACAACGTGTAGTACAACCAGCACCCTCTCCACTTTTGCATTCATTAATTGATTCTACATTGGTCAAGAGATCTACACCATAAAACTTTGTACAATGGACGGCAACTGCCCGTTGTGGAGACACCAGTGTAGAGGACAATGTTTCAAAGGTCTTCTACCTTTCGTCTTTTGGTCAGTGTGTGTAGGTGTTGTCGGTCTTTTAGTGTCCTGGTGGATTGTGGAGAGCATATTATGATTAGTTCGATTATCAGTGTTTCTGATTAGAGATTTCCTGTAGATTCAACAAATGAAAGCCACAGGTTACTCACCTCTAATCTGGAATCTCTATTTAGTGAAGGTTTAATAGTGTTAATATAAAATGATTCTTTGATTTTTCTTGTCTTCTCCCAGTTTATTCTGTGTCCAGTGAAAAACTCAAACACATAGCCAAAATATTCAACATAGAAGTCTGGTAGAAATTCTACAATACCTTAAGGTCCATTCTGGTAAAAAACAAAGAGTGGCCTACCAAAGAGAATCCCAAAAACGTCATCTATAAAATTCTGTGTTCCAACAATGATCCATACATTGGAGAAATGGAAATAAAACTTATGACAAGAATAAAAGAACATAAAGATAGTACAAGACTCATAAAACTACAAAATTCAACATTACAGAGCACGTCACGTCAAAAGGACACAGAATAAACTGGGAGAAAACTAGAATCTTTGACACATAAAAATTCTGGAAGACAAGAAAAATCAAAGAATCATTTTATAATAATACTATTAAACCTTCACTTAACAGAAATTCTGGATTAGAGGTGAATAACCTGTGGCTGCCATTGGTTGAATCTACAATAAATCTCTCCTCCAACCAGAAACAGTAATGATCCAACCAATCATAACACGCTCTCCACAATCCACCAGCACACTATAAAAGGCCAACAACACCTACACACCCAATGACCTGAAGACGAAAGGCGGAAGACTTCCAAAACGTTGTCCTCTACAGTTGTGTCTCCACAACAGGCAGTTGCCATCCATTCTACAAAGTTTCATCATGAATATTCTGACTAAACAATCTATCAAAGATCTACACCACATGTCATCAGAAGGTTGGGTGGGAAGTGTGAAAGGTTCTAAGTATCGTTTAGAAATCTATTTTTAACTTAAGAAATGTTAACTTCAGATCGAATATCTCACCTCTTACAAGGCAGCTAGAATCCCAACCAGAAGATAAAACCTCAAACTACTACCACAATTACAATACCTGATATTTTTATCAGTGTACAGACTAATTTACAATTAATTTTCCAATAATACTCACACACAACTTTGTCCACAGGATCGTAGTCAACAAATTCAATAAAAGCAAATCCTCGTTTCTTCCCAGTCTCCTATTCAGTTACAATACTCACGCTGACAACATTCCCGTAAGAACAGAAATACTCTTGTAAATCACTTTCCTCCACATCATCCTTGAGACCACCAAGAAAAACTTTCTTTACTGTAGCTTGTGCTTCTGGTTTTCCTGCATCCTAGAGAGGAAGTTTTGAAATATTTTAATAAAAATACATTCAAGCCAGTAACTGACTTACAAGCAAATCATATAATGCCATAACAAAATGGGTCTTTGGCTAATCTAGTTCAATTTATGTAAAACACAAGAAACAATTTATTTAACACAATTACTTTGTTTTCCTTTTATTTCTTGGTGAGGTAATCAAGTTTATACTGCAGAAGGAAAAAGGAAATAAACAAAGGAATATTGCCAGGTATTAAAAAGGTGAGAACAATAATCATGAGAAACACAGAGCACGAGAGAATGTACTGGACAGAGAATCATAATCGAATGAGAAAAAAGGTGTGAAATGAAAGAAACCAAAATCACAGAGAAAGAAATTTTATTTTGGGTAAAGAAGAACATAAATGGAATAGTACAGACTGAGGAGACAGTACACAACTACATGGAGAAGATAGGGAAGATAAACACATGACAGTACATAACAACATGGAGAGGAGAGAACAGATAAACACATGACAGTACATAACTACTTGGAAAAGCTAGGGTAGATTAACACATAACAGTACATAATTACATGGAGAAGACAAGATTGATAAAAACATGACAGTACATAACTACATAAAGAGGATAGGATAGATAAACACATGACAGTACATAACTACATGGAGAAGGCAGGGTAGATAAACACATGACAGTACATAACTACATGGAGAAGATAGGACAGATAAACACAAAATAGTACATAACTTCATGGAGAAGACAAGACAGATGAACACAAAACAGTATGTAACTACATGGAGAAGACAAGATAGATAAACCCAAAACAGTACATAACTACACGGAGATGGCAGGGTAGATAAACACATGACAGTACATAACAACATGGAGAAGGCAGGGTAGATAAACATACGACAGTACATAACTACATGGAGAAGGCAGGGTAGATAAACACATGACAGTACATAACAACAGAGAGGATAGAACAGATAAACACAAAATAGTACATAACTACATGGAGAAGACAAGACAGATAAACACGTGACAGTACATAACTACATGGAGAAGACAAGATAGATAAACACAAAACAGTACATAACTACATGGAGAAGACAAGACAGATAAACACAAAACAGTACATAACTACATGGAGAAGACAAGATAAATAAACACAAAACAGTACACAACTACATGGAGAAGACAAGACAGATAAACACAAAACAGTACATAACTGTACATACAATTGATCAAGCCAGTCAGAATACTTGGAATGTATGGACAATGCTGCAAGTAGAAATAATTAGTACCCAACATTAGTTACTTTCTGTTAAAAAAAAATTAAATTTGTACTTTGGAAAATTCAATTGCTCAATTATCTATTACGCTAGTTGTGTTAGGTTAAGCTCCAATTCTGTAATTGGTAAATACATGGTTCTTTTTGGTTTAAATCAATTAAAAAATGCTCAAATTTTCACTTATGTATATTAATAATGGAATGACTATGTAAAGCTAAATGAAAACACAAATATACATGAAATATGAAATACTGAAATATAAATTTTAATTTTTCTAAATTCAGGATAAATCCAGAAAATTCTCATCCCAGGTAATTAATAAACCTTAAGTGCCTGTAACAAGTGTTCAGAATTAGCCTTCTCAACTGACTGGAGGAAGTGGGTTACTGGGTAACAGTCACTGTCCAAGTATCTTACACAGACTATCTCCTGCTCAATGTTGGCAGTGTCTGTTGAGCTGTCAGTCATAATGCCAAAGAATAATGAGGTGTGCAGACCAGATCTGACATTAATTCTAATTGTTTCTGCAGTATACTGAGTAAAGATAACTGCTTGTTTGTCATTGGCATAATGTTCTGTTAAGTACATACCAAAGTTGTGTTCCTATAGCAACAGAAGCTCTTGAAAATTGCTGAATGGTTTGGTGTTCAAAGCCATATAAAGGGCAGTCCTGAACAGCACAAGCAAATGATCCTTCTCGGTCTGGTTAAGTTTGCTCAAGTCTTTTATCGTGGGAGTTATATCAGGTGTTTCTCTATTAAGCTTGACAACTTCGACTGTGGGCACGACTGTTTTCATACTCCTTAACAGCACTCGTTCTCAGGTTAGAAGATCCTGTTATGAAGGTGTTCTTCTGCCTTCCACTACTTTGGTCATATTTCTGACAAATTGAGTAAAACATCAGTCAGGTAGCATTATTACATTCCAGCTATGGTCAGCCTCTATTCCATTCATCCTGGAAACAACGAGTAGGCTTAATGCCAGTACGGCAGTAACAGTTTTTGCTGTAACACTTGAGCTTGGGTCAACAAGCTTGTGGGTTTTTCACTCAGGGTTCCACAGTATTGTCTTCTGATCCATTAGTCTTATTTCAGCCAAACTGAAATACATCGCGAAACTTTACTGTTTTTTAACTATCAGACGTCATTGTCATATCATTGTGAATGATTGGCAGTCACATGACTTTCCGGGAAAAGCATGGATAAGGCGACCTCAAAAGTGCATTTTGTGAGCATTCATGACTGTTTTATAAATTTGTTTTTTTTTGTCTTAAATTAAATCTTAAATTTTCAAGTTATTTTCCACTCATTATAGAATATACTTTTAAGTAAAATCTTTGGGCTGTGCATACACAGCTTTTGCCTCACTTATTTTTGAGGGGACGATGTATTTGTGTCCAATATCATCGGAATATGACCACCAGTCATGAAGTGGGTGATAGATGGGAAAGTGCCAGTCAAACTCGATTTTTTAACAGACATGTCCAGCTTTAACTAGAAAATTTCACACCCTGCTTATAGCTAAAGATATTTCAAACATCAAAGGTACTCAACTGATGAAGTATATACAATTCAATAAATATAACTAATAAGAGAAAAAAAAAGTATGATTAATTAATTATGATTACCAGGTTAAATTTTAGTCTCATCTATGTAGGTAGCTTGTTCGGTCATAAATAAACATTAATTACAAGGTAAACACAATTACCATGAATTATTGAAACGTTACTGTAAGAAAAAGGTAAAATTTACCTCTCGAGGGACAGCTCTCTTTGGTTCCAACTCTATCATCAACTTTGTGCAGACGAGCAGCTTGTGCATCATCAACCATGTGTGCTTTTTGTAAGTAATAAAACCAAACCCACGGGATTTCTTTGTGTTTGGATCTCTCATGACCACACAGTCAACAATTTCGCCCCACTGCTCAAAATGTTCTTTCAATGATTCATCTGTTGTCCTGTAATCTAGTCCTCCAATAAAAAGCTTCCTGAATACTTCGGGTTCACTGTCAACCTGAAAAATAATCCATTTTTTTAATATAATAATTATCCATTTACTCAGGACAAATTGAAATAAAAAAAATGTTTATGTTTTCTCATAGCAAAGCCACATCAGGTTATCTGCTGAGTCCACCAAGGAAAATTGAACCCAATTGTAGCATTGTAAGTCCACAGGCTTACAGCTGTACCAGTGGGGGACAAAAACAAATGTGTGTTATGAAGTTCAGAGGCACTCTGACATTTTATCCTAAACTGTATCTGATTTTTAGATAGTATAACGTAGCTTCTACATACAAAAGATACTGAACTGTTTCTGGAAAAGAACTTAACTATTTTGAGACCACTGTTTTATCCAGCTTTAAAAACAATGCTAGTTAAGCCAAACCCATATATATTAGTAAATGTAAAATATTAAAACTCTTGAGTTCCTTTATTCATCCTCACTTATTTCTAACTTTTGCAATCTTTGGTTCCCCCAAAGCTTAAATTTGCAGATGCTAGTTTTTGTTCCAATTATCATTGTTTCCATTTTCAAGGTTCTCATTTAGCAGGTTATAGTGACATTACTATACTAAACTGTCTTCCAGTTGTATTGGTAAGGAACACAGACATGTCTATTCATGTAACAGTGTTATTGTGTTAATAAGTTTTATTGTGAGTTGCTGTACTTTCTTATTTTCACGATAATGGTGTAACATGTCACTTTTTGAAGTCTAACAATTATGCAGTTAGCTAATTCTATAGATGGATAAATTATGTACCTTTTGATGTCAGAGAGAGTGATTTTACAAAAATTAAAACCATCTAATATTTCTGGTCATGTTCTTAACTTGAGTATTTTTCATTTTAAAAGAATACAACAAGTGTTTGTGAAAAGCCAAGGTTTTAGTTTTGTAACAGTGACCAGGGAGGTCTCTCATGGCAATGTGTTTCCATCTTTTATCACTGATTAACAAGAATATTAACAAAATAATCTTGATAATAAAGAGGCAACCACATTAGTTATGAATTTCTTAAGATACAGTTGTGAAGTTTAGGAAAGTAATAAGGTTCCTAGATCATACATTTCCTCAATAATTTAAAGGAACTTAAGAAATGGATATGTGAACCACTAAACAGTATTTTTAGCAAGTCCTTGAATAGTAGGCAGGTTCCAGGATATTTAAAGCTACTATTACTAATTTTAAGGTAGGGGTGACAAAATTTGTAATTACAGACTTATTAAAATCATAGATGTAAAAGGTTTTGAAAAGTTTGACAAAAGATTCTTTGAAAACTGATTTGACTAAACCTGAAATTAAAATTCAGTGATGTCGAGAAACCCACTTGTTGAGAACTTTTATATGCAAAAACGGCTCTTCTGGGCCCAGAAAACACTTCAAATAGAAGAGCGAACAACGTTTCGACATTCTTCGGTCATCGTCAGGTTCACAAAGAAAGGGTTACTGGTCGGAAGCTGACCACATGTTTGGGAGGGGTTGTATAATTGAGTGTTGCAATGTAGATGGCGCGCCAGTAACCCTTTCTTTGTGAACCTGACGATGACCGAAGAAGGTCGAAACGTTGTTCGCTCTTCTATTTGAAGTGTTTTCTGGGCCCAGAAGAGCCGTTTTTGCATATAAAAACCTGAAATTGGTTAAGAATAGTGAAAAAGGTTTCACTTAGGGAAAATCTAGGTAATATTTTCACAATATTTGAATAGATTACTGCTCGTGTTGGTAAAGATAAAGATGGGGATTTGGTGCATACAGAGGTTTAGAGGGCATTTGATAAGCTACCCCCCAAAAACAAAATATTCTGTATAGGTGTAGGGAACAAATATGATTTATTAGATTGCAAAATGACTGGATGAAAAAAGTAGAGAAGTATTATAAATGGAGTTCAGTCAAATTATTATATTAACATCACAAGTGGGGTACCTCAGGGCTCTGTGTCAGCATCAGTGATGTCACATTTCCTGATAATATTGACATTATGGGTATTGCTAGCTGAGTGACAGATACTGTTGACTTATAAAAGGATTTAGATCATTTGGGGAGTTTGGCAAACTAATGACAAATGGGTTTTATTGATAATAAAGGCAAAATAATGCAAGTGGGTTATAAGTTGTAAGTACAGTTTGAAAGGAATTAATCTAAAAAGTGTCAAGGAAAGAAAGGATGTTAGTGTAAAAATTGATAATTTTTATAAACAGTATATTATTGATATTAGTAAAGAAATAAATTCCTTGTATTAAAGAAAATATTGAATACAAGTTCAAACAGATGATGATTTCTTTTTGCAGGTAACTCACTAGGCCTCATTTTGAGTACGGCAATCAGTCTCTGACTCTATCTTAACTGTCAGTAAGGCAGTCAGTCTCTGACTCTATTAGGTTAAGATCTCTGAAACTACTTTCTCTTGAGGAAAAGATGAATCAAAGGGGATCTTATCATAGTGTTTAGAATATTGATGAGAATTACAAGTGTTGATGCTTCAAACAGAACAGTGAGAATGATAGAACAAGGGGACAAAAATATACACTTGTTAAGCACAAAGCAACACAGTGTGTAATCTATGCTATGCCACAACCTGTCTTAAAATTTGATTTTTCTGATACAGTAGGAGCCATCTCCAGCTAAGACAGTTTTATTTTGTCAACAGGGTGACTGGCCTTTGATAGAGATTGTCTTCAGGGTTAATTATAAATAGTGAATTTAAAGGAAAGTTTGATAAACATCTCAATGGTGAGTATTTGTTCTGAATGTTTTTAGTAGTTCAACTGAATAGAAAAGTTAGCCTAAGTAGACCAAAGGGTCTTTTGATGTCCTTATATGTTATTTTATGAAAAATAACCAGTGACTTCTATTCTTCCAAATCTGATTTAGGTCATATAGTCCTATCATTTCTGTGAATAAAAACTTAGGAACTTCTACAGAATTTTTTCAGTAACATATCAAGTGTTAGAGATGCATAAATTTGTAATAGTTCGGTTGATAATTGAAGGATATTACAACTATAGAGTATAATGTTATTTAGAATATCTTCAATGTTATTATAGTTACATTTGTTTATTATTGTATGTATGGTGCTAATACACATGTAACTCACCATAATTTAGTGATGTAAATTATATTTGTTATTAATTTTTTTGATCAACAATTTTAGCAAATGATGGAATTATTATCCTTGAGTCACAGAAGACTTGAACAAAAACAATGTTTACAACATGTAACATGTTTTTATTGTACAAAAAATATTTTTTAATTGGGAACATTTTGTACAAGTACCAAAACACAAAACAATGATATGTTAAACAGATCTATTCCTCTTTATAACTTTAAATGTCATTTTTCCTCATAAGTGCAGATTACATGAGTCATGTCCATGTTTAGTAACAATACATAATACATTCATAATTCAGAATAACAAGGCCTACTACATTTCATTTTGATAATTCTGTATTATTCACTATTCCTCCTATGTCATTTGACAATATGGATAAATAAATGCATGTAACATTAAATATGTATAGTATGGGTAAAATGAATTGATACGTGTGTAACCTTCAATCTTATTTTCAGGTCTGAATAGTCTAAACTACAGTAGTTTTACTGTTAGTGTCAGTTATTAAAATAAATAAAACAAAACAGATTTTTGTGTTTTTGAAAATCAGTATCTTAACTTACGCTTCTACCATAAGCAATGTTACCGCTTAAAATATACGATTTTCAGTTGTATCTACACAACAATGACAGTAAAATGTACTTTTAACTTAAGTAAAATAACGCTAACACTTCTCTCTATAGCTCTACAGTTAGGCCTCATTTAATATTAACTTAAGCCTTAAACTCATCAAGTTGTAAAGGATTGAAAGGAAGGCTACTTAAGTTAAAGTTAAACAAATCTTGGGACTGTCATATAAAGAATAAAGACATGTTGATATCCTCAAAATTATTTTAGCTTGAGAAAAGAAGGGTTTGAACTTATAGTGTAAGTTATATTGCTTAGTATTCAGAATATACTGTGAAGTGTAAGGTTTGGAATTCGAAAAATATATTTGTCTGTCCCGTATATTTAATTTTGAAATCAACAAACTAAATAATTAATTCTATTAAATATAAATTTAAGAGAAAGCAATAAAAAACTTACATCCGTAGCACCCATTTTAGATTTTCTATTATTTAATTATATCAATTTTGTAGAAACCAAACTTGCAAAACTGCTTTCTAACAACAATTTTACCCTCAACATAACAACGGTGAGTATGTAAGGGTTAAGGGTATAGGCGGCGCGAACCACTGACTTCATAATTAAACAAATGAAATGTGAATATGGTACCGTTTAATTTATTAAATATGTAATTAAATGCGATTGTATTATGATAACTTAAAAATATATCAGTTAATTTTTATACGTGTGATTTCAACAATTCCGACATTAACCGAGCTCTTCCGACAACTTCCCGCCTCTTTATAGTGGAAGAAAGGGTAGCCAAGAGCGTAACGAGTCTGGCTTTAGCGAGAAGGGTCGCAATACAAAACGCTAGAATTGCCCTAACTGCGGTTGCACGTTTGTTTCTTGTGTTTCGCTCAAATAGCTTTTAGGTACATTTGACTATATATATCATATGAGTAGCAATAATAAAAACTATTAATTTGCTGATGTATTTCATATGGTAATTATTAAATTTTCATGAGTAACATATTAAACAAACATTGGATTATTGAAGGCACTGTGAATGACTGAACCCGGTATTTGGTAAGCCTAACATTAGGTAATAGGTTTCAAAGTTGCAAATGGCGCCATTTCTGGCATTTCAATTTATAACTGTAAATAAGTGTTATAATGTAGTTACTTATGCTTTTAAGCGTAAATTTATATCATTTTTTACAGCCTAGAGTTTAAGAAGTAGCCACGTTATAAATTGTTAGTCATAATCAAGCCATATCGTTAATAAAATTCATATTTAAGATACAAGTCGACTTTTATCTGTGAAGTCGAAGGTGATACAAACTGAAAGATACATTAATATATGTAATTATAATAGTTTTTAACGTAAGAAATGACGCTAATGCCAGGGGAAGAAAAAATAGGAAATTACTTGAGCAAGTTTTAAAAATGTTCTTGGTCAGGACTTTGTAAACAAATATATATCTAGATATATCACTATAGAGATATTGTTTGAAATATACTAAAATAGCAACGTTTTCAACATGAAAATAATTATAGCAATAAAGAGCCAGAATTAAAAATATAATTAAAAAAATATTCACAGTAACAGTGTTACAAATATGTCTCAATGGTAAACACAGATAAAAGATGAAATTGTCATGGAACTTTATCCTGAATCTTGTACAGTTATTTGTTGTTTGAATTATATTTTCTCAAATTATTAAGGTGATAGTAAAAAAACTTAATGAATACTTGTGTTAATACGACATTCCAATAATTGACCACAATTTGTTTCATTCGATGGATTAAACGAACAAAGCCATTGGAATTAAACATCTTTACAACTCATGTTATATTACTAGAAGTGTAAATAGGAATATATATACAGATATCTGCTTTCACTGACAAAAATCAACGAACATGATCATGAAAGGATTTTAAATATCACAGGAGAGGAAGAGAACCTATAACTTGATTTGTTATCCAGGTGTTTCAGTGGTATTCCAGGAGAAACTCCAGATATGAATGTTGGTAAACTAGCACTTAAAGTTCTTGCTGTTGTGAGAGTTATCACTCAAGGATGAAAACCACATCTAGGTGTCATAATACAGTAAAACCTTTCTTAGCTGGAAACTGCATAGGGTGGAAGCCTGCACAAACCAAAATATCAAAATTTGCACCATTGTCTTAGGATTTCTCTTATAAAATATTTTTCAGGATAGATGAATTAGTTAAGTCTAAGAAACTCAATAATAATTCATTATTTGTATGTTTTGACAGAGATCATCACCATCACTCAAACTGAACAGTGATGTAACATTTTCAGCTGGTAGTTATTTGTTTCTCTAGTTAGGTATTATAGATTAATTAGTTTTGACAGAGAACAACACCATCGTTCAAACTGAACAGTGATGTAACGTTTTCAGCTGGTAGTTATTTGTTCCTCTAGTTAGGTATTATAGATTAATTGGCTCAGAAAAAATGGTATTCGTTTTCATCTGAGGTCAAGTTAACATTGAGTCTAACAAATTCATTTTTCACATGTTTAATAACTAAAGTGTTGAAATATTGCTTGATGTTTCTAAATCTTTCTACTCAAGTATTGTGATATCATGACATCTTGAAATGTATGGGAATTTCTAGGCTTCAGTTGGGCTTTTTATAAATATCCATTCAACATGTCGCTCGTGTATTATGAAGGCTAAGCTAGTTATATGTAAATCAAACATTGTTTAGCTGTAAAGTGTATGGTGGCGTGTGTTTTTATGACATAATAGTAGATTGTGTTCTAAAGTGTAATTTTTCAAACCTGTGTGGACATTTGATGAAAAGTGAAAATTATTGAAAGCTCTGGATACAATTATGGTAATCAACGGTGTGATTTCAGTGAAATTATCACCACTTGTAATAACAAAGTGTTTTAATGAAACTTGTGTATATGTTTGAAGTGTTTTAATATTTATTATATTACAAATAGATTGTATGATATGTGCTTATTGTTAGAACTATTGTCAAGAAGTCACAGACACCTACTTTAAAGAATCTGGCCTGTTTGCATTTATAAAACCTGACAGAACTTAATAGAACTACAGAGGCTTGACACTTAAGTCTTGAACATATGTGTAGTAATTGTTGTTTATGGTAAAAACTAACAGACCCACTCCATTGATTACACAAGTTCAGCGATAACATCATGGAATTAAAGTATAACAGACATGTAAAGGTCAATAGTTTACAGAAACTATGATGATTACTGTAGTCAGTGTTGAGGAAGACATGATTTTATATGTTTGTTTTTATTTCACTTTTCGTTAATAATTTCTCAAACAGGGTTAGGGTGAAGAAATAATAGACAAAACATAAGTTTTACAGAAAATTATTCCTGTGAAGTAATAAAAGTTTGTTAATAAAATTTCAATATGAAAATTAGCTTTTTTATCTTAGCATGAAAATCATATTTTACCTGGACTATCTTAGTGTAGGCTTTGGATATTCATGAACTTATCTTAACTAAAAATACGTTAATTTTAACTGTTTCTGTTGAAGGGAGCAGAAAAAGACTATGAAAGCCACTCTTTAGGTTTCGTGGTAAACTTTTTTTTTAGAAAATGTTTATTTCTCACATTTTAATAGTGTGTGGAGCTGTTTTCACACCTTGTAAATCTAGTTTGTTCTTACATGTGTGCATGTGCATTTACCACTGGTTGTTTTACACATTCGTTGATTAGACCTACTCATGTTTTTGTATTTATTGTGAAAACAAGTGGTTGCATCTGATCTTCGAACTTTGTTTTGTCACTAATTTTGAGCCCAGTATGGGAAAAAAGAAACAAAAGGAAGTTAGCCCACCACCAGAGGAGGAATACATTGTAGAAAAAATCCTGGACAAGAGAATGCGAAGTGGTAAAGTGGAGTATTATTTGAAATGGAAAGGTTACCCAGAGTAAGCTAACATTTACCTTCAAGTTTGTTTGTCTTCATTAAACTTTATAACTAACTTATTCTGCCACATGTATCAGGTTCTACTCATAACCAAATGTTAATTTATTAAAAAAACAGTGCTGGACAGATTCCTTTTAGTTGTACATTTCTTTAATCAGCCACTGTTTTGTTTGTGAAGGTCCGAGAACACTTGGGAGCCAGAAGGGAACCTTGACTGTCAAGAACTTATTGCAGAATATGAAGAGAAGAGGAAGAAAAGTGCAGAAGATAAAAAAGATTCATCAGATAAAAAGCGGAAAGTGAATGGAACCGAAGGAACTGAAACCTCGCCTCAGAAGAAAAAGAAACAGCTAGAGGTGAGTTGACGGTTAAATACAGTTAGTGATAAAAATGGTGTAGGATGTTTCATTACCTGTAATTAATAACTGTCTTTTATTTATTTCTGGGAGACTTTTTGCTGTTACCAGATTTATGGTCTGATTGTCATCTGCATGAGACAGGTATTATCTTCGTTATTGGAAAGGACCATCAGGAATGTCCTTGTAGAAACTTGTTTCCTAATGAAGTGATTTGTGATGACGAGAAAACCCACTTGTAGAGAAAATTATATATTTATAAATGGCTGGTATGGGTAGAGAAAGCACTAGTGGAGGAGCAAACAATGTTTTGACCATCAGTCATCATCAGATTCACAAAGCGATGACCAAAGAAGATGGAGGCATTGTTCACTTTTTTACTAGTGCTTTCTCTACCCATGCCAGCCATTTATAAATATGTAACAAAGTAATTGTGACTTTACACTGAAGAGTATGTAATGTACAAGTTACCACACTTGTTTTTCACTGTGGTCAAAGTAATTCCTTATTTTATTTTTAATGTATATGTGAGTGATTTGTAAGATGAATGTAGTGCGTGTTCATTCACATGGCTTGTGTGCCTTTCTTTAATTGAACAATCTAAAAATACACTTGTCAGTGTATCAGGTTTGACACGTTATAATTTTATTATATGCGTGCTGAAGAGGAATATCCAAAACACTGCATGTTATTGTTAATGAAGACAAAGATAAACAGCTCTCTCTTCTATTTTAAGTGTAACTATTGGTTTTAGGAAGATAACAGACCAAGAGGGTTTGACAGAGGTCTTGATCCAGAAAGAATAATTGGAGCAACAGACTCAAGTGGAGAACTCATGTTCCTTATAAAATGGTAATGTTTTTGTTCTTAATTTAAAGCAAAGAATACAGAGTAAGAAAATACCAGATGAATGAAGAGACAGATCCATATGAAATATGTACATATTCAAAATTATAATTTTGTTCAATCATGTCTTTGAGTACTGCACAAAACATGCAGGTCAAAATATACCCACTAAATAAAGTTAATGATTGTCAGTTGTCAGGTATGTGTGGGGACTTTTTACAATCATAATGGCATAATTGTTTTGAGGAAACAAAGAAAATGGGCAGCAGAGGTTCTACTGTAGCCCCAATTCTCAGTACAAACACTAGTGAAATTAGGTTAGGCACATCTGGCTTGTGTGTGTTGGGGGCTGACTTCTAGATCTAAAAATATATGTTGAGACTTACCCTAATGTGGCTGATATGTGTGGTTTAGGACAATTGTTTAAAGTGGGGTTAACCCTTTCTGCATCAGTCTCAGTTCAATACAAACAAATTTGTGTACACATTTGTACACGATGTGTGTGTATTTATACAGTAATTTTTGATACAGCGTGTGTAATTTCACAAAATATGGTAAATGTTTACTAAAGATTACAAGGTTTTAGTCCCACAGTGGCATGTCTGCAAACTTACACCTCTAAGGACCTGGTTTTAATACCCACAATGGGCAGAGCAGAGATAGCCCATTGTGTAGGTTTGTACTAAATTACAAATAAACAAAGAAATGGAAGTTTTTGTTCCACAAAAAAAACATGTTTTTAATCAGGTATTTGTAACTAAAGATTTGTTTGTTATATTAGTGTTTTTAGTTGCAAGTACAAAGTGATTTCATGTTGTGATTAAAACTGTATTCTTCATCCCTAAAATCTCCAGTATTATTTATATAATCTTTAAAACCTCCAAAATACATTTCAAATGATTGTTTTAGCAGTATTAAATAACACCTTCATTCTCTGAGTTATAATAAAAAATATATATTTCAGCTAGTATATTGTGTTGTGATTTCTATATGCCACAAGCCCTGATGAAACTTGAAGAAATGTCACCTTAGATAAAGTGTTTTTTAATTATCTCGATACAGAGACTCATTGTTTTTCTGTTACCAGTGTACATCACAAATTTCAGTAACTGTTATTTAGTATTTGAAACAAAGAAACAGGATGTTACGTCATGTTATTAAACTATATTTGATTAAAGTTAATTTGTAGTTAGAGAAGGACCATTAATGGTAAAATATACACAGCTATTATTATATTTATATAATAAAACATTATTTGTGGTGAACAATATAAAACAACATCATGGAATTACATCATGCATTAGTTTATGTGCCTCACTTTAGAGGTTCCGTCCTTTAAACCATCTGTTTTTAACAATTTTCATTCACTTTATTTTACAATTTCAACTTGTTCGTGCTCAACTAAGTTTGCTAAACATTTTACTGATAAACAGCTGTTTGTTACCTGACTTGAATAAACATACTAAATTTAAACTTAAAAGAAAATTGTTACAATGTTGGTTAGTTGGTCTCATTTTAACAGTTCTTTGGTGACCCTTAGTTGACATGTATTAGACCTATTTAGTATTTAATGGTCAACATACTGATACAGTAATTACTTAATTATGACTTCATGAAATTTATACACAACTATGTTGGTTCAGGTATTTCAAGAGAAAGCAATGTGTTTTAAGGATACATAGTGATGAGTAGATTTGTTTTAAGGTTTCCTGGTGATAAGTAGATTTGTTTTAAGGTTTCCTAGTGATGAGTAGATTTGTTTTAAGGTTTCCTAGTGATGAGTAGATTTGTTTTAAGGTTTCCTAGTGATGAGTAGATTTGTTTTAAGGTTTCCTAGTGATGAGTAGATTTGTTTTAAGGTTTCCTAGTGATGAGTAGATTTGTTTTAAGGTTTCCTAGTGATAAGTAAATTTGTTTTAAGGTTTCCTAGTGATAAGTAGATTTGTTTTAAGGTTTCCTAGTGATGAGTAGATTTGGTTTAAGGTTTCCTAGTGATAAGTAAATTTGTTTTAAGGTTTCCTAGTGATAAGTAGTTTTGTTTTAAGGTTTCCTAGTGGTAAGTAGATTTGTTTTAAGGTTTCCTAGTGATGAGTAGATTTGTTTTAAGGTTTCCTAGTGATAAGTAGTTTTGTTTTAAGGTTTCCTAGTGATGAGTAGGTTTGTTTTAAGGTTTCATAGTGATGGGTAGTTTTGTCCCAACACAGAACTTTGTTTTGTAGAACTTTGTGTGATTTTCTCTGACTATAGGAAAGGTAGTGATGAAGCAGACCTTGTTCCTGCCCGACTAGCGAATGTCAAATGTCCACAAGTGGTTATTCAGTTCTATGAAGAAAGGTTGACATGGCATACAAGCTCCAGTCATGACGAGGAAGAGAAGGGAGAGAAGTAATGAAGCCCATATTCCATATAAATCTTCATCAGTAATATAGGTGCACCTCAAAAAACAAGAGGTTTTTTGTAGTGTTTGCATATCGAAGCTTGTTCATTACATAGATTTCTCTGCTTTTTTACTTTATGAGCATTAATACCCCAACAAAGCCATAATTTTTAAAGTTGTTTTTACCTTCATTCATGTATGTTGTCAGCATCCTGTTAACTTTGTGACACCCCAAAATGTTCCAAGATTTTATCCATTTAATACAAAGAATTCTACCAGTACAGAATGTTTTTACAGTATAAATATTTAACCCCATTTCTCACAAAGAAGAAAGCAGCTAATTTATATTTTTGTTTTAACATTTTGTTCCTGTTTAATGTGTTACCATTCAGGTTAATGAAACACCTGTATGTTAGATAATAGATTTATTGTATAACAAGCTGGATCCTCACAAGTTCTGGTGTACCATTGCCACCTAGTGCTGTTCTTTAGCTACATTTAAACTACTGTGTTAATCCACATTTCAGTTAATAAATCACCATCAGTGTATTATACCATTTGAGAACTGTTCCAAACTCATCTTTTGTTTCTCATAAATTTAATTGGTGATCAGTATTAGATCATTCACAATGATTTGGTCATTTCAGAAAGATACTCATATTTTAAAGAGAGCAATGCAAACTTTGTGAATCCATCTTAAAATAATATCTTGGGATTATATAGTGAAACAACACATCTTCATGACAGTTGTGAATAATTTATACAAAATTACCTTCTTGGGTTAATATCAAAGATTGTTAATTTCATCAAGGATAATAAACCATCAAATGGACAGTTTGTAAAAACTGCATTGTGAGAAACACCACTGGTTTTATAAACAATAACACACCATCTGTAGATAACAGTGGTGGATAGTTTGTAAAAACTATGATATGAGAAACACTATACTAGTTTTATTAACAGTAAGACACCATCTGTAGATAACAGTGGTGGATAGTTTGTAAAAACTATGATATGAGAAACACTATACTAGTTTTATTAACAGTAAGACACCATCTGTAGATAACAGTGGTGGATAGTTTGTAAAAACTATGATATTAGAAACACTATACCAGTTTTATTAACAGTAACACACCATCTGTAGGTAACAGTGGTGGATGGTTTGTAAAAACTATGATGTGAGAAACACTACTAGTTTTATTAATAGTAACACACCATCTGTAGATAACAGTGGTGGATAGTTTGTAAAAAGCTATGATGTGAGAAACTATACTATTTTTATTAACAGTAACACATCATCTGTAGATAACGGTTGTGGATAGTTTGTAAAAACTGTGATGTGGGGAAACACTACACTGGTTTTATCAACAAGAACACACCATCTGTAGATAACGGTGGTAGATAGTTTGTAAAAAACTATGATGTGGGGAAACACTACTGTTAAACTTATTATCTAAGGATAGTTTAAGGTTATTTTAAAACCACCTGTAGAGCTCAGTACTTAAAGCTAATGAAAGATACGCAAGTGGAAAATGTGTCATAAGAGGTAAACTAAAGTCAGTGAAAACATAAACTGATGATTTCTAAAGTCAACATCTAATGTGATATAAATATTTGTACCATTATGGTGGTATCTAGTATCAAAATTTGATTTGTAAGTTTAGAGTAAAATACAATTATTAGATGTTGAGTATATTTTGCTGTTAACTAAAACTATGTTTTCAATGTGAAAGTACATCAATATTATTAAATGTTTTTGGGTCTACACACACAGTGCTTGACCACATTTTATACATGGGGGATTTCTACTGTTGGAGTTATATTATTTGTATGGGGATTTCTGTTGTTTCAGTTCTTAGTTATATTATTTGTATGGGGATATCTGTTGTTTCAGTTGTTCTTAGTTATATTATTTATAGGGATTTCTACTGTTTCAGTTGTTCTTAGTTATTTGTATCTCAACAGATATCTTATAGAGCGTTAGGGTTACATAAATGTTCTAACTTCTTTAGTAAAGTTACATGTTAGATATGAGGCTCTCAACATTGTTTTTAATCAGAGTTGGGGTATTTGTGTTGGTGTGATATGAAAGGATTTGGTAGATACTGTGAACTGACCAGACAAGAGTGGGCCATAAAGGCTATTGACTAGCTGCCATCTTTCTAGTTAGTTATTTCAAAATATGAAAGCGACTGTGTGAAGAGAGTTTAGTTTTGTGTGGCATTTTGAAACATTGTGGATGTCAAAGAACCATCTTAACAACTTGTAATTTGTTGAATTCAGGGACAACTAATTTAATATAAACAATAAATTGTAAGTTACTTAGCTCAATGGTACATGTTACGTGTTTCATAAGTTAAAAATTTCACTTTAGCATGACTTGTAAAGATGGAATTATGATGCTGATCAATGTACACCTGCCACCATTAAGGTAGGGTATGGCCATACATTCCAAACCCTCTCATATGTTTCCAGTGTCAGTTGTTTGGTCACTCAAAGACATCATGTCATGGTTCCTTGGTATGTGCTCTCACCTGTCCTACTTTTAATCTTGCCCTAAATGGTTGAGAGAAAAAGAGGTGCAGCATTTGAAAATGATTCACATTATTTACACTGAAGCTTGAAAGTTGCTGTCCACCACTTCATCTTGGATATATGCTGCTGCACTTCATTCCACTACTACAATGGGAGTGCAGATGGATCTCTCTGTGCCTCCAAAAAATTGTTCTTGCACCAAATGAAAAGTCTTTTGACCCCTGTGGTTAAAAAAGTAGATGAATCAACTTCAATGCCAATCTCTGTCCCTTACATACATTCCAACAAATCCCAAGATCCACTTCCTTTCGTTCCAGGTACAGGCATTTCTTCAGGGACATCTTTTCCCCACCAAGATGCAAAATGATCATTCGTTCACGTCCTCAGTCACTGGAATCGTCTTCCAATAGCAAAGACTTGTCCAATTGAGCCAGGGCAGGATCCATGGAGATCAATAGACATCCCTTGAATGAAGACAATAAAGAAAAAATACATGGTCATAATCAGAAGGGTTCTCCATCCAATTCACCTACACATAAATAAAACTGGCGACCTTAATACAATGGAACTGTCAAGGTTTACATTCTAATCTGGATGACATCAAAACACTGATTGCTTCCTACCATCCTGTATGTCTTTTCTTACAGCAAACATTTCTGAAGCCTGCCAATACAGTCATCTTTTGGCAGTTTTATTTGTACAGAAATGACAGGCTGTGTGATGGACAAGTGCATGGAGGGATGGCACTGTTGGTTGATCAGCATGTGCCCACCCTGTCTTTGCCACTTGACACACCCTTGGAGGCTGTAGCCATCCATGTTTCCTTGGGTCATACCATCACTGTTTGTTCTCTCTACCTGTCCCCTGGAGAGACCTGCAATCAATCAGAACTTGATGCTCACTGAAAAGTCTCCATTTGTAATCCTGGAGGACTTTAATGGACATCATCCCCTCTGGGGAAGTGCTGATATTGATAGGAGGGGTCACTCTGTAGATGGTATGCTCTCTGATCACATTTCAATACTGGCTGTTCTACATATTTACCTGCACCTATTCAGTACTTTACTACTATTGATCTCTCAGTTTGCCATCCTTCTAAATTCTCCCATTTTTCATTGAGGGTTGACAATAATCCATAAAGCAGTGATCATTTTCCAATAATTTTGAGAGAGACTGGCCTTGGTTGATGCCACCCGACTAGAGTGCAGCGATGGAAGCTGGATCAAGCAAACTGGCCCTCTTTCACTGCTTTTGCATAACTTAATCCTGCCATCAATAGAGGAATGTGTGGTAGCAGTAACTGACTGTATTATACAAGCAGCCGCTCAGCATATTCCTGAAACTTTGACACGTTTTCCACAATATCTTCATCCATGGTGGAATCCTTCCTGCCACATGGCATGAAAGGCTCCAAAACAGGCCTGGGATATTTTTCATAGGTATTCCACACTCTGGGAGAGATATTATGAGACCACCTTGTATTCTTTTTTCTTTATTTTAACAACTGTGTGATAAAAGAAAATCAAATTCATAATGACCCCCAACATACATAACCAGAAGACAGGTTTGAAAAATCTGAATCAGTGGTAGAAAGGAAGCACTGTTAATACAGAAATAGAGGATCATATGTTAAACCAGAATGTAGTGAGAATAGCCCACAGAGTTCTATTACAGTGAGGTTGGAATGTAACATTGATAATACCTTGGTGAAGCCTCGTTTGGAACACTACACATTTGACAGAACTTAGAAATACACTAGCACAAGGTTAAACAATGTAAGTTGTTAGAAGAGTGTAATTGTATCAATTTATATATTAGGTGTAGCACAGTTGAGGCTTCAAACTGGGTGCAAATGGGTTTTTTTAAATAAAATTATGTCAGTGTAGTCACAAAATATATAGAGTGGTTTATTTGAAAAATATGTGGCTTAAATGTAGTAACTGATTTGCAGTAGTTAATTTTAATGGGCTGTGTTTCCACCATGCAAGATGGCAGGCCATAATTCTGGTCTTTATTCTTACCACCACCACAGAATCTTCAGCCAAGACTTCATGTAGAATGAGAAGACAAAATTAAAATCTTTAGCAGAAGAATTGTTTCTTATGTCAACAATACTGATTCATGCTTTGTACACTACTGGTACAGACAAACCTTTCCCTTAAACTGATACCATGAAGAACACCAGTAATAATAAATTAAATAATTTTATTCCACAGTATAAACACATGATTTTCTGCTCTTACACCATAACACATTAAACCACTTTGGTAATAGTAAATGATAAAACAGATATTTTTACAGAATTCACAAAATACAGAATTCAAATGATCAACTGACAGGTTATTCTTTAAAAGAAATCTGTTGCTATTGGACAAAACAAAGAATTTTATTTTATAGTGAATAAAAGTCTGAAATAACAGTTTTTTTGGAAACAATAGACATGATTAATGTTAATTTAATACAACAGTACATTTTAAAACAATGGTACAAAACTACAAATTCCGACACAGAACAGTACGGCCTCAAAATCTGTATTTCAAACATAAGGAGTTATGTTGATCTTTATGATCAGATTGGTAGTGTTATGATAAGTTCCTTCTGGTAACCTTCACAAACAGAATGATGGTGCAACTGATGTACCCTCTTCTGGTAACTTTCACAAATTGGTAGTGTAATGATAAGTTCCTTCTTCTGGTAACTTTCACAAATTGGTAGTTTAATGATAAGTTCCTTCTTCTGGTATAACCTTCACAAACAGAATGATGGTGTGACTAATGTTCCTTCTTCTGGTAACCTTTATGAACAGAATGATAGTGTGACTATAAGAAATGTAAGGTACAAACAAACAACAAAATAAAGGTGAAGATGAAAAATATATGTACAAGTTATCTGGGAATAATTTCAATGTTTTTGTTTTCATGCAAAACTGTGTTTCTTAAAACAAGAATATCTTTTAAATAACGAATAAACCATAACATGTGCTAAAGAACAATGGAATAGTATTTTTGTTTGAACCATACTCATGAAGTTATTATAATATTGGTGTTTTGTAAGCAATGTAATACTATCTTGGTTTTACAAAATCTTAGATTTGTGATGTAAACATATTGAGTCACAAATAATTCAAAAAAAATAAGAAGGAAAGAAAGTTAAATCTTGTTTTAAAACAAATGTATGAATATATATTTGTATCAAGAAAGTAAAATTGTGTGTTTATTAATAAATAACTTACATGTGATTTTCTGACATCTGGCTGTGATATTTATTAAAAAAATAATTGTATGTGTGATTTTTCTGACATCTGGCTATGTTATTTAGTAACAATTCCACTCTTGTAAGGCTATATCACAATTTTTGTACTTTTAGCAAATTGAAAACAAATTATGTATAAATTTAATATTTATAAAACATTAAAATTGTTCATGAATGAATCAGTATCTTCAGTCATTGGACTACTTTTGGAATATACACAAACAAAAGATGATCTTTACATGATAAAATACTTCACAACCAGCTTACTTTCATTTATATCGAATTAAGTTCTTTCAATATCTGCTTTACTTTCATAATATTCTTTAAAACTAGAAATCATTCCCTTTGAGGGATCAATAGTTTACAATAATTTACCACCTTAAAACTAGAAATTATTCTCTTTGAGGGATCAATAATTTAAAATAATTTACTAATTTGAAACTAAAAATCATTCCCTTTGAGGGATCAATAATTTACTAATTTGAAACTAGAAATCATTCCTTTGAGGGATCAATAATATGTAATTTACTACCTTAAAACTAGAAATCTGTCCCTTTGAGGGATTAATAATTTTTAGTTAATATACAAAGTATTTAATCTCTTCTGTAATTTCTTACCATTAGTTCAGCCATCAAGTATTAATTCTGTGTGCTTTTTAAATATTTACTCTCCAGTTCTGTCAAAAGAAAAGTAGGGTTAGAATATTATTCACATTGCCACCTGTAGAGATCCTAGGTCTATGTGCAAGGAGTTTATTATCTCACAAAATTAAATACAGTTGAAATATACAAAAACATAAAACAATAATAAAATAAAAAATAACTTATTCAAACTTTCCTTGTATCTTCAATTCCAAAATTTAAATTATTACTAAAGTTTCTTCAAAATACATTTATAATAAACAAAACTTCAATTAGTAACCAAGTATACAGATGTATTTATAAAAACTCTAGTTGGATTTATTTTTCAAGATTTCGACTTACCATTAGGATGGTTGTTCTTATCCTGAAGGTTCAGTCATACCAACACTATTAGCTATGTTCTTGAATAATTCTACATATAATTACATGGTTGTTGTTATACTGAAGATTAAGTCATACCAACACTATTAGCTATGTTCTTGAATAATTCTACATATAATTAGATGGTTGTTGTAATCCTGAAAGTTAAGTTATAACAACATTATTAGCTATTTTATATGCAAAAACGGCTCGTTTGGGTTCAGAAAATGTTTTAAATAGAAAACATTATACGCACACACCTAGACAGAAAGCAAAATCAACCAACAAAACTAAATATATCTCACGAAACCATATATTCCTGACATCAGCAAACAAATAACCAACATTTGGCAAAAACTAGTAACAAAATATAACATTCCAGTTAATACTAAATTTATTCAAAAACCTTGCACAAAACTAAGGTCTATACTATGTAAGAACTACACTGACAAACACCACACCAACATTATTTATAAAATACAATGTGATAACTGCCACGACTTTTGTATTGGAGAAACAAGTAGAAAAATGGAAACCAGATTCAAAGAACATAAAAAGTCACCTTCACACGTTTTTGAACACTGTAAGTCAAATGGACACAACATAACCATAGAAAATACTAAATAAAGAAACAAACATAAACAAATGCAAAATTAAAGAAGCCTTACTTATACAACAACTTAAACCCAAAATAAACCAATATAAAGGAACGCCATTATACCTATATTAATATTATAGATAAAATTATATATTCAAACATTTAACCCCGCCTTCTACATTGCGACACTCAGTTACACAACCCCTTCCAAACATGTGGTCAGCTTCCGGTCAGTTACCTCTTTCTTTGTGAACCTGACGATGACCGAAGAGTGTCGAAACGTTGTTCGCTCTTCTATTTAAAATATTTTCTGAACCCAAACGAGCCGTTTTTGCATATAAACAAGCGGGTTTCTCGACATCACTGATTATTAGCTATGTTTTGAAGAATTCTGCTTATCATTACATGATTGTTGTAATCCTGAAAGTTCAGTCATACTAACATTATTAAACAGTTCTACATATCATTACATGATTCTTGTCCTTTAAACATAATTTGTCATACAATGATTCGAATCTGTATAATCAATGTAACTGTTTTGTATTTGTCAGCTCACTTGTATGTTCTTTCAGTGTGTGGCTTTTGGAAACACAATTGCTTCATAGTGATACCACAGACAATAAACAAATTTATTTTGAATCGACTGACATGGATTTTGTGAAATGTTGTAATTAGTTGAGTCCAAGAGAAGAAAGGAACAAAAATCAAAGAATGGTCCAGTATGTTACACTGTGTAAGAATAATATGGTCCAGTAAGTTACACTGTGTAAGAATAATATGGTCCAGCAAGTTACACTGTGTAAGAATAATATGGTCCAGCAAGTTACACTGTGTAAGAATAATATGGTCCAGCAAGTTACACTGTGTAAGAATAATATGGTCCAGCAAGTTACACTGTGTAAGAATAATATGGTCCAGCAAGTTACACTGTGTAAGAACAATATGGTCCAGTAAGTTACACTGTGTAAGAACAATATGGTCCAGTAAGTTACACTGTATAAGAATAATATGGTCCAGCAAGTTACGCTGTGTAAGAATAATATGGTCCAGTAAATTATACTGAATAAGAATTATACACTTGACTCAGTAAAATGAAAATTAATTACTTTCCACTTTTCCTGTAACTTTACTCTGGTCCAAAATTTATTTTCTAAAGTTAAACAATAATGATGAAGAAGTAATTAGTTCATACATGTGTGTCAGATTAGTTTATTTATCAGCCAGTTTTATCAGTAAGTTTGTTTTACTTCATTTCACGTGAGAGCCCACAAGGTATTCAAACAATATAAACTGATTTATTATAAAAGATCTAAACAACACGTGAAATGTGTTTAGTGCCATATTTTACAAAATCAAATAATTTAATATTTATATTACATATACTTGTTATTTTACCTAATCTATCAGTAGAAAGGTATTTCTGTAGGGTTTAAATGTTTAATAATAAATACAGTTTTTATAAAGAAACAACCACAGAGAACTACACCCATTTCTTTATTGATAAAACTATTATTAGCTGTCTGTCCAAAGTTGGAATTAGATACAAGAACAACACACTTGTGACAACTAGTGTTTATTATCTTTAATATTTCCTTACATTATTTGATAAGAATACAAACATTTGGTTAATGGACATCACACAAGTTGTTTTATCCTTTTTTTTTAGGACATTACTTTAAGTAAAAACATGTTAGGTGTGTGAAACAATATTATATTATATAAAGAAGTACACTTTTAATATCAGAAGTATTAACATTTATCAAAGGATTTACTACATATGTGAGCCTTAAGGTTCTAGCTACTGATAAATGGAATGTGTAAATATAAATGCTAACAGCACCCACACACGCACACTAAAAGAAAATAAAACATAAACAACCTTACATTTAAAAAGCTATTTAAAAGTTGCATTGTTGAAATTCCCATAAATCTGGCTACTTTAAAATTGTAATATCAATTTATGAATGATCACACCTTATTCAAAACAAGTCATGAGAAAAGGGGGATGTTAAAACATGGAAGTAACAACCTACAAATAAGCCGAGTGGTTCCTCCCCTTCTAATTTAACAGTATTTCTACTAACTAATAAACCGAGTGGCTCCTCAACTTCTAATTTAACAGTATTACTACTAGCTAATAAACCAAGTGGCTCCTCCCTTTCTAAATTTAACAGTATCACTACTAGCTAATTAACCAAGTGGCTCCTCCCGTTCTAATTTAACAGTATTAATACCAGCTAATAAACCGAGTGGCTCCTCCCGTTCTAAATTTAACAGTAATTACTACTAGCTAATAAACCGAGTGGCTCCTCCCCTTCTAATTTAACAGTATTACTACTAGCTAATAAACCGAGTGGCTCCTCCCATTCTAAATTTAACAGTAATTACTACTAGCTAATAAACCAATTGGCTCCTCCCATTCTAATTTAACAGTATTACTACTAGCTAATAAACTGAGTGGTTCCTCCCTTTCTAAATTTAACAGTATTACTACCAGCTAATAAACCGAGTGGCTCCTCCCATTCTAAATTTAACAGTAATTACTACTAACTAATAAACCGATTGGCTCCTCCTGTTCTAAATTTAACAGTATCACTACTAGCTAATAAACCAAGTGGCTCCTCCCGTTCTAATTTAACAGCATTAGTACCAGCTAATAAACCGAGTGGCTCCTCCCATTCTAAATTTTAAAGTATTACTACTAGCTAATAAACCGAGTTGCTCCTCCCCTTATAATTTAACAGTATTACTACTAGCTAATAAACCGAGTGGCTCCTCCCATTCTAAATTTAACAGTAATTACTACTAGCTAATAAACCGATTGGCTCCTCCCATTCTAATTTAACAGTATTACTACTAGCTAATAAACTGAGTGGCTCCTCCCATTCTAAATTTAACAGTATCACTACTAGCTAATAAACCGAGTGGCTCCTCCCATTCTAAATTTAATAGTATTACTACTAGCTAATAAACTGAGTGGTTCCTCCCATTTTAATATAACAGTATTACTACTAGCTACCATAACAAATAAACCCTGGAAGCTGCCTGAGTAAATTGAAATTCCTCGACTGACGTTAACAGAAGCGTGTAGTTCTAGCTGTTCCTTCCCTGTCCTTCAAGCTGAATGTAGCTACAACTCTGTTCTCTCACTCCTAAACCAAAATGCATAAAGGTTATTCACATTAGCTAATCTTCAATAGCTAAATTATCTAATGGTTTTTTTTTTCTTCCTGTATGTGTACAATTATTTTTAAAACCCCTTTTCCTGCCCTTACAAAGTAACTTACAACTTTTCAGTCTAAAAAATAACCTTAGGTGAGATTCATTTAGAGTATATTTAACATGAAGCATGTAGAGACAAGTTCACATACCCAGGGGAAGGTTTTCATTTTGGGTAGACAAGTTCACACACTTAGGGAAATGCATTCCTTTTGGGTAGGCAAGTTCACACATTCAGGGGAAGGTTTTCATTTTGGGTAGACAAGTTCACACATGTAGGGAAATGCATTCCTTTTGGGTAGACAAGTTCACACATTCAGGGGAAGGTTTTCATTTTGAGTAGACAAGGTCACACACTTGGGAAATGCATTCCTTTTGGGTAGACAAGTTCACACATTCAGGGGAAGGTATTCCTTTTGGGTAGACAAGTTCACACATTCAGGGGACGGTATTCCTTTTGGGTTGACAAGTTCACACATTCAGGGGAAGGTATTCCTTTTATCCACTCACTGAAAGAAATAAAATATACAACAACATTATTAACTGTTACTAGTTCCACATTAGTCTATTCCTTCAACCACAGAGATAAAGGATAGCCAAAAACTGTTACAAAATAAATAATAATTCCACTCAAAAGAAGGTGTCACACGGACACAAACAGTACAGCTATTGACTAAGGAAATTACTGAATATTTTAGAACTGTCTCATGTTTGGCACAAATCTGCATGCAGTAAGAAAAGATAAGAACAAAAAAAGCTGACAAAAATGACAAAAACTGACTTTAACCTTTTCCAACCTGGTATACTAGTACAAGTACCCAATATTATGTGATACTATTCTGAAAAAAAAAAGCTTTTAAATTAAGCAGACTATATGCTTCCTCTAACAAAGTAAATTTCTCACGAATAACAAATATTACAAATAATAAGGACCAATAATTTAGACAAATGAACAGGCAGCCAGTACAAAAGATTGTGAGAAGTTTGCCAAACTTGAAAATAAAATGTTTGTAAAGTTTTGGCTCTAAAACCTATTACTGAAAATTAACTATAAACTTTAAATTTTTATTTACAAATAAAGTAAAAAAAAATGATTGTCTTCATCTAAAACCAGTAAGATTCCTCAAATGACCTTCTTCATCTAAACCAGTAAGATTCCTCAAATGACTGTGTTCATCTAAACCAGTAAGATTCCTCAAATGACCGTCTTCATCTAAACCAGTAAGATTCCTCAAATGACCATCTTCATCTAAACCAGTAAGATTCCTCAAATGACCGTCTTCATCAAAACTAGTAAGGTTCCTCAAATGACCGTCTTCACCTAAACCAGTAAGATTCCTCAAATGACCGTCTTCACCTAAACCAGTAAGATTCCTCAAATGACCGTCTTCACCTAAACCAGTAAGATTCCTCAAATGACCATCTTCATCTAAACCAGTAAGATTCCTCAAATGACCGTCTTCATCTAAACCAGTAAGATTCCTCAAGTCACTGTCTTCATCTAAACCAGTAAGGTTCCTCAAGTCACTGTCTTCATGTAAACCAGCAAGGTTCCTCAAGTCACTGTCTTCATCTAAACCAGTAAGGTTCCTCAAGTCACTGTCTTCATCTAAACCAGTAAGATTCCTCAAGTCACCGTCTTCATCTAAACCAGTAAGATTCCTCAAATGACTCTCTTCATGTAAGCCAATAAGATTCCTCAAATGACCGTCTTCATCTAAACCAGTAAGATTCCTCAAATGACCATCTTCATCTAAACCAGTAAGGTTCCTCAAGTCACTGTCTTCATCTAAACCAGTAAGGTTCCTCAAGTCACTGTCTTCATGTAAACCAGCAAGGTTCCTCAAGTCACTGTCTTCATCTAAACCAGTAAGGTTCCTCAAGTCACTGTCTTCATCTAAACCAGTAAGGTTCCTCAAGTCACTGTCTTCATCTAAATCAGTAAGGTTCCTCAAGTCACTGTCTTCATGGACATTTCTCATCATAAAAACACTTATTATCAGTTTATACTTTCAAACTGATTCTTAATTCATTTTCTATTTTTTGGAGTATTAAATTAACTTAACAATTTTGAGAACAGAAAGATTAGAATGTGTTGTTAAGAATTAATATTATTTTATAACATGATTAGTTTACCCTGTTGTATCAGAGGCCATTCCATTACATTCTCTTGTAGTGATATAAACTTTGCTATTTTATTCCAAAAAGAGCACAGGTGTTATTGTAGTTTACTCTAACACTTTCCCTAGAGAAACCCGAATGTTTTCAAATCCTCTTACTGGACAAACAAGAGTTAAGTATTACACAGGAAGTTTATTACTGGACAAAAAAGAGTTAAGTATTATACAGGAAGTTTATTACTGGGCAAAAAAGAGTTAAGTATTACACAGGAAGTTTATTACTGGACAAAAAAGAGTTAAGTATTATACAGGAAGTTTATTACTGGGCAAAAAAGAGTTAAGTATTACACAGGAAGTTTATTACTGGACAAACAAAAGTTAAGTATTACACAGGAAGTTTATTACTGGGCAAACAAGAGTTAAGTATTACACAGGAAGTTTATTATTGACAAACAAGAGTTAAGTATTACACAGGAAGTTTATTATTGACAAACAAGGGTTAAGTATTACACAGGAAGTTTATTACTGATCAACACTTACCCCCTTTTAACCAACTTCACGATTCCCATGGTCAAATACCACAATTTAGTATCCACCTGAAAATCAGAGAATTTACAGAAAATTTTCATTCACATTTATACTTAACTTTTTCTTGTTTGAAATGATGTCCCTTGACATTTTTCCATTTTTTTTATTATCATCTTTGTTTTGTCTAACCTTTTCTGCACCAGTGAGGTGTCCCCTGATTTTTTACTTTGTTTTATCATCATTTTCATTTTATCTAACCTTTTCTGGACCAGTTAGGTGTCCCCTGATTTTTTTCCCTTGTTTTATCATTTTACATTTTATCTAACCTTTTCTGGACCGGTGATGTGTCCCCTGATTGTTTTCCCTTGTTTTATCATTTTACATTTTATCTAACCTTTTCTGGACCAGTGATGTGTGCCTTAATTTTTTCATTTTTTTTATTCACATCTTTATTTCATCTAACCTTTTATGGACAAGTGATGTGTCCCCTGATTTTCTCATTATCATTATTTCATCTAACATTTTATGAACAAGTGATGTGTCCCCTGATTTCTTCTCATTTTAGAAACTTGGAATAAACTTTAAAAATGCATATAATTTGATTTGGTTTAATTATAATCATGAAATTTCCAAACGTTTCACATAACACAGTTTACAAAACATTTTCTTTCATATCAAAATCTTTTACAGATTCATGAACAATTTCTCAGTGAAATATCCAAATTAACACCAGATTACATTTTATGACAATAATTTTCCAAGCAATATTTGAACTCTTTATTTTTTTAAGTGTTTGAATACAATAAATTTTAGAAATATTTTACCATTGTTTACTGTACTCTAAACCTAACTATGGTTACCTATGTTCTTAATCGAAGTATTTACATAGCTTTCATTTCAAACAAATACAAACAATATCCAATGAAACTGGTCTACGATTTGTTCCTAAACTTTCCATCAGATTATACTGTACTCCTCCATAGAAGCTATACTTAATATAAAACCTTAAGTTATTTCTCAAGCTGTTTTACTGATATAACTAGTTTGTAACTGGCTCTATCCACTGGTATTCATGATTTCTTATAGACATTCTCAAAGTTGGATTTTATTAGTAGTTGTTCACACAACATTTGGTGGCATCATACAATGTTTTATAAAAGTTCACAGAGAGGAACCAGTTTTAGCTAATTCTATTTTCAAAGCAGGACAGCTTCTTAGCACATAAAAAACAAATAAAAATGAATTATTTACAAATAAGAAAATGGAGTTGCCAAGAATTAAATTTTTTTTCATTTTTCTTTGTGAATTTCACCAAATGTCACACACTGATGTTATATCAATTCTAAAAGGTTTGACATGAACACTATTTAAATAAAAACATTATTTTTAAACTTGGCTTACTCAATGTATGAAAGGTGCTATGTGGATCAGAAATACTTGTGATAAGTTTGTAAAACAAGTTAACTTAGACACTACTAGTAAAGCTTTGAGGGTTAAGAATTCTTTACAAAATTCTTTTTTATAGAATCAGAAAAATCTCTCAAAGTGATTCATTTAATGAAAATATTACAATCATTTTTCAAGAGAATCTTGAGTTGTCATACAGAGCAGATGATTCATGTTTACTGATATAATCATAAGTGTTGTAGCCTCTCAAATACAAAACAAGAAATCTCTGGAAAATTAGTGAATTCATTAGTCTGACATTTCTTTATACAAAGTGCAGATGATTCAGCAAGACAATGCTGAGTGTATTGTACAGATAAAAATGTTTCAAATGTTAGTGTGTTACACAGAGAGACAAAGGTGTTTCAAACAGATATAATGTGGGTGTGTTACACAAACAGAGAAAGGTGTTTCAAACAGATATGATGTTGGTGTGTTACACAGAGAAAGGTGTTTCAAACAGATATGATGTTGGTGTGTTACACAGAGAAAGGTGTTTCAAACAGATATGATGTAGGTGTGTTACATACAGAGAGAAAGGTTTCTGAACTACACATAATGTTATCTATAATAATGAGATGAATCATAACAGTAACCATGGATGTCTTGAAGGACAACACAGTAGCATCTATAAAAACTTAATAAATCTTCTACCTCCATATGGACCTTGTCTTTGTTGCATGTAATCATTTCTTCTCAGTGGTCCTCCTCCATAACTGTTTCCATATCCTGACCCTAGATTACCACCCCAGCCTCCTGGAAGGAACCAATGATAGTAATTATCAGTAGAATGAACTCACTAAATATAATCAACTCATTTTAAAATTTTCAATGTGTCAGTGTTATAATTAATTTGTGTCTTTGACTCTTTGTTGTTCAGAAAAGGTACTTCACCATAGTTAAATATTGTGGTTAGCAAGACATTATTAAGGATTTATCTTGCGTTCCTGTGTAGTGAGAAATACCTCAAAGGAAACTTTAATATTAACCTGTGTCTTTGTACGTGAACAAGAGAACAGATAAATGAGAAGTTATTATCATATGTTCAAGGATCACCTCATGCTCACCTTGTCTAAAACCACCACCACAGTTTTGATTCTGATATTCACCTCTTCCAAAACCACCACCACAATTCTGATACTCATCTTCCAAAACCATCACCATAGTTTTGATTTCGATACTCACCTCTTCCAAAACCACCACCACAGTTTTAATTCCGATACTCACCTCTTCCAAAACCACCACCACAGTTTTGATTCTGATACTCACCTCTTCTAAAACCACCACCCCAATTTTGATTCCGATACCTCTTCCAAAACCACTACCATAGTTTTGATTCAGATACACACCTCATCCAAAACCATCACCACAGTTTTGATTCTGATACTCAGCTCTTCCAAAACCACCACCACAGTTTTGATTCTGATACTCACCTCTTCTAAAACCACCACCCCAATTTTGATTCCGATACCTCTTCCAAAACCACTACCATAGTTTTGATTCAGATACACACCTCATCCAAAACCATCACCACAGTTTTGATTCTGATACTCAGCTCTTCCAAAACCAACATAGTTTTGATTCCAATACTCACCTTGTCCAAAAGCTCCACCATAGTTTTGACTCCAAAACTCACCTTGTCCAAAACCACCACCATAGTTTTGATTCCATACACTACTGCTTCCATATCCACCCGAACCATAACCTCGAAAACCTGAAAACACAGAAAGATGGTGCTGGGATCTGTTATACACTTTGTGGGTAGCTTGTTCAAACACATTTTGTGTAAGTGTATATAAAAATTAGGTGAATCCCACCTACAGCATTTACTATTTGATTGTCTAAGAACAACAATCTAGCATTACAACATGGAAATACAGTAATTTTTATCATACAATATATGTCAAAATAATTCTGTGAGAATTGTTTATATATTCCTACTGACATTCTCACAACATACTATAATAGAACAGTTACAATAATCTATCATACACTGCCTGTATCTAATACAATATGATAGACTCACCTTGTCCGTATCCACTGTCAAGACTTTCACAACTCCAATCCCTATGGTTACCTAATAATAAAATTAGTGTTAATACATCATACATTTATATCTCTACTGTATTATCTCATTTCTTACATGTTGTATTTACATCTTTACTGTATTATCTCATTTTTTACGTTACCTTTACATCACTAGTCTATTATCTCAACTCATTTCTAACACGTTATGTTTACATCTATACCTATTATCTCAACTCATTTCTAACACGTTAACTTTACAACCGTACTGTATTACCTCAACTCATTTCTCACACATTATCTTTACATCTCTACTGTATTATCTCAACTCATTTCTTACACGTTATCTTTACATCTATACTGTATTATCTCCACTCATTTCTTACACGTTATCTTTACATCTATACTGTATTATCTCAACTCATTTCTTACAAGTTATCTTTACATCTATACTGTATTACCTCAACTCATTTATTACACGTTATCTTTACATCTATACTGTATTACCTCAACTCATTTATTACACGTTATCTTTACATCTATACTGTATTACCTCAACTCATTTATTACACGTTATCTTTACATCTATACTGTATTACCTCAACTCATTTATTACACGTTATCTTTACATCTATACTGTATTATCTCAACTCATTTCTTACACGTTATCTTTACATCTATACTGTATTATCTCAACTCATTTCTTACACGTTATCTTTACATCTATACTGTATTATCTCAACTCATTTCTTACACGTTATCTTTACATCTATACTGTATTATCTCAACTCACTTCTTACACGTTATCTTTACATCTATACTGTATTATCTCAACTCATTTCTTACACGTTATCTTTACATCTATACTGTATTATCTCAACTCATTTCTTACACGTTATCTTTACATCTATACTGTATTACCTCAACTCATTTCTTACACGTTATCTTTACATCTATACTATATTACCTCAACTCATTTCTTACACGTTATCTTTACATCTCTACTGTATTATCTCAACTCATTTCTTACACGTTATCTTTGTTCAACTATGTTATCGACACCAATATCCCAGAATATGAAATAAAATTTAATCTTGATGTCCATCAACTTAATTATGTAAACCTTAAAAATTTTTGTTCTTTAAAAACTATGAACTATGTTACCTGAAACATTTTACCATATTGTCAATGTATAAGAAATACTTTTTACTGTTAAAACAATGTTTAATTTCAGTCCTTGTCTTATTCACAGAATATGAGATAGAATTACAATAAGGACTCTCTGTTTAATAAGATATTTAATTAAAACTACTTTGTTCTGTCTACTTCTGTTTGTTATTTTAGTAATACACTGAATCATACCACCTGCTGTATTACAATTAGATTTGTAACTGTATCAACTCTCTACATTTTTTATAACTAGCTTTTTTTTCATGTTACAATTAATCAAAATATTTTTATTAGAACTATACTGAACTTATCTATTCATTGATTACTGCAGTTTGAAAATAACTTCACTAAACTTACTTGATAATAGAAGTCATACTATTTACAAAAATTAAGAGTTCCTGAATAGACAGAATCTTCTTTTACACTGATAAATATGAAAATTTAAATGGTCTATATTTTATTGATAAAACTTATTGTAACTCCATTAACTCCAAGATTTTGAGAACTGTCTTAGTTAATAATTAAATCCAAGCAGTTTCTGACATTCAGTTTTTGTACCTCGCATGGAACTAGACATCCGATCACCAGATCCACGGCTGACTTTTGTGTCTGATGACCTTTTGAGGTTCTCTATTTCTAATTTGGAAAGTGCCTTTTTCACTTCTGTCTTCTTTCCTTTCAAGTAATGATGTCTTTTCACTAAATGAAAAGAGATAAAATATATTTCATTAGAAATTTATAATCATTTTTTCGAATTCCATCTAAATTTTACAGCAGACATGGATACTTGTCACAGAAAACAAAACTTATATTTCCAGTAGGTACTTACTTCCTCTCACAACATTGGATATTCTTGTCCAGTGCTGCCCTCTGTATGCAAACCATTTCTTTAAATATATCACAAGCCTTCTGCTCCTCCCCCATAAGAATCAAATAATTACATGTATCTCATGCAAATCATTATATGTCACCTCTCCACCAATAGGAGAGTAGCACACTCATGTGACTCCCTCTGTAACCTCTACCAAACTATCAGTTTGATGTTTGGCACAAGACATAAGCACTGGTGGAAAGGAATTAACTACCTATCAGAAGTACAGTGTAGTAAAATTATAATTTTTGACACAGCACTTTCCCAGACTCAACAGGAAAAGAGATTAACACAAGGGAATGACAGTAGTAACACCCAAATAACAGTACTTAACCAGACTACACAGGAAGAGGGATTAATACAAGGGAATGACAGCAGTAACCCCCAATAACACAGTACTTACCCACACTAAACAGGAAGAGGGATTAACACAAGGAAATAACAGCAGTAACACCCAAATAATACAGTACTTACCCACACTAAACAGGAAGAGGAATTAACACAAGGGTAAGACAGAAGTACCCACAAATAACACAGTACTTACCAACACTAAACAGGAAGAGGGATTAACACAAGGGAATGACAGCAGTAAACCTCAAATAACACAGTACTTACCCAGACTAAACAGGAAGGTGGATTAACACCAGGGAATGACAACAGTAACCCCCAAATAACACAGTTCTTACCCAGACTAAACAGGAAAAAATATTAACACAAGGGAATGACAGCAGTAACCCCCAAATAACACAGTACTTAACCAGAAAAAACAGGAAGCGGGATTAACTGGTGTACAGTCAGGTTTTCATAACTGGACCATAGTCCACATATGGAACAGGTACGATGGTGATAGTGCTAGAGCAGACAGACTTTCCATGAATACCAACATAACCTGGTATCCAAAAAACTGGACAGAAAGAGATAAACCAGTTTGTTTTGGATATTGATAAGAATAAGGTAGTGACTAACATGGAATGATTTCAGGGCCAATAGACAGCTGAGTGAATCAGTACAGATCATACAATTCGTATATTGTATAGTTTAAATATGACTCAGGACAAGAGAAAAGGCATGCAATTAGGCAGTGAACACAGAAACTATAGAGAGGATTGTGTGTGCTACAACCAAACTGTAATGAACCATGGCAGAGCCTACAGAGTCACCTGATTTTGAACCATCTGAACCATGGAAATGGCTAGATTGTTTGAAAGATGTTCAGCAAATAAATAGTGATATTTTCCAATCAGGAGTATCTGCCTTTGTCAGGTGACTCAAAGATAGGTTACAGTTGGGGATAGTAAGTAGCCATGGTGGAAAAGGCCATATTGTTAATACTACTATGCTATTCAAAGATAAATCCAATTTTTCTGATTATACCTCGATTTAAAGGCTGAATGGAACAATGGCAGATTTTCTATTATTAAAAAGTGTGGCCCATTTAAAATGGAAAACACAATCCCAAGTAGTAAAGAGCAAAGTTTGGAAGCATACACAACAGATAACTGCAAATGGCAAATATACAGAGGGGTTCAAGGGATTCCACGAACAAACTTTGGATTGGAGAAGTACAAACGACCCCAGTGCAAAGAAAAAGCCCCCAATGGTGGATAGGATCTAGCAGTTTCAGTGCTGAGGTTCTGGCAAAACCATAAACCACAGACCCACAGTCAAGTTTGGATCGAATAAGGGCACAATAAATTTCAAGCAAGGTGTTTTAATCTGCTCCCCAAGAGGTGGAAGAGAGGACATCGAGGACGTTCAGTGCTCTTACACATTTGACATGAAGTTAAATATACAGTCAAATATAAGACCTAAGAACTTTGCCTCAGGAACGACAGGAAGTACATCATCAATACAAAGTTCTGGATCTGGATGAATACCCCATTGGCAGCATAAATGTACACAAACAGTTTTAGAGAGAGAAAGCTGAAAACTATTTGCTGTAGTCCACAAAAGTATGTGATTGATTGCAGTTTGTAGCTGCCGCTCAATAAACCTCAAGTTTGATGACTGACATGAGATGTGAAAGTCATCAATGAAAAGATCGCAGCAACTGTAGGGGACAGCTGTTCACTGATGGCATTTATCTTTATACTGAAAAGTGTGACACTCAGAACACAAACCTAACGGACCCCAAGTTCCTGTTGGAAAAAAAAAGGAAAGTGTTGAGCCCACACAGACCTGGAATCGGCAGTTTATTAAAAAATGCTTAATAAAAAGTGGTAAATTGCTTAACCCTATGAGTTAAGGTCTTGCAAGATGCCATGTCTCCATGTTGTACCATAAGCTTTCTCCAAATAATAAAATTGAAACAAGATATTGTTGCTTCAGAAAGGCTTCTCTGACTGATGTTTTAAGGCAAATTAAGTGGTGTATTGTGAGGTGTTATCTTCAGAACCCAAACTGAGTGGGTGAGAGTTGTTTGGTTCCTTGAGTTAACCATCCTCTCTGAGATCTTACTGAGACAACTCGTGAAAACAAGATTCGAAGGAATCTTTGGTTTAAGAATAGGGAGTAAAATAGACAGGCATCAAGCATCAGGAAAAACATTCTCATGCCATATCCAGTCACACACAGCCAGGAGGCAGCAGATAGGTAGCGTAGCATCTTATAATGCATATCATCTGGTCCAACTGATGTATTGCCAGACCAATGAAGTGCAAATTTGAATTTCATTAGTGTAAGAGGGTGATTGTAGTCGTACGGAAAATTAGCCAAAAAGGAAAAAGGCAGATGTTCAACTCATGTTTTAAGATAGCTAAGGTGGAAGGGAATGAGTTTGAAAAGCTAGATACATGAGAGAAACATTCACCAAGAGTATTGGCAATGCTCTGAGCATCAGCAACTTCATGGCCATGGGAGTGCAGAAATATACTGTCCACTCACCTTCCGAATCTTGTCCCACATGACTCTTGAAGTGATGGCTGAAGAAATGCTGGAGGTGTATTTAATCCAAGACTCCTTTTGACTTTGACATCTAACTCAACAAGCATGTGCATGGGCTTGCTGAATTGCAATGTGGTTTGAAAGCACGGGGTATCCACGAAATTTATCTCAAGCATGCTTCTGAGCTTTTTGCATTATAGAACAAGCAGATTTCCACCAGAATGAGAGGAATGCTTCGGGAAAGATGTCGAGGTTTCGGGGATACATTGAGCAGCTGCTTGGGCAATACAGTTAGTTACTGCTGCTAAGTAATCATCTATCAATGATAACATGGCAGGATCAAGTTCTGAGAGAGCAGTGAAAGAGGGCCAGTTGGCCTGGTCCAACTTCCACTGAGGCACAAGGGTCGGGTGTGGCACCAACCATGGCCAATGTCTCTTAATATAATAGAAAAATGATGTCAACCTCTAAGGAGCACAAGTAAAAGTCAATAAAACCATATCCAAATTATTTAATATAACGGCAGAAGTGCCCCAAGGATCAGTCCTCTCTCCACTTCTATACATAATCTTCGTCAGTGACATACCTTTCCCAAATCTAACATACACACACAGTTCACAATACGCAGATGACATCGCAATCTGGAGCACCTCCAGAAACCTAGTAATGGCCATGTCTCGCATACAAAAATCACTAAACAAAGTCTCAACATGGAGCAACAAGTGGAGGGTCGTGTTAAATCCGACAAAAACACAAGCAATCACCTTCTATAGAAAACTAAAGAAGCAAAGAAAAAATCTAGAAAAAATAAAACTATCACTTGGAAACACAACCATTAACATGAGCAAAAACATCACATTCCTTGGCGTTACTTTCGACACAAAACTAACATGGAAAAAACACATAAACAATATACACTCATCAATCAGAAAAAGGATTTCATATCTAAAGACTATAACTGGTAAACAATCGAAATGCGCACCGAACACCATCATACAAATATACAAGGCTTACATCCGTCCACTAATAGAGTACGGATGTCAAGTAACATACAACATGTCAAACAACACACTCCAAAAAATCCAAGTGCAACAAAACAAAATATTAAAATCCGCATTCAGTTTACCATCTTTTACGCCAACAAATTATCTACACCAAATTAGTAATTTACCAACCATAAAAGATAGAATAACAGAACTTTCTCTGAAATATTATCTAAAAGCAGAAAACAGAAACAAACTAACGGCATCACTATACAAATTATCAAGTGCACCAACGAAATTCATATCACCTTACAACATATTTCAAGAATCACAATCCACAAGAAAGAATCTAAATAAATAAAATCTATGTTATTAACATGAATTCCTTTTTTTTCAGGTACAGGGCACACGACAGGCAAAACTTTCGGCGCCTGTCGTGTGAAAGTGGGTTTTCTCGGGGCACTCCCGTTTCCCCCCACTTCAAAATCTTCAGGCATTGGATTTCTAGATCCCAGCCTAGGCAACCTTTTTGCCAGACCCAGAATCGGGCAGTTTGATTTGATCTGAATTTGAATGAATTACATTCATGTTCACATCTGCCGAACTTTTTCCTTTCGGGACAGGCCCCAGCCTTTCTTTCCACTGCTGCCTTTGCCTCCACCCAAAAGAACATTTGGTGAGACTTTCCCCACCCAAAAAGTAAAGAATAATAACGATAATTAATTTATTAAAATAAAAAAAAAACATCACTTAATCTTAATAACAATCCACGAAAGGGGACGAGGAGGAACTACAAAGTTCCTGAACACCCCAGTTGGAGAGAGAACTCTTCTGATTTCTCTCTCTCTAAACTGAACCCCTGCCACGTTAGTTCAGTTCAGTTCCTCTAAGGAAAAACAAAGGGGAGCAGATAGAAAGAGCTATAGCAGTAAATGACTAACTGGGTGCATGAAAATAAGTGTAAGAGCCAGTACTGAAAAGAGACAGGTTATGATTCAAGAGCATATGCTTTATAATCCGACCCCTTACATCAGTACTAGGACTGGGTGGGTACATGCTGATCAACCAGCAGTGCTACTCCCCCATGTCTTTGTCCTACGCACGACCTATCATTTCTATATAAGGAGTATTGTCGAATTGTGTCTGTATTAGTAGGTTTTAAAATTGTTTCCTGCCAAGAAAGTCATTTGGGATGATAAAGGTCAATCGAATCCTTGATGTTATTCACATTTGCTTGAAACCCTTGACAGTTCCATTGGATTAGCACGGCCATTTTTATTTATTTTGGAGAAGAATATAGCAAAGAAACCTTCTGCTTGCAACTACAGTTTTTCTTTACTGGATATGGGTCAGTCACCCTCTATTGATCCTGCTCTGAATCGAGTAGGCAGGTCAGTGTTTGTAGACTTATGTTCCAGGAATTGAGGGCATGAACGAATGGTTTAACTTTTGGGGTTTCAAGAGAAAAAGACCCAAAGGAAACACCTGATCTCGAACAAGGTGAAATTGGGCAATACCTGGAATATGTGGTAGGGACAGAGATAGAAGTAGATACTGATTCATTAACTTTTTTATTTTGGAGGGTACTAGATTATGATGTGCTGTTAACAATTCTGTAGGAGGCACAGAAAGGTCTGTCTGGATTCTTACTGTAGTTGTGGAATGGATTAAAGCAGCATAAGACTGAAATGGAATTGGTAATAGTAATTTCTGATCCTCTGGGTAATATTGTGAACTGTCTTAAGACATTGTAATTTTTTTTCTTCTACCATTTAGGACAAGAAGTTCAATACGAAGGATGTGGACCATCACAGTTAGCACTATGCAGTTCTAGGTGGCATTCAAAAGCATCATGGTCTTAACCAGCACAATGAGCACATGCCAAGGACCCACAGCAAGATGTTTTTGAATGACCAAATTATTGACGATGAAAACATCTAGCAGGGTTAGGAATATACAGTTGTACCTTACAATTCAGATACCCTGCCTTGATTGTGGTAGGAGAACGTGGTCTTCCAACCATATACAGAAAGAATGAAAGTAGGACGGGTGAGAGCCATTGCAGTTGATGCAGTGAGGGTCCGTTTCACACTCATAGACATCATGGTCCTTGCCACCACAACAAGCACATTTTAAAGAACCACAACATGATGTCTTCAAGTAACTGAAACATTGACACTGGAAACAACCAAGAGTGTTTGGAGTGTAAGGCCATACCTTGCAATTAAGATAGCCTGGCAGGCAGACACAGTGATGTAAATGTCAGAACGAGAACGTTGGTTGGCATCATAATTCCATCTTTGCAAGTGGAGATACACCTCACTGCAGAAACTCCATGGGTGGAGAAACCAGCAAGAGACCCTGACTTGGGGATGTTCTTCAAATCCTTGTCAACGATAATTCTTCGTGATGAATTCAATGCAGCATGAGGTTTAACCTCAACAGGTATATTCCAAATGACATTTGAATACAAGAGGAGTTCATTGTGTTGTGATAGACACAAAATAAATTATCCAATATCAATAACAGATATCCAGTTTCAACCATCAAAACAACTTACAATACAAAAAGGTACTGGCCTGTGCTTAATAATATGATCCAGAACGAGTGTCCAAATCCGAAATCCAAAGTTCCAATCTAGGTGGTGAATTTAGTCCCATGGAGAAATTTTCGAAGTTTGAATGGGTAATTTCAAACAAAAATTGACAGTCCAATTCGTATTGACTTTCGGTATAATCCGTAATCCGACTGAATTGTAAAGACTGACGGAATAAAAATTTCACCACTTTAGTCGATCTAGCTCTATTCACAAATTCAGTTTAAATTTTCTCAAACGAGACAAACTTCTTGATCCGAGTAAAAATGGATGATTCACTTCTTGACCCGAGTAAAAGTGGATGACCTACTTCCCTCGCATCGCCGTCTGTTTATATACTATATCGTGTAACTTCCCAGAATTCCACAGTACAAACACTAGGCCAATACAAGTGATCAATCTACCTAGTTTTAAAAATTTCTACATGAATAATTCTAAATTAATTTTAATTAATTCTAAAATGTTATTTTAAATTTCACCGGTTTAAACCTCGAAACAATAATATAAATATAGAATTATAAATAATAAATATGGTAATTCAAACACGACATTACATGACATTTACATAACACTCTCGACATGGTTGTCGTTTACATAATATTTACATAACACTCTCGACGTGGTTGTTGTTTACATAACATTTACATGATATTTACATAACAGTTGAGATGTGGATGTTTCCACCAATATGTCGCCAAAGCGAAGCTTCCTTACTGACTTTGGAGAGCCAGCAAGTTCCTTTAGTCCTTTCTGAATGAAAAAGGGAGACACCCATCATAAAGGTTTGTCTGAAAGAGAATGTAACATAGGAAAATGAGGTGCAGGTGTTACAGATGTTGAAGATTGCTGGTCAGAATCTTCAATATGTGGTCATTTTCCTATGGACTGTTTTTTCATCTATCTTATTTAAGTTTTTATTTGAATGATTCAAAATAAAAAAGAATATTTTGGTGCCCACTGACTCCACCTACCATGGAGCCCCATGAGAGATGCACTGCAATGACAAACAAAAACACTGCAGCAATGCTAGGGTTTTGTGAGCACTATACCCAAACACCAGCATTAGATAAAATGTTCACAACACCTGTTGAGATGATCCAACAATGGTACTTGGTTGACCATAGCCCAAGTAGAACAGCCAAATAGCCCAAGGAGGCCACACCAAGGCTGCCCAATTATAGGTATTCAAGGGCAAAGTGATGTGTGAAGGTCAGACTCCTCATCCACCAGAATCCTCTCCTTTCCTTAATGGATCACCACGCACAGCAAACACGTGGGTAGATGTTTAGATCTGAGAGGACATAAACTGAAAGAACAGAGCCATACCTGGGAGGTCCCCTCACCACATACAGGAATCCACACCAAAAGGTGGATGTTATGTGTATTCTTGACTGAGTATTGTGCAAGTTCTGACTGTTCTTGAAATTTCTAGAAGATTCTTGAGAGTAAGAATCAACAATATTTGTTTTACAAAAATGATGGCTATTTTCAAACATTGCAGAAACTTCAAAAACTCACATAATTCATATAGAAGCCAAGAGGCAGTAATAGAAAATGAATATTACTGGTCAGCTACAGTCAGTGTACTGCAGAATTTGGAATCTATAATTGTGATTAAAGCCTATTAATCAGAAAACCACAGAATTGGACCACGAATGTTTGTGAAACATCACAAAGCATTTAACTTGTGAACTGACTTCAGGCATTAGTATTTCTATGAGGGCATTAGAAAACACTGCCAGTGAAAGTTACAAGTGCTTCAAGCTTAGTCAACCATGAAAAAAAGTGTACACATGTATCAACAAAGAATTAATTCGCTCTCCATAAATGTTAATAAAATATTCAGTTCCAGACCAGATATAAGACTCAGTATGGTTTGACATTAAATATCTTCATTGAAAAAAAAGACAGTGTTAGCTTAAGTGAGTTATATATCATTTGAGAAATTATTTGCTGACCATGACCATGGACTTGGATTATCAAAAAAATATTCAGTTCTAGACCAAATATATTATTCAGTATTATGTGTAAGTTTGTAAACTTCTTGTATGTAAACCATCATTTGTAAGAACTATTAGTTTTAACCATTACTATAAATTGTTTCTTTTTGTGTGTACATTAAAATATATTTGTGTTAAAAAAAGAAAATTGTGTGCATCAATCTTGGCAAATATTACGTATATCTTAACATTTAATTAACTCTTAAATTAAAATTTAAGGCTATTTCAAATCTTAATACCCAGTATATGTAACATAATAAATTACAACACATAACATGACCCCAAAAAATGTTGAATCTGACAAAACCACGAAACAACGTGTAGTACAACCAGCACCCTCTCCACTTTTGCATTCATTAATTGATTCTACATTGGTCAAGAGATCTACACCATAAAACTTTGTACAATGGACGGCAACTGCCCGTTGTGGAGACACCAGTGTAGAGGACAATGTTTCAAAGGTCTTCTACCTTTCGTCTTTTGGTCAGTGTGTGTAGGTGTTGCCTACCAAAGAGAATCCCAAAAACGTCATCTATAAAATTCTGTGTTCCGACAATGGTCCATACATTGGAGAAATGGAAATAAAACTTATGACAAGAATAAAAGAACATAAAGATAGTACAAGACTCATAAAACTACAAAATTCAACATTGCAGAGCATGTCACGTCAAAAGGACACAGAATAAACTGGGAGAAAACTAGAATCTTTGACACATAAAAATTTGGGAAGACAAGAAAAATCAGAGAATAATTTTATAATAACACTATTAAACCTTCACTTAACAGAAATTCTGGATTAGAGGTGAATAACCTGTGGAGACACCAGTGTAGAGGACAATGTTTCAAAGGTCTTCTACCTTTCGTCTTTTGGTCAGTGTGTGTAGGTGTTGTCGGTCTTTTAGTGTCCTGGTGGATTGTGGAGAGCATATTATGATTGGTTCGATTATCAGTGTTTCTGATTAGAGATTTCCTGTAGATTCAACCAATGAAAGCCACAGGTTACTCACCTCTAATCTGGAATCTCTTTTTAGTGAAGGTTTAATAGTGTTAATATAAAATGATTCTTTGATTTTTCTTGTCTTCTCCCAGTTTATTCTGTGTCCAGTGAAAAATTCAAACACATAGCCAAAATATTCAACATAGAAGTCTGGTAGAAATTCTACAATACCTTAAGGTCCATTCTGGTAAAAAACAAAGAGTGGCCTACCAAAGAGAATCCCAAAAACGTCATCTATAAAATTCTGTGTTCCAACAATGATCCATACATTGGAGAAATGGAAATAAAACTTATGACAAGAATAAAAGAACATAAAGATAGTACAAGACTCATAAAACTACAAAATTCAACATTGCAGAGCATGTCACGTCAAAAGGACACAGAATAAACTGGGAGAAAACTAGAATCTTTGACACATAAAAATTTGGGAAGACAAGAAAAATCAGAGAATAATTTTATAATAACACTATTAAACCTTCACTTAACAGAAATTCTGGATTAGAGGTGAATAACCTGTGGCTGCCATTGGTTGAATCTACAATAAATCTCTCCTCCAACCAGAAACAATGATGATCCAACCAATCATAACACGCTCTCCACAATCCACCAGCACACTATAAAAGGCCAACAACACCTACACACCCAATGACCTGAAGACGAAAGGCGGAAGACTTCCAAAACGTTGTCCTCTACAGTTGTGTCTCCACAACAGGCAGTTGCCATCCATTCTACAAAGTTTCATCATGAATATTCTGACTAAACAATCTATCAAAGATCTACACCACATGTCATCAGAAGGTTGGGTGGGAAGTGTGAAAGGTTCTAAGTATCGTTTAGAAATCAATTTTTAACTTAAGAAATGTTAACTTCAGATCGAATATCTCACCTCTTACAAGGCAGCTAGAATCCCAACCAGAAGATAAAACTTCAAACTACTACAACAATACCTGATATTTTTATCAGTGTACAGACTAATTTACAATTAATTTTCCAATACTACTCACACACAACTTTGTCCACAGGATCGTAGTCATCAAATTCAATAAACGCAAATCCTCGTTTCTTCCCAGTCTCCTTTTCAGTTACAATACTCACGCTGACAACATTCCCGTAAGAACAGAAATACTCTTGTAAATCACTTTCCTCCACATCATCCTTGAGACCACCAAGAAAAACTTTCTTTACTGTAGCTTGTGCTTCTGGTTTTCCTGCATCCTAGAGAGGAAGTATTGAAATATTTTAATAAAAATACATTCAAGCCAGTAACTGACTTACAAGCAAATCATATAATGCCATAACAAAATGGGTCTTTGGCTAATCTAGTTCAATTTATGTAAAACACAAGAAACAATTTATTTAACACAATTACTTTGGGTGAGGTAATCAAGTTTATACTGCAGAAGGAAAAAGGAAATAAACAAAGGAATATTGCCAGGTATTAAAAAGGTGAGAACAATAATCATGAGAAACACAGAGCACGAGAGAATGTACTGGACAGAGAATCATAATCGAATGAGAACAAAAATGTGAAATGAAAGAAACAAAAAACAGAGAAAGAAATTTTATTTTGGGTAAAGAAGAACATAAATAGAATAGTACAGACTGAGGAGACAGTACACAACTACATGGAGAAGATAGGGAAGATAAACACATGACAGTACATAACAACATGGAGAGGAGAGAACAGATAAACACATGACAGTACATAACTACTTGGAAAAGCTAGGGTAGATTAACACATAACAGTACATAATTACATGGAGAAGACAAGATTGATAAAAACATGACAGTACATAACTACATAAAGAGGATAGGATAGATAAACACATGACAGTACATAACTACATGGAGAGGAGAGAACAGATAAACACATGACAGTACATAACTACTTCGAAAAGCTAGGGTAGATAAACACATAACAGTACATAATTACATGGAGAAGACAAGATCGATAAAAACATGAGAGTACATAACTACATAAAGAGGATAGGATAGATAAACACATGACAGAACATAACTATGTGGAAAAGACAGAGAAGATAAACACATGACAGTACATAACTACATGGAGAAGGCAGGGTAGATAAACACATGACAGTACATAACTACATGGAAATGATAGGACAGATAAACACAAAATAGTACATAACTACATGGAGAAGACAAAACAGTATGTAACTACATGAGAAAGACAAGATAGATAAACACGTGACAGTACATAACTACATGGAAAAGACAAGATAGATAAACCCAAAACAGTACATAACTACATGGAGAAGACAAGATAGATAAACCCAAAACAGTACATAACTACATGGAGAAGACAAGATAGATAAACCCAAAACAGTACATAACTACATGGAGAAGACAAGATAGATAAACCCAAAACAGTACATAACTACATGGAGAAAACAAGAAAGATAAACACAAAACAGTACATAACTACATGGAGAAGACAAGATAAATAAACACAAAACAGTACACAACTACATGGAGAAGACAAGACAGATAAACACAAAACAGTACATAACTGTACATACAATTGATCAAGCCAGTCAGAATACTTGGAATGTATGGACAATGCTGCAAGTAGAAATAATTAGTACCCAACATTAGTTACTTTCTGTTAAAAAAAAAAATTAAATTTGTACTTTGGAAAATTCAATTGCTCAATTATCTATTATGCTAGTTGTGTTAGGTTAAACTCCAATTCTGTCATTGGTAAATACATGGTTCTTCTTGGTTTAAATCAATTAAAACATGCTCAAATTTTCACTGATTTATATTAATAATGGAATGACTATGTAAAGCTGAATTAAAACACAAATATACATGAAATATGAAATACTGAAATATAAATTTTAATTTTTCTAAATTCAGGATAAATTCATAAAATTCTCATCCCAGGTAATTAATAAACCTTAAGTGCCTGTAACAAGTGTTCAGAATTAGCCTTCTCAACTGACTGCAAAAAGTGGGTTACTGGGTAACAGTCACTGTCCAAGTATCTTACACAGACTATCTCCTGCTCAATGTTGGCAGTGTCTGTTGAGTGGTCAGTCATAATGCCAAAGAATAATGAGGTGTGCAGACCAGATCTGACATTAATTCTAATTGTTTCTGCAGTATACTGAGTAAAGATAACTGCTTGTTTGTCATTGGCATAATGTTCTGTTAAGTACATACCAAAGTTGTGTTCCTATAGCAACAGAAGCTCTTGAAAATTGCTGAATGGTTTGGTGTTCAAAGCCATATAAAGGGCAGTCCTGAACAGCACAAGCAAATGATCCTTCTCGGTCTGATTAAGTTTGCTCAAGTCTTTTATCGTGGGAGTTATATCAGGTGTTTCTCTATTAAGCTTGACAACTTAGACTGTGGGCACAACTGTTTTCATACTCCTTAACAGCACTCGTTCTCAGGTTAGAAGATCCTGTTATGAAGGTGTTCTTCTGCCTTCCACTACTTTGATCATATTTCTGACAAATTGAGTAAAACATCAGTCAGGTAGCATTATTACATTCCAGCCATGGTCAGCCTCTATTCCATTCATCCTGGAAACGACGAGTAGGCTTAATGCCAGTACAGCAGTAACAGTTTTTGCTGTAACACTTGAGCTTGGGTCAACAAGCTTGTGGGTTTTTTCACTCGGGGTTCCACAGTATTGTCTTCTGATCCATTAGTCTTATTTGTGAAGCCAAACTGAAATACATCGCGAAAATTTACTTTTTTTTAACTATCAGACGTCATTGTCAGATCATTGTGAATGATTGGCAGTCACATGACTTTCCGGGAAAAGCATGGATAAGGCGACCTCAAAAGTGCATTTTGTGAGCATTCATGACTGTTTTATAAATTTGTTTTTTTTTTGTCTTAAATTAAATCTTAAATTTTCAAGTTATTTTCCACTCATTATAGAATATACTTTTAAGTAAAATCTTTGGGCTGTGTATACACAGCTTTTGCCTCACTTATTTTTGAGGGGACGATGTATTTGTGTCCAATTTCATCAGAATATGACCACCAGTCATGATGTCCGGTGATAGATGGGAAAGTGCCAGTCAAACTCGATTTTTTAACAGACATATCCAGCTTTAACTAGAAAATTTCACACCCTGCTTATAGCTAAAGATATTTCAAACATCAAAGGTACTCAACTGGTGAAGTATATACAATTCAATAAATATAACTAATAAGAGAAAAAAAAAGTATGATTAATTAATTATGATTACCAGGTTAAATTTTAGTCTCATCTATGTAGGTAGCTTGTTCGGTCATAAATAAACATTAATTACAAGGTAAACACAATTATCATGAATTATTGAAACGTTACTGTAAGAAAAAGGTACAATTTACCTCTCGAGGGACAGCTCTCTTTGGTTCCACAACTCTATCATCAACTTTGTGGGGACGAGCAGCTTGTGCATCATCAACCATGTGTGCTTTTTTGTAAGTAATAAAACCAAACCCACGGGATTTCTTTGTGTTTGGATCTCTCATGACCACACAGTCAACAATTTCGCCCCACTGCTCAAAATGTTCTTTCAATGATTCATCTGTTGTCCTGTAATCTAGTCCTCCAATGAAAAGCTTCCTGAATACTTCGGGTTCACTATCAACCTGAAAAATAATCCATTTTTTTAATATAATAATTATCCATTTACTCAGGACAAATTGAAATAAAAAAAATGTTTATGTTTTCTCATAGCAAAGCCACATCAGGTTATCTGCTGAGTCCACCAAGGAAAATTGAACCCAATTGTAGCATTGTAAGTCCATAGGCTTACAGCTGTACCAGTGGGGGACAAAAACAAATGTGTGTTATGAAGTTCAGAGGCACTTTGACATTTTATCCTAAACTGTATCTGATTTTTAGATAGTATAACGTAGCTTCTACATACAAAAGATACTCAACTGTTTCTGGAAAAGAACTTAACTATTTTGAGACCACTGTTTTATCTAGCTTTAAAAACAATGCTAGTTAAGCCAAACCCATATATATTAGTAAATGTAAAATATCAAAACTCTTGAGTTCCTTTATTCATCCTCACTTATTTCTAACTTTTGCAATCTTTGGTTCCCCCAAAGCTTAAATTTGCAGATGCTAGTTTTTGTTCCAATTATCATTGTTTCCATTTTCAAGGTTCTCATTTAGCAGGTTATAGTGACATTACTATACTAAACTGTCTTCCAGTTGTATTGGTAAGGAACACAGACATGTTTATTCATGTAACAGTGTTATTGTGTTAATAAGTTTTATTGTGAGTTGCTGTACTTTCTTATTTTCACGATAATGGTGTAACATGTCACTTTTTGAAGTCTAACAATTATGCAGTTAGCTAATTCTATAGATGATAAATTATGTACCTTTTGATGTCAGAGAGAGTGATTTTACAAAATTAAAACCATCTAATATTTCTGGTCATGTTCTTAACTGAGTATTTTTCTTTTTAAAAGAATACAACAAGTGTTTGTGAAAAGCCAAGGTTTTAGTTTTGTAACAGTGACCAGGGAGGGTCTCTCATGGCAATGTGTTTCCATCTTTATCACTGATTAACAAGAATATTAACAAAATAATCTTGATAATAAAGAGGCAACCACATTAGTTATGAATTTCTTAAGATACAGTTGTGAAGTTTAGGAAAGTAATAAGGTTCCTAGATCATACATTTCCTCAATAATTAAAGGAACTTAAGAAATGGATATGTGAACCACTAAACAGTATTTTAGCAAGTCCTTGAATAGTAGGCAGGTTCCAGGATATTTAAAGCTACTATTACTAATTTTAAGGTAGGGGTGACAAAATTTGTAATTACAGACTTAATAAAATCATAGATGTAAAGGTTTTGAAAGTTTGACAAAAGATTCTTTGAAAACTGATTTGACTAACCTGAAATTGGTTAAGAATAGTGAAAAGGTTTCACTTAGGGAAAATCTAGGTAATATTTTCACAATATTTGAATAGATTACCTGCTCGTGTTGGTAAAGATAAAGATGGGGATTTGGTGCATACAGAGGTTTAGAGGGCATTTGATAAGCTACCCCCCAAAAACAAAATATTCTGTATAGGTGTAGGTTACAAATATGATTATTAGATTGCAAAATGACTGGATGAAAAAAGTAGAGAAGTATTATAAATGGAGTTCAGTCAAATTATTATATTAACATCACAAGTGGGGTACCTCAGGGCTCTGTGTCAGCATCAGTGATGTCACATTTCCTGATAATATTGACATTATGGGTATTGCTAGCTGAGTGACAGATACTGTTGACTTATAAAGGATTTAGATCATTTGGGGAGTTTGGCAAACTAATGACAAATGGGTTTTATTGATAATAAGGCAAAATAATGCAAGTGGGTTATAATTGTAAGTACAGTTTGAAAGGAATTAATCTAAAAAGTGTCAAGGAAAGAAAGGATGTTAGTGTAAAAATTGATAATTTTTATAAACAGTATATTATTGATATTAGTAGGGAAATAAATTCCTTGTATTAAAGAAAATATTGAATATAAGTTCAAACTGATGATGATTTCTTTATGCAGGTAACTCACTAGGCCTCATTTTGAGTACGGCAATCAGTCTCTGACTCTATCTAACTGTCAGTAAAGCTGTTGTAGAAGATTAGGTAAGATCTCTGAAACTACTTTCTCTTGAGGAAAAGATGAATCAAAGGGGATCTTATCATAGTGTTTAGAATATTGATGAGAATTACAAGTGTTGATGCTTCAAACAGAACAGTGAGAATGATAGAACAAGGGGACAAAAATATACACTTGTTAAGCACAAAGCAACACTGTGTGTAATCTATGCAATGCCACAACGTCTTAAAATTTGATTTTTCTGATACAGTAGGAGCCATCTTCAGCTAAGACAGTTTTATTTTGTCAACAGGGTGACTGGCCTTTGAAGAGATGTCTTCAGGGTTAATTATAAATAGTGAATTTAAAGGATTGATTGAGTGATTTAGTGTTTTATGGCACAAAGCAACGAGGCTATCTGCGCCAAACAACCGGTAAAAATGTAGTAAAAGACATAAATGGAAATGAAGGTAAAACAAAAAAAGTATAAAACCAATGTTGACACCTAGTCTACAAGGTTAAGATAGAAGGCAGAGTGTAAAAAGTTGTAAGGTATTTACTCTATCAAAAAGGTATAATCATAACCCGCCAGGAAGACTAACAGGCAGGTACAAGACCCACCATCAGTCACCTGAAGTTGGTCTTTCCAGTTCTGGTTCTGGGTTATATGTCACAGCAACCAGTATCAAAATGTAAAATAATAGAAATATTATAAGACACACAGTAAAATCACAACAACGAGTAGCCAAATGTTCAGTAAAAAGAGAAAGGTCACGTAAATGGAGTAAAATTTGTAAAAGTAAATGAAGGTAATAACAAAACAGTAATTAAAACAGAAAATGGTGTAAAAACCAATGGTGACATTCAGTCTTCAAAGTTATAAACTATTTACTCATAGCATAATAATAATGATCATAACCCGCCAGGAAGACTAACAAATAAGTTCAAGAACCACCGTCAGTCACCTGAAGTTGGCCTTTCCAGTCCTGGTTCCGGGTTATGTGTCATAGTAGCTATTATCTAAATGTAAAGCAATAAAAGTTTTAAAAGACACTCGGCAAAATCGTAATAAAGAGTAGCCAAATGTCCAGTAAAAAGATAAAAGTAAATGGAGTAAAATGTGTAAAGGTAATTGAAGATAAAAGCAAAATGGCAATTAAAACAGGAAATGGTGCAAAAACCAATGACGACATCCAGTCAACAAAGTTGTAAAGGACAACCTGTAGCAGAATGGGAATGATCATAACCCGCCAGGAAGACTAAGAGGTAGTATATAAACCATCGTCAGCCACCTGAAGTTGGTCTTTCCGTCCTGGTTCCGGGTTATGAGTCAATATGGCCAGTACAAAAAGGGTGTAAAAGTGTGAAATGATATGCAGCAAAAGTATAATAGTAACTCGCCAGGAAGACTAACGAGTAGTTTAAACAGACAGTTCAAACAGAAACGTTAGTCACCTGAAGTTGGCCTTTCCAGTCCTGGTGTCGAGTTATTTAATGTCACATTGAATGAGAGAGAATAAAACTGTAAAAAAGGAGCCACAATTAAAAAGGTGTAATAAATAAATATACCACACTTAAATGAGATTAAAAAGATTAACGGCCATTAAAAAATTAAAAACGTTATTAAGGTGGACAGAGTCACCATCACCAATAACTCTGTCCAATGTTACAGACTGACCCTGGGAAAAAATATGTTTAAAGTATTGCCGTCGTTGAGAATTGTAACGATGGCAAGAAAGTAAAACGTGGCTGATAGTGATTTGAGTGTTACACAAACGAAACATTGGTGCATCAGTTTCAGATAAAAGAAAATGATGAGTTAAAAAACTGTGATCAATGCGTAGCCTAGTGAGAACAACTTCTTCCCTCCGAACTTTACGGAAGCTAGATGGCCAAACGCCAATTTTGGGTTTGATTTGAAAAAGTTTATTGTCACATTGTTCACCCCAAGTGGACTGCCAACTGGCACGGAGCCGAGCTTTGAAGACAACACCATAGTCCATGTACGGAATAGGCATAGGGGTGATGGTGCTGAGGCAGACAGATTTAGCTGCCATGTCTGCAAGCTCGTTCCCATGAATACCAACATGGCCTGGTATCCAGAAAAAGTGAATTGAAGTAGCTGCTAATGAGAAATGGGCCAGTCGGATTCGAATATCTGCGAGAATAGGATGTGAGCTAATGTGAAGTGATTCCAAGGCAAGTATAGAACTAAGCGAGTCAGTATAAATAGTGCAGTTGGAGTTCTGCTCGGCTGCAATATGATCAAGGGCAAGAGATATGGCATACAGTTCAGCAGTGAACACAGAAGCTGTAGAGGGGATTCTGTGTGCAACTACTGACCCATAGCAGAGCCCACTGAATTACCTGATTTGGAACCATCTGTATGAATAAGAACTGAATGATTCTTTGAAAGATATTCATTGAATAAAAGACGGTACTTCCAGTCTGGAGTATCCGTCTTTTTTAGGTGATTGAAAAAAGGTCACACTTCGGGGCTGTAATAAGCCATGGTGGGATGCGTCGACCTGTGGAATCTGCAATGTTATCCAAGGATAGACCCAATTTATCCAATTGCGCCCGGATGCGAAGGCCAAACGGAGCAATGACAGATCGTCTGTTCTGAAAATTACTGACCACCGAGGAAGGAAAACACATTCCCAGGTGGGATGCTTTGGTAAGGAACGAAGTTTTGAAGTATATTGTAAAGATAGTTGCAAACGGCGAAGGTGTAGTGGAGGTTCATGAGATTCAATGTATATGCTTTGAACTGGAGAGGTACGGAAAGCTACAGTGCAGAGTCGAAGTCCTTGGTGATGAATGGGGTCCAGTATCTTTAAGGCCGAGGGTCTGGCAGAGCCATAGACCATTGATCCATAGTCAAGTTTCGATCTAATAAGTGCACGATATATCTTTAACATTGAACGGCGATCTGCCCCCCAACTGGTAGAAGAGAGGACATGGAGGATGTTCAGTGTTCTTGTGCATTTGACCCGAAGCTGCTTTAAGTGTGGTATAAAGGTCAGTTTACGATCAAAGATAAGCCCCAAGAACTTTGTCTCCGGGACCACTGGCAGCAAAACTTCACTGATATGAAGTTCAGGATCAGGGTGAATACCTCGTCGACAGCAAAAGTGCATGCATACAGTTTTGGAAAGAGAGAAATTAAAGCCATTCGCAAGAGTCCACTTTTGTACACGATTGAGGGCAGTTTGTAGTTGCCGCTCAATATATCTCATGTTTGATGACTGACATGAGATGTGAAAGTCGTCAACATATAGCCCATTCGTAACAGTGAGAGGGAGTTGTTCAGTGATGGCATTTATCTTTATACTGAAGAGTGTAACACTCAATATACAGCCTTGAGGGACTCCAAATTCCTGTACAAAAGAACGTGAAAGTGCCAAACCTACACGAACTTGGAATCTCCTGTCCATTAAAAATTTTTTAATAAACATGGGTAGATGGCCACGTAACCCATATGTATGGAGGTCTCGCAAAACACCATACCTCCATGTTGTGTCGTAAGCCTTCTCTATGTCAAAGAATATCGATACAAGGTGTTGGCGGTTGAGAAAGGCCTCTCTGATAGATGTTTCAAGACGAATTAGGAGGTCTACGGTGGAGTGCTGTCGACGGAACCCACACTGGGTGGGCGAGAGGAGGTTGTTTGATTCAAGGAACCAAACAAGACGAGCATTAACCATCCTTTCTAAGGTCTTACAGAGAGAGCTCGTCAAAGCAATTGGACGATAGTTTAAAGGAATCTTCGGATCTTTCCCTGGCTTAGAGAAAGGTAAAATAATAGCCTGGCGCCAGGCATCAGGAAAAACATTCTCCTGCCAAATCCGGTTGAAGATAATCAGAAGGACAACAAGAGAATCAGGAGATAGATGGTGCAGCATGTCATAATGAATATCATCAGGTCCAACAGATGTACTGGAAGACCGATGAAGGGCCATTTTTAGTTCCACCAGGGTAAAGGGACTATTATAGTCAAAGAAACAGTCAGTTTGAAAGGAAAGAGGTGATCGCTCTGCCCGAGTCTTGATGGCCAGGAAGGTGGAGGAACAAGCAGAAGTGCTAGATACCTGGCAAAAGCTTTCACCTAGAGTGTTAGCGATGTTTCGGACATCAGTCACCTCCTGACCATCAGAGAGTAAGATCGAAAGGGGAACAGAATTGTAGTGCCCATTAACCTTTCGAATCTTGTCCCATATGATCTTGGAACTGGTGGTAGAAGATATGCTAGTTGTGAACTTAATCCAAGATTCCTTCTGGCTTTGACGTCTTACCCACCTAGCATGTGCTTGGGCCCGTTGGAAAGCAACCCAATTTGAAAGTGTGGGATATCTACGAAAAGTATCCCAGGCTCGTTTTTGAGCTTTCTGTGATAAGTTGCAAGCAGAATTCCACCATGGACGAGGATATCGTGGGAAACGTGTCGAGGTTTTAGGAATACACTGAGCAGCTGCATGTATAATACAATCAGTTACCGCTGCAACACAGTCGTCTATTGATGGCTGATCTACGATGGCAGGATCAAGTTCTGTGAGAGCAGTAAAAGTGGACCAGTCTGCCTGATCCAGCTTCCACCAGGGCACGCGGGTAGGGTGGCATCGACCACAGCCAGTCTCTCTCAAAAGGATCGGAAAATGGTCACTGCCTAGTGGAGTACTGTCAACCCTCCATGAAAAATGGGAGAATAATGAAGGGGAGCAAACTGAGAGATCAATGGCAGTGAAGGACTGACTTGGTGCATGAAAGTAAGTGGAGGAACCAGTATTGAAAAGAGAAAGATTGTGATCAGAGAGCATCTGCTCTACAGATTGACCCCTCCCATAACAGCACTTCCCCAGAGGGGATGGTGTCCATTAAAATCCCCCAGGATTAGAAATGGAGATGGCAACTGTTCAACGAGAGCATCCAGGTCTGATTGATCATATGTCTCTCCAGGGGACAGGTACAGAGAACATACAGTGATGGTACGACCCAAGGAAATACGGATGGCTACGGCCTCCAAGGGTGTGTTGAGTGACAAAGACAGGGTGGGCACATGTTGATCAACCAACAGTGCCACCCCTCCATGTATTCGACCATCACACAACTTGTCATTTCTGTACAGAGATAAATGCCGAATGGAGACTGTATCAGCAGATTTGAGAAATGTTTCTTGTAGAGAAAGACAAACAGGCTGGTAGGAAGCAATCAGCGTTTTGATATCATCCAGATTAGAACGTAAACCTCGACAGTTCCATTGTATCAAGGTGGCCATTTTTAAGGATGGGCAGGTGAAGTGGTTGGAGAACCCTTCGGTTTACGACCTCGTCTTTTTTCTTTACTGTCTTTCTTCAGAGGAGGTCTATCAACCTCCATGGATCCTGCTCTGGGTCGAGTGGTCAGGTTCTTGTTATTGGAAGAGGAATCAAGTGACTGAGGACACGGACGAATAATTGTTTTATTTATTGTAGTGGGAGAAACTGATGTATCAGAAGAAATACCTGTATTTGAAACTGAAGGACATGGATCTTGAGGTTTGTCGGAAGATATGGGAAAAACAGAGATGGGTGTGAAAGTCTACTTTTTTAACCACGAAGGTCAAAAGGCTTTTCATTTGTTTTGAAAACAATTCTCTTGGAGGAAGAGAGAGATCTGTCTACACTTCCACTGTAGTTGTGGAATTGAGTGCCGCAGCATGTGTCCGAGATGGGATTGTGGACAGCAATTTCCAAGCCTCAGGATAACTAATGTTATGTGTCATTTTCAAACGCTGCACCTCTTTTTCCTCCAACCATTTTGGACAAGAATGAAAGTAAGAGGGGTGAGAACCATTGCAGTTGACGAAATATGGATTTATGTCACAATCATAGGCATCGTGGTCCTTGCCTCCACAACGAGCACATGTCAGGGAACCACGACAAGATGTCTTTGAGTGTTAGAGATGCATCCATTTGTAATAGTTCGGTTGATAATTGAAGGATATTACAACTATAGAGTATAATGTTATTTAGAATATCTTCAATGTTATTATAGTTACATTTGTTTATTATTGTATGTATGGTGCTAATACACATGTAACTCACCATAATTTAGTGATGTAAATTATATATTTATTAATTTTTTTGATCAACAATTTTAGCAAATGATGGAATTATTATCCTTGAGTCACAAAAGACTTGAACAAAAACAATGTTTACAACATGTAACATGTTTTTATCGTAAAAAAAATATTTTTTAATTGGGAACATTTTGTACAAGTACCAAAACACAAAACAATGATATGTTAAACAGATCTATTCCTCTTTATAACTTTAAATGTCATTTTTCCTCATAAGTGCAGATTACATGAGTCATGTCCATGTTTAGTAACAATACATAATACATTCATAATTCAGAATAACAAGGCCTACTACATTTCATTTTGATAATTCTGTATTTTTCACTATTCCTACTATGTCATTTGACAATATGGATAAATAAATGCATGTAACATTAAATATGTATAGTATGGGTAAAATGAATTGATATGTGTGTAACCTTCAATCTTATTTTCAGGTCTGAATAGTCTAAACTACAGTAGTTTTACTGTTAGTGTCAGTTATTAAAATAAATAAAACAAAACAGATCTTTGTGTTTTTGAAAATCAGTATCTTAACTTACGCTTCTACCATAAGCAATGTTACCGCTTAAAATATACAATTTTCAGTTGTATCTACACAACAATGACAGTAAAATGTACTTTTAACTTAAGTAAAATAACGCTAACACTTCTCTCTATAGCTCTACAGTTAGGCCTCATTTAATATTAACTTAAGCCTTAAACTCATCAAGTTGTAAAGGATTCAAAGGAAGGCTACTTAAGTTAAAGTTAAACTAATCTTGGGACTGTCATATAAAGAATAAAGACATGTTGATATCCTCAAAATTATTTTAGCTTGCGAAAAGAAGGGTTTGAACTTATAGTGTAAGTTATATTGCTTAGTATTCAGAATATACTGTGAAGTGTAAGGTTTGGAATTCGAAAAATATATTTGTCTGTTCCGTATATTTAATTTTGAAATCAACAAACTAAATAATTAATTCTATTAAATATAAATTTAAGAGAAAGCAATAAAAAACTTACATCCGTAGCACCCATTTTAGATTTTCTATTATTTAATTATATCAATTTTTTAGTAACCAAACTTACAAAACTGCTTTCTAACAACAATTTTACCCTCAACATAACAACGGTGGGTATGTAAGGGTTAAGGGTAAAGGCGGCGCGAACCATTGACTTCATAATTAAACAAATGAAATGTGAATAAGGTACCATTTAATTTATTAAATATGTAATTAAATGCGATTGTATTATGATAACTTAAAAATATATCAGTTAATTTTTATACGTGTGATTTCAACAATTCCGACATTAACCGAGCTCTTCCGACAACTTCCCGCCTCTTTATAGTGGAAGAAAGGGTAGCCAAGAGCGTAACGAGTCTGGCTTTAGCGAGACGGGTCGCAATACAAAACGCTAGAATTGCCGTAACTGCAGTTGCACGTTTGTTTCTTGTGTTTCGCTCAAATAGCTTTTAGGTACATTTGACTATATATATCATATGAGTAGCAATAATAAAAACTATTAATTTGCTGATATATTTCATATGGTAATTATTAAATTTTCATGAGTAATATATTAAACAAAAATTGGATTATTGAAGGCACTGTGAATGACTGAACCCGGTATTTGGTAAGCCTAACATTAGGTAATAGGTTTCAAAGTTGCAAATGGCGCCATTTCTGGCATTTCAATTTATAACTGTAAATAAGTGTTATAATGTAGTTACTTATGCTTTTAAGCGTAAATTTATATCATTTTTTTCAGCCTAGAGTTTAAGAAGTAGCCACGTTATAAATTGTTAGTCATAATCAAGCCATATCGTTAATAAAATTCATATTTAAGATACAAGTCGACTTTTATCTGTGAAGTCGAAGGTGATACAAACTGAAAGATACATTAATATATGTAATTATAATAGTTTTTAACGTAAGAAATGACGCTAATGCCAGGGGAAGAAAAATTAGGAAATTACTTGAGCAAGTTTTAAAAATCTTCTTGGTCAGAACTTTGTAAACAAATATATATCTAGATATATCACTATAAAGATATTGTTTGAAAAATACTAAAATAGCAACGTTTTTAACATTAAAATAATTATAGCAATAATAAAGAGCCAGAATTAAAAATATAATTAAAGAAATATTCACAGTAACAGTGTCACAAATATGTCTCAATGGTAAACGCAGATAAAAGATGAAATTGTCATGGAACTTTATCCTGAATCTTGTACAGTTATTTGTTGTTTGAATTATATTTTCTCAAATTATTAAGGTGATAGTAAAAAAAACTTAATGAATACTAGATGAAATTGTCATGGAACTATCCTGTTTGAATTATATTTTCTCAAATTATTAAGGTGATAGTAAAAAAAACTTAATGAATACTTGTGTTAATACGACATTCCAATAATTGACCACAATTTGTTTCATTCGATGGATTAAACGAACAAAGCCATTGGAATTAAACATCTTTACAACTCCTGTTATATTATTAGAAGTGTAAATAGAAATATATATATAGATATCTGCTTTCATTGACAAAAATCAACGAACATGATCATGAAAGGATTTTAAATATCACAGGAGAGGAAGAGAACCTATAACTTGATTTGTTATCCAGGTGTTTTAGTGGTATTCCAGGAGAAACTCCAGATATGAATGTTGGTAAACTAGCACTTAAAAGTTCTTGCTGTTGTGAGAGCTATCACTCAAGGATGAAAACCACATCTAGGTGTCATAATACAGTAAAACCTTTCTTAGCTGGAAACTGCATAGGGTGGAAGCCTGCACAAACCAAAATATCAAAATTTGTACCATTGTCTTAGGATTTCTCTTATAAAAGGCCCTCTATGTGGCAGAACTTGAGTAAGGCAGAAGAATGTTTTTGATTAAATATTAATTTATTTAATTAATAATTCTCTAAATATTAATAAATTCATGTTAAATTAATAATATTTAATTGTTAATATTTAAATATTAACAAATTCTTGGACATATTATTACAGTAAATATTTGTTAAATTTATTCTTTTTTCTTCCATTATTATTGTTTATTTAAAAGAACAATTGACTGTGCTTTTAATCACATTTGCTGATGGAAGACTAGAGAAACTGTGGGTAATAAACAAGTAAAAGTGAAAATCTGCACTGTTTCAAAATTTATGGAAGAATCAACTTCCTGTAGAATGGAAGACGAATAATAAAGTGTGTATGACGAGTGTTATATTCAATGAATTTTTGAACAAATTAAACAAAAGAACGGAACAAGAAAATATGAACATTCTACTTTTTCTAGATAATGCAACTTGTCACTCAAAAGTTCAACTTTCTAATGTTTGTTTAGTCTTTCTACCTCCATGTACAACATCAGTTCTACAGCCATTAGATAGTGGAATTATACAGCGTATAAAATTGAAATATAGAAAACTTCAGCATATTACAAACATGGACAACTGTAAGAGAGTATCAGAAATGACCATGAAAATTGACGTGTTAGATGCAGTTGTATTTTTAAGTCATTCAGCCAAGTGCATTATAAAGTGCTTTTGAAACTGTAGATTTATTCTTGATAATGGCAGAGATTGTGGAGAAGTTGTTTGTTATGACGATTCTGGTGCAATCCAAACTGTGATTGAATACAGATGATTCTGTGAACACAAAGTTTTGTGAACATTGAACATAAACTGATTTAAAATCTGTAATATAATCTCAAGATGGTAACAGTGTGAGAGATTCAGAAGATGAACAAAATGGAAAATATAATGAGGAAATAGAAATTCATAATTCATCCCAAGTGTTAACTTATATTAAAGTCATACCAAATTCTGTGCCAAAATGAAGGGGGAAAATGGTTTTCACATAAAGGCCATAAAATTGGTGTTCTCTTTTAACCACGTGAGAAAGCCCATTAAAAAAATCACAGTTGAAATTGGACACTTTCTTCAAATAAATTTAAGCTATTGTGTACTTATGTATATTTTGGATGTTTATTTTTGTTCTTATTCTGATAAATATAAACAGTATAATAAATTTATTCACAAATGGCTTCCAGTGAGTCAAGTAAGTATAATGTTTCACTCAGAAATCATATATAATTAAAGTAATACAGGTTTACTGTGTTTAATCTGGAAATTTTACTCGATCGTGTGTAATTTGCCTTAGGCTTGTTTTACTATATATTATTGAAAATTACTTCTACTGAATGTTTACTCTCGTGTAGGTAACCTTGAAATTAACAAGTTTTTATATAGAAACTTTATAAATTAAAGATTTTTCTCCATTATTTTGTCCTGGTTTATTGTTACAGACAATTTATATTGTGAGTCATAGATAATGACATTTGGCATCTCTCATATTTACATACATCATCAACAGAAAGGTTGCAGCTTTAAAAACTTTATGAACGATATGCCACTGCTGAGGTGAGAGAGATTTGTCCTTTAATAAATAAATACAACTTACAGTGAACCTATGTACTTAAGAACATAAATTTATTTTAGGTTTTTTGTGAAAGATCTAAAATTTAAGCTAGAATACAGAATTTTAGTCTGTTTGTTGCTTCCATTCTGAAATGTAAACTTTAATTACAGAATTATTTTGAGGAGAAAACATGAACAAAATATTCTGTTAAAAATCAACTTTGTTACCATGAAGTAAAAATAATTGTAGAATTTCTGTCAAAGAGAAGTAAAATTTGTTTCTAATCTCCAAGTTTTCAGGATAGATGAATTAGTTAAGTCTAAGAAACTCGTTAATAATTCATTATTTGTATGTTTTGACAGAGATCAACACCACCATTTAAACTGAACAGTGATGTAACGTTTTCAGCCGGTAGTTGTTTCTCTAGTTAGGTATTATAGATTAATTAGTTTTGACAGAGAACAACACCATCACTCAAACTGAACAGTGATGTAACGTTTTCAGCTGGTAGTTATTTGTTCCTATAGTTGGGTATTATAGATTAATTAGTTTTGACAGAGAACAACACCATCACTCAAACTGAACAGTGATGTAATGTTTTCAGCTGGTAGTTATTTCTTCCTCTAGTTAGGTATTATAGATTAATTAGTTTTGACAGAGAACAACACCATCACTCAAACTGAACAGTGATGTAACATTTTCAGCTGGTAGTTATTTCTTCCTCTAGTTAGGTATTATAGATTAATTAGTTTTGACAGAGAACAACACCATCACTCAAACTGAACAGTAATGTAATGTTTTCAGCTGGTAGTTATTTCTTCCTCTAGTTAGGTATTATAGATTAATTAGTTTTGACAGAGAACAACACCATCACTCAAACTGAACAGTGATGTAATGTTTTCAGCTGGTAGTTATTTGTTCCTCTAGTTAGGTATTATAGATTAATTGGCTCAGAAAAAAATGGTATTCGTTTTCATCTGAGGTCAAGTTAACATTGAGTCTAACAAATTCATTTTTCACACGTTTAATAACTAAAGTTTTGAAATATTGCTTGATGTTTCTAAATCTTTCTACTCAAGTATTGTGATATCATGACATCTTGAAGTGTATGGGAAGTTCTAGACTTCTGTTGGGCTTTTTATAAATATCCATTCAACATGTCGCTCGTGTATTATGAAGGTAAAGCTAGTTATATGTAAATCAAACAGTGTTCAGCTGTAAAGTGTATGGTGGCGTGTGTTTTTATGACATACTAGTAGATTGTGTTCTAAAGTGTAATTTTTCAAACCTGTGTGGACATTTGATGAAAAGTGAAAATTATTGAAAGCTCTGGATACAATTATGGTAATCAACGGTGTGATTTCAGTGAAATTATCACCACTTGTAATAACAAAGTGTTTTAATGAAACTTGTGTATATGTTTGAAGTGTTTTAATATTTATTATATTACAAATAGATTGTATGATATGTGCTTATTGTTAGAACTATTGTCAAGAAGTCACAGACACCTACTTTAAAGAATCTGGCCTGTTTGCATTTATAAAATCTGACAGAACTTAATAGAACTACAGAGGCTTGACACTTAAGTCTTGAACATATGTGTAGTAATTGTTGTTTATGGTAAAAACTAACAGACCCACTCCATTGATTACACAAGTTCAGCAATAACATCATGGAATTAAAGTATGACAGACATGTAAAGGTCAATAGTTTACAGTAACTATGATGATTACTGTAGTCAGTGTTGAGGAAGACATGATTTTATATGTTTGTTTTTATTTCACTTTTCGTTAATAATTTCTCAAACAGGGTTAGGGTGAAGAAATAATAGACAAAACATAAGTTTTACAGAAAATTATTCCTGTGAAGTAATAAAAGTTTGTTAATAAAATTTCAATATGAAAATAAGCTTTTTTATCTTAGCATGAAAATCATATTTTACCTGGACTATCTTAATGTAGGCTTTGGATATTCATGAACTTATCTTAGCTAAAAATACGTTAATTTTAACTGTTTCTGTTGAAGGGAGCAGAAAAAGACTATGAAAGCCACTCTTTAGGTTTCGTGGTAAACTTTTTTTTTTAGAAAATGTTTATTTCTCACATTTTAATAGTGTGTGGAGCTGTTTTCACACCTTGTAAATCTGGTTTGTTCTTACATGTGTGCATGTGCATTTACCACTGGTTGTTTTACACATTCGTTGATTAGTCCTACTCATGTTTTTGTATTTATTGTGAAAACAAGTGGTTGCATCTGATCTTCGAACTTTGTTTTGTCACTAGTTTTGAGCCCAGTATGGGAAAAAAGAAACAAAAGGAAGTTAGCCCACCACCAGAGGAGGAATACATTGTAGAAAAAATCCTGGACAAGAGAATGCGAAGTGGTAAAGTGGAGTATTATTTGAAATGGAAAGGTTACCCAGAGTAAGCTAACATTTACCTTCAAGTTTGTTTGTCTTCATTAAACTTTATAACTTAAGTTATTCTGCCACATGTATCAGGTTCTACTCATAACTTATTGTTAATTTATTAAAAAACAGTGCTGGACAGATTCCTTTTAGTTGTACATTTCTTTAATCAGCCACTGTTTTGTTTGTGAAGGTCCGAGAACACTTGGGAGCCAGAAGGGAACCTTGACTGTCAAGAACTTATTGCAGAATATGAAGAGAAGAGGAAGAAAAGTGCAGAAGATAAAAAAGATTCATCAGATAAAAAACGGAAAGTGAATGGAACCGAAGGAACTGAAACCTCGCCTCAGAAGAAAAAGAAAAAACTAGAGGTGAGTTGACGGTTAAATACAGTTAGTGATAAAAATGGTGTAGGATGTTTCATTATCTGTAATTAATAACTGTCTTTTATTTATTTCTTGGAGACTTTTTGCTGTTACCAGATGTATGGTCTGATTGTCATCTGCATGAGACAGGTATTATCTTCGTCATTGGAAAGGACCATCAGGAATGTCCTTGTAGAAACTTGTTTCCTAATGAAGTGATTTGTGATGACGAGAAAACCCACTTGTAGAGAAAATTATATATTTATAAATGGCTGGTATGGGTAGAGAAAGCACTAGTGGAGGAGCAAACAACGTTTTGACCATCAGTCATCATCAGATTCACAAAGCGATGACCAAAGAAGATGGAGGCATTGTTCACTTTTTTACTAGTGCTTTCTTTACCCATACCAGCCATTTATAAATATGTAACAAAGTAATTGTGACTTTACACTGAAGAGTATGTAATGTACAAGTTACCACACTTGTTTTTCACTGTGGTCAAAGTAATTCCTTATTTTATTTTTAATGTATATGTGAGTGATTTGTAAGATGAATGTAGTGGGTGCTCATTCACATGGCTTGTGTGCCTTTCTTTAATTGAACAATCTAAAAATACACTTGTCGGTGTATCAGGTTTGACACGATATAATTTTATTATATGTGTGCTGAAGAGGAATATCCAATACACTGCATGTTATTGTTAATGAAGACAAGGATAAACAGCTCTCTCTTCTATTTTAAGTGTAACTATTGGTTTTAGGAAGATAACAGACCAAGAGGGTTTGACAGAGGTCTTGATCCAGAAAGAATAATTGGAGCAACAGACTCAAGTGGAGAACTCATGTTCCTTATAAAATGGTAATGTTTTTGTTCTTAATTTAAAGCAAAGAATACAGAGTAAGAAAATACCAGATGAATGAAGAGACAGATCCATATGAAATATGTACATATTCAAAATTATAATTTTGTTCAATCATGTCTTTGAGTACTGCACAAAACATGCAGGTCAAAATATACCCACTAAATAAAGTTAATGATTGTCAGTTGTCAGGCATGTGTGGGGACTTTTTACAATCATAATGGCATAATTGTTTTAAGGAAACAAAGAAAATGAGCAGCAGAGGTTCTACTGTAGCCCCAATTCTCAGTACAAACACTAGTGAAATTAGGTTAGGCACATCTGGCTTGTGTGTGTTGGGGGCTGACTTCTAGATCTAAAAATATATGTTGAGACTTACCCTAATGTGGCTGATATGTGTGGTTTAGGACAGTTGTTTAAAGTGGGGTTAACCCTTTCTGCATCAGTCTCAGTTCAATACAAACAACTTTGTGTACACATTTGTACACAATGTGTATTTATACAGTAATTTTTGATACAGCGTGTGTAATTTCACAAAATATGGTAAATGTATACTAAAGATTACAAGGTTTTAGCCCCACAGTGGCATGTCTGCAAACTTACACCTCTAAGGACCTGGTTTTAATACCCACAATGGGCAGAGCAGAGATAGCCCATTGTGTAGGTTTGTGCTAAATTACAAATAAACAAAGAAATGGAAGTTTTTGTTCCACAAAAAAAAAAACGTTTTTAATCAGGTATTTGTAACTAAAGATTTGTTTGTTATATTAGTGTTTTTAGTTACAAGTACAAAGTGATTTCATGTTGTGATTAAAACTGTATTCTTCATCCCTAAAATCTCCAGTATTATTTATATAATCTTTAAAACCTCCAAAATACATTTCAAATGATTGTTTTAGCAGTATTAAATAACACCTTCATTCTCTGAGTTATAATAAAAAATATATATTTCAGCTAGTATATTGTGTTGTGATTTCTATATGCCACAAGCCCTGATGAAACTTGAAGAAATGTCACCTTAGATAAAGTGTTTTTTAATTATCTCGATACAGAGACTCATTGTTTTTCTGTTACCAGTGTACATCACAAATTTCAGTAACTGTTATTTAGTATTTGAAACAAAGAAACAGGATGTTACGTCATGTTATTAAACTATATTTGATTAAAGTTAATTTGTAGTTAGAGAAGGACCATTAATGGTAAAATATACACAGCTATTATTATATTTTTTAATAAAACATTATTTGTGGTGAACAATATAAAACAACATCATGGAATTACATCATGCATTAGTTTATGTGCCTCACTTTAGAGGTTCCGTCCTTTAAATCATCTGTTTTTAACAATTTTCATTCACTTTATTTTACAATTTCAACTTGTTCGTGCTCAACTAAGTTTGCTAAACATTTTACTGATAAACAGCTGTTTGTTACCTGACTTGAATAAACATACTAAATTTAAACTTAAAAGAAAATTGTTACAATGTTGGTTAGTTGGTCTCATTTTAACAGTTCTTTGGTGACCCTTAGTTGACATGTATTAGACCTATTTAGTATTTAATGGTCAACATACTGATACAGTAATTACTTAATTATGACTTCATGAAATTTATACACAACTATGTTGGTTCAGGTATTTCAAGAGAAAGCAATGTGTTTTAAGGATACATAGTGATGAGTAGATTTGTTTTAAGGTTTCCTGGTGATAAGTAGATTTGTTTTAAGGTTTCCTAGTGATGAGTAGATTTGTTTTAAGGTTTCCTAGTGATGAGTAGATTTGTTTTAAGGTTTCCTAGTGATAAGTAAATTTGTTTTTAGGTTTCCTAGTGATAAGTAGATTTGTTTTAAGGTTTCCTAGTGATGAGTAGATTTGGTTTAAGGTTTCCTAGTGATAAGTAAATTTGTTTTAAGGTTTCCTAGTGATAAGTAGTTTTGTTTTAAGGTTTCCTAGTGGTAAGTAGATTTGTTTTAAGGTTTCATAGTGATGGGTAGTTTTGTCCCAACACAGAACTTTGTTTTGTAGAACTTTGTGTGATTTTCTCTGACTATAGGAAAGGTAGTGATGAAGCAGACCTTGTTCCTGCCCGACTAGCGAATGTCAAATGTCCACAAGTGGTTATTCAGTTCTATGAAGAAAGGTTGACATGGCATACAAGCTCCAGTCATGACGAGGAAGAGAAGGGAGAGAAGTAATGAAGCCCATATTCCATATAAATCTTCATCAGTAATATAGGTGCACCTCAAAAAACAAGAGGTTTTTTGTAGTGTTTGCATATCGAAGCTTGTTCATTACATAGATTTCTCTGCTTTTTTACTTTATGAGCATTAATACCCCAACAAAGCCATAATTTTTAAACTTGTTTTTACCTTCATTCATGTATGTTGTCAGCATCTTGTTAACTTTGTGACACCCCAAAATGTTCCAAGATTTTATCCATTTAATACAAAGAATTCTACCAGTACAGAATGTTTTTACAGTATAAATATTTAACCCCATTTCTCACAAAGAAGAAAGCAGCTAATTTATATTTTTGTTTTAACATTTTGTTCCTGTTTAATGTGTTACCATTCAGGTTAATGAAACACCTGTATGTTAGATAATAGATTTATTGTATAACAAGCTGGATCCTCACGAGTTCTGGTGTACCATTGCCACCTAGTGCTGTTCTTTAGCTACATTTAAACTACTGTGTTAATCCACATTTCAGTTAATAAATCACCATCAGTGTATTATACCATTTGAGAACTGTTCCAAACTCATCTTTTGTTTCTCATAAATTTAATTGGTGATCAGTATTAGATCATTCACAATGATTTGGTCATTTCAGAAAGATACTCATATTTTTAAGAGAGCAATGCAAACTTTGTGAATCCTACCTTAAAATAATATCTTGAGATTATATAGTGAAACAACACATCTTCATGACAGTTGTGAATAATTTATACAAAATTACCTTCTCGGGTTAATATCAAAGATCATTAATTTCATCAAGGATAATAAACCATCAAATGGACAGTTTGTAAAAACTGCATTGTGAGAAACACTACACTGGTTTTATTAACAATAACACACCATCTGTAGATAACAGTGGTAGATAGTTTGTAAAAACTATGATATGAGAAACACTATACAAGTTTTATTAACAGTAACACGCCATCTGTAGATAACAGTGGTGGATAGTTTGTAAAAACTTATAATGTGAGAAACACTACACTGGTTTTATTAACAGTAACACACCATCTGCAGACAACAGTGGTGGATGGTTTGTAAAAACTATGATGTGAGAAACACTATACTAGTTTTATTAACAGTAACACCATCTGTAGATAACAGTGGTGGATAGTTTGTAAAAAGCTATGATGTGAGAAACTATACTAGTTTTATTAACAGTAACACATCATCTGTAGATAACAGTGGTGGATGGTTTGTAAAAACTATGATGTGAAAAACACTATACTAGTTTTATTAACAGTAACACACCATCTGTAGATAACAGTGATGGATAGTTTGTAAAAAGCTATGATGTGAGAAACACTACACTGGTTTTATTAACAGTAACACACCATCTGTAGATAACAGTGGTGGATAGTTTGTGAAAACTTATGATGTGATAAACACTATACTAGTTTTATTAACAGTAACCGACCATCTGTAGATAACAGTGGTGGATAGTTTGTAAAAAGCTATGATGTGAGAAACTATACTAGTTTTATTAACAGTAACACATCTGTAGATAACGGTTGTGGATAGTTTGTAAAAACTGTGATGTGGGGAAACACTACACTGGTTTTATTAACAAGAACACACCATCTGTAGATAACGGTGGTAGATAGTTTGTAAAAAACTATGATGTGGGGAAACACTACTGTTAAACTTATTATCTAAGGATAGTTTAAGGTTATTTTAAAACCACCTGTAGAGTTCAGTACTTAAAGCTAATGAAAGATACGCAAGTGGAAAATGTGTCATAAGAGGTAAACTAAAGTCAGTGAAAACATTATAAACTGATGATTTCTAAAGTCAACATCTAATGTGATATAAATATTTGTACCATTATGGTGGTATCTAGTATCAAAATTTGATTTGTAAGTTTAGAGTAAAATACAATTATTAGATGTTGAGTATATTTTGCTGTTAACTAAAACTGTGTTGTCAATGTGAAAGTACATCAATATCATTAAATGTTTTTGGGTCTACACACACAGTCCTTGTTACTAAGTGCTTGACCACATTTTATACATGGGGGATTTCTACTGTTGCAGTTATATTATTTGTATGGGGATTTCTGTTGTTTCAGTTCTTAGTTATATTATTTGTATGGGGATTTCAGTTGTCCTTAGTTATATTATTTGTATAGGGATTTCTACTTTTGCAGTTCTTAGTAATATTATTTGTATGGGGATTTCTACTGTTTCAGTTGTTCTTAGTTATTTGTATCTCAACAGATATCTTATAGAGAGTTGGGGTTACATAAATGTTCTAACTTCTTTAGTAAAGTTACATGTTAGATATGAGGCTCTCAACATTGTTTTTAATCAGAGTTGGGGTATTTGTGTTGGTGTGATATGAAAGGATTTGGTAGATACTGTGAACTGACCAGAAAAGAGTGGGCCATAAAGGCTATTGACTAGCTGCCATCTTTCTAGTTAGTTATTTCAAAATTTGAAAGCGACTGTGTGAAGAGAGTTTAGTTTTGTGTGGCATTTTGAAACATTGTGGATGTCAAAGAACCATCTTAACAACTTGTAAGTTGTTGAATTCAGGGACAACTAATTTAATATAAACAATAAATTGTTAGTTACTTAGCTCAATGGTACATGTTACGTGTTTCATAAGTTAAAAATTTCACTTTAGCATGACTTAGTGTGTTGTTTGATAGTTTCTCAAAATCTGTTACAAAAGTAAAGACATGCCATAACTCAATGAGGAAGAGTGTTGTGGTATTGAAACCAGGTTGTGGAATGTAAAAGATGTAGAATATAACTTGTGTAGGGGAATACATTTTGTATTATTAAGGATGGATAACATAAGATGTCGTACAGAAAACATGAAATAGAAGAGAGATGAACATTATATTAAACAGCTTCTGTGGCCAATAGACTTGAACAAGAATTATAAGCCCAACCAAGAAGTGGTAAAGAATATCAGGGGTGGGAAATGTAAACGTTGGCAGTCTGTCAACGAAGCAGGAAGTATCAGCACATGCGTTAACCAAATAACGTTAAAAATGCCAGAGTGATCACATTGGTGGAACCAACAACAGCAATTGGTTGAACAATTTAGGTAATTTCTTACTGACCTATATCTGTAAAAAGTTCCACACATTCCACCAACAGAAATAATTTCAGGAAAATCTTAAGTTAGAAATGAAGGAAGCCATTATGGAAGTAAATAGAAGCTATTAAAACATACATTGATATAGTCACAGAAGGCTCTACATCATGAGGACAGATATTGATATAACCACAGAAGGCTCTACATTCTACATCATGAGGTTTGGGAAGAGGGAAGCAAGAGAATGTAAAAACTAGTGTCTGACGGTGGTTTAAAATAGAATCGTATGGAAAGATTGAAATAATAGGTTGACAAGCTTTGGGAGGAACAAACAGGCTTTCGTCGGAGCTGTACAGCAAATGGAATTAAACTATCAGCTATGAGGTAGCAAAAAGTACGTGTCTGGTACAAGCCACTCGTTAGTGGATGAAGTAAATCATTTGTACTGAGTCCAGTTTACTTATGGTTGGGAGGTGAAGACTGGGGTGTTACACCTTTTCTGTTACTAATATACTTGCCTGGTATAGGGGCAGAAGCATAAGAATCCAGTCTACATGACTTGAAGGATCAAACCTCCACCTGCCTGGCATAGGGGTAGAAGTATAGGAATCCAGTCTACATGACTTGAAGGATCAAACCTCCACCTGCCTGGCATAGGGGCAGAAGTATAAGAATCCAGTCTACATGACTTGAAGGATCAAACCTCCACCTTGCCTGGCATAGGGGCAGAAGTATAAGAATCCAGTTTACATAACTTGGAGAAACTGTTTTGTTTGTTTTTTTAATTTCGCACAAATCTACTTGAGGGCTATATGTGCTAGCCGTCCCTAATTAAGCAGTGTAAGACTAGAGGGAAGGCATCTACTCACCGTCAACTCTTGGGCTACTCTTTAACCAACGAATAGTGGGATTGACTGTCACTTTATAATGCCCCCATGGCTGAAAGGGTGAGCATGTTTGGCGCTACCGGGATGCGAACCCACTACCCTCAGATTACGAGTCACACGCTTGGCCATGCCGTAATCTGAGAAACTTGGAGAAACACCTTCAATTAAAAATTGTCACAAAAATAAGGGTTTTCAACTCTTATAAAATCTGTACATTAACCAGAAGTTATATTATTAACTTGTGTAAAACGTTGGCAATTATTATTACCGAAAGAATTTCATTTTATATTTTTGGAAGCAGAAAATATGTACATCAGTTGTAAAATGGGACCATGCTTGTTATAGAGAATAATGTGAAAACTACAGAAATACAAAAATATTAGTTCATTTGAACATCGTGTTTCAGAATACCTTCATAAAATTATAATTCTTATCCAGTAAGATTGTTTATAGTTAACTCTTAACCGGCAGCCATCATCATTTGATGACGCAGGCTAAAAACATCAATTAGCCACCTTTCACACCGTACTCACTCAAAGGATTGTGCCTTATTCATTTTTTTAGTATAAGTTATGGAAGAAAAAAGGTTTGTTTACTTTTGTTTTCAATTTCACACAAAGCTTCTCGAGGGCTATCTGTGCTAGCCGTCCCTAATTTAGTAGTGTAAGACAAGAGTGAAGGCACCTAGTCATTACTACCCACCGAAAACTATTGGGCTACTTTTTTACTAATGAATAATGAGATTGACCGTAGCATTATATCGCCCCCACTGCTGAAAGGGTATGTTTGGTGTGATGGGGATTTGAACCCACGACCCTCAGGTTACGAGGCGATCCATCAGAAGGCAAAATTAAGGTATTAGCACGTGATAATTGTTCCAATGAAGAAGAAACAAACAGATATTAAGTGCTTTGTGTTCCTATATTTTATCAAAGTATGTGTCATATTGTGTGAGAATCAAACGTGTTTTATAAATCCTTGAATTACAAGGAAAGTGAAAGTAAACCTTTTTACTTCATGAAGCAAGAAATGTGAAGATAAAACTTGAGGAAATGTACACTTTTTGCTCTTGTGATGTTTGTGCCTTATGTAAAAATCGTGTTTAAGCGATTATTGGAAAAATGGTCCCTTTATAGGAACTCCCAAGTTTTCCATAACACATTACTCGAGATCGATTTTACCAATGACGAAGAACCGAGTGCAAATGATTAATTGTGGAAAGTTTGAGAAGTGTTTCCAAAAGCGAAGAATAGAGCTGTGGAATCTTTTTATCCTTTTCAAAAGATAATTATGGATGAATATCTGATTATTTTCAAGCAAGTACCATAAATTTGGAATAAAGATCTTTGTATTACATGACTGTGAGACAAAAAATGTAGTAGTAGAAATCATCTGTTCTGCAACTGATGTAGATCCTTAATTAGAATTTTCATAATCAGATGTCAAGTAATTGAAGAAAGACTGTCTTGGAAAAGGTCATATATTATATACAGATTATTATTATATACTATTTTCTCTTTGAAAATAAGATTGGTTTTGTGAAACAGTTATAACTATTCAGAAGAACAGACTAAGAAGGAAGGAAATATTTTAACACTACAATGGAAGAAAACGTCCTTTTTACTTAGTACATTATGTAAAGGATGGTTACCAAATAACCAAAGTTGATGTGATTATACAATGTGACCACTTGACAAGAGTGACATGACACTGATTGTGAAGTAGTACAAAAAGCTCTATTCAACTAACTGATATCTGAACTTTTAATTTTTGAGGCAGTTTAGTTACACTGTAATTTACCAATAATTGGAAGGGTGACAAGACCTTTCCCAGGAAGACATAGCTATACTGTCCATAACAGACTTGTTGGAAAAGAATCATTTTCTCGGCATCTTTTAGAAAGTATCCCATCCTCATAAGCTAGTAAACAATGGACAAAGACGTGTATGAAAGATGATCTAACGAATATGGAGTGGCACTGTTCATTTGAGAATTTCTGTGTGATTTCTCATATAAAACCATTTTAACTTGTAATAAATATTTATTTGGCTTGTTTTCATTTGCTTTCATATTTTGCTCAAAATGATAAAAATTATGTTTAAGAAATGTTTTCCTTACGTCTCTGATGAGCTACAACATCCCCACTGTTTGAGGGTTAAAAGATCACATTTTATTTATATCCAAGTTACAACAATCTCTGACTAACCCAGTAATAAAGTGTTTACATAATTACCCTTTGAGGCTGAGAGAGGATAAGATGTTATGGAAAAGTGGTACTCCTACGAATAGACCAGACTGAAATGACTCGCTCCCAAATCAGAAGGAGCAGGGTGAGATGGGTGTTTGTTGTTGGGCAATATTTGTGGTAGACATAACACAGATAGCTGTGAAGCTATCAGATAATTATGGATGAATATCTGATTATTTTCAAGCAAGTACCATAAATTTGGAATAAAGATCTTTGTATTACATGACTGTGAGACAAAAAATGTAGTAGTAGAAATCATCTGTTCTGCAACTGATGTAGATCCTTAATTAGAATTTTCATAGCTGTGAAGCTATCTGTGTTATGTCTACCACAAATATTGGAATTCAATTTTTTAATTAGCTGCGTGATTTACTTCTGAACCACTAGGTGACGGTACGAATGTAAATTTCAGTTGGTTCCAATGAACGGTTCTACACAGGTAGAAAAAGATAATTCTCTGCAGATTATTTGTTTTTTCAAATTTCGCGCAAAACGAGGTCTACTTGCGCTAGCCGTCCCTAATTTGGCAATGCAAAACTAGAGGGAAGGCAGCTAATAATCACCACCCACCAACAACCCTTTTACCAACGAATAATGGGATTGATTGAAACATTATAACGCCCCCACCGCTAAAAGGGCGAACATGTTTGGTGCGACGATGATTCGAACACATGACTCAAATTACTAGTCGAGCATCGAAACCCACCTTGCCATGCCGGGCCAATCTCTGCAGAAGATAGATAAACAAAAAGTAAGAACTCTTGTAGAAGTTAATGACGAAGGGGCTAATATTTGGAATATGCACTTTGTTTTTCTAAACTGCCGATTAGTAAGTTGTTGGCATGATCATGATAAGAATGTTATACCCACAATGTTGAAGTGGTATCAATAAAGATGGCTGACGGTTGGATTCTAACAAGTTCATTTTATTCTAAACAATCATAATTTGAATTCTATGGTTACGCCTTGAACTGAATCTTCTTGAGATATAAATGGTGTTAAGGTTATCGTCTCTACTTTTCTTTTCTACTTCAGTTTGATTTCCTGTTAACTTCTGTGACACTATTTTCATGTTGGATAAGATATAAGTCGCGGTCATTAAAAACTCACTCACTCATTTTACAGAAATTTTCACTGTTGTGAACAGTCAACAAATAGTTTACTGTATCACAAGTTTCCTCAATAATCTGAAATTTCCAGTAGTTTCCACTCTGTTTTCTGTTTGTTTTTTAACTGATGTGATGAGTTTTTGATTGACATTAGCTGTGAGCAACTTTTAAAGAGGGCGCTTCTAGTCATAAATTTGACATCATAAGCTCTGATCTGTTTACTAGTGTTACTATTGTAATTCATTGATCAACAGAGGGGAAACTGAAAAGTTTCGTACTAGTCCGAGCACGTGGGTATGAGATATGAATAGTGGCGACATCTAGGAAAGCGTTATGGGCTATATAGAAGGTTGACGGTATTTTGTATGAACCAGAGAGCATGCGAAGCAGCAATACGTTTCACTGAAATGTTCCGATCATTCGTCATGTTACTGTGGTTACACACGTAGTGATGAACGTTGTTTTATAATAAATGAAAATTACTCCTGAATATACGTCGGTGGAAACTGATAGAATTAGGAAAGTAAAAATAAACAACTAAAACTATCAACTGTGGATATAAATTAAAACCTGAACAAAATTTTATACTTTTTAAAGAATTTACTTCCGGGGAAAAGTTTGAAATGGATGAAACCAATCTTCAAGGTAAGTCATATATTTAACCCTCTCAAGAGTTACTTTTAGAGCTTTTGACACAAGCTAAGGTTCCATCACCATAAATATATGATCGGATGCCCCTGAATATATCGCGGATACACGTTACGTTTAGGTTTACATCTTTCTCAGACACTAAATGATCAAAATATACACATACATAAATATATATTGATAAGAATGGAGAATCCACTTTAAGCTTTGCCACATATTTCTCAGCATAGTTAGGTATTATAATAAACGTTATAGTAAAACCGTAAACATTGCTCACACAGTATCGTTATGTTTAACAAAAAAGCGTGGATACTGTTTATACAGTATTAGTCGACATTCAAAGAAAAGTAGCGTTGATAAGAAATCTCTGAAGACTATATGGAACATTTAGGTGTCACAAGAAAATTGTCTGTAATAAGAAATCTGAACAATAGAGAGAACTGTTAGACTGTTAATAACGAAACACTGAAGAGAATTGGCACACCTTTAATAAAGAAACACTGTAGAGAATTGTCACACCTTTAATAAAGAAACACTGTAGAGAATTGTCAGACCTTTAATAAAAAAAACACTAGAGAATTGTCAGACCTTTAATAAAGAAACACTGTATAGAATTGTCAGACCTTTAATAAAGAAACACTGTATAAAATTGTCAGACCTTTAATAAAGAAACACTGTAGAGAATTGTCAGACCTTTAATATAAAAACACTGTAAAGAATTGTCAGACCTTAACAAAGAAACACTGTAGAGAATTGTCAGACCTTTAATAAAGAAACACTGTAGAGAATTGTCAGACCTTTAATATAAAAACACTGTAAAGAATTGTCAGACCTTAACAAAGAAACACTGTAGAGAATTGTCAGACCTTTAATAAAGAAACACTGTAGAGAACTGTAAGACTTTCAGTTGCGAAACACTGAAGAGAATTGTTAGACTGTTAATAACGAAACTCTGTAAAGAATTGTTAGACCGTTAATAACGAAACATTGTAGAGAATTGTCAGACCTTTAATAAAGAAACACTGTAAAGAACTGTAAGACTTTTAGTTACGAAACACTGTGGAGAATTGTTATACTGTTAATAACGAAACTCTGTAGAGAACTGTAAGACTTTTAGTTACGAAACACTGTGGAGAATTGTTATACTGTTAATAACGAAACAATGAAGAATGCTGTTAAACCGTTAATAACGAAACACTGAAGAATACTGTTAGACCGTTAATAACGAAACACTGAAGAATGCTGTTAAACCGTTAATAACGACACCAATCGCGTTATGAATTGATAATGTGCCTAGATTTTTTTCAACTTTTGAAAAAAGTGGAATTGTGTCCTTTTATTTGTATTTTTCTGAGACTTTTAGTTGTAAAGAGTTGTAGAACTAATGCCATTGTGAGAATACTGTTATTTTCTTACACGTATAAGTAAATTAACTTGATTTTGTAAGGCAAAACAATGAAATTTAGATACGATATATCTTGTAGAACGTTATCCCATAGCTGTAATGTTGTAACTTTTCAAGAAAGGTATTTCAGAATTGTTTCCAGTAAACACATCCACATATAAATATATAAATCATGTTACACAACTTTTCCACCCATAATAAAGATGGATTTTATTCTACAGTAATTGTATCTTATAACTTATCACGACAAAACTGGATATCCACATAGTTTTTCACCCTCCAAACAAATTTGTTTGAAAGAGAAATTTAAACATCCGACAGGATAAATTAGGTTCTGCTTACAACGCCAGACTGACTGTTAAACACCACTGATCTTTGGACTTGTAAATACGCCCGTCTGCGATAAATATGCCATTTCTGTCATGACTAGCGCTCCGAAGATTTCGTTAGACACGTACATTAAAGATGTCAACATCACTCTCAGAAATCTTCGTTTTAAAAATATAAGAACCGCATCAGGTTTTAGTTTAAGCAAACAACGTACTTCCTTACAAGATTCTCCGACGTTGGATTTTTTTTCTGTTGAAACCGCTTATATGCGTGGGTGTTTTAAAGATCTTAATCCGATATTTCTTGCGAAAAATATACAAAATGAAAGAAAATTAACGTAGAAAAACAAGTTTATTTAAAATTAATGTTGTTCTAGGTAAGTTAATGACGGATATTTTTACAAACCACCATCTGTGAGGATTGTCCCTAACATGGTTGTGAGTTGTCAGTTTTCCATAAACCACGACTGGGACGTGAACCGAAATTTCATAATCTTGGATGTTACATAAAATATAGAAACATCAGAGTAGTCTTCGAACAGAGACACGACTTCATGTTTTTACGACATAGTTGTTTCTCACTCGCCAAAGTTAAACGTTTATTAAAAGTAGGAGCTTGCGAAAACGAGGTTTACAACTTCAGATCGGTTAAAGCCGAAATAAATGTAATACGTAGACTGCAGGTTTAAAACAAATACATTCAACTAACGTATTTAACTAATGTTTGTGTTTGAATTTCATATCGTTACGTATTACATAACAACAAGTTTCAAATTATAATCACGTGGAGCCGTCATTGCATATCGATTACTGCACAAGTTCGTCCTGGCGCACTGCAACACCACATAGTGAGTTTTTATTTAAGATAAAAAATATATATAACTACCCGGGCTTCTGTTTTTGAAACCAAGGGACTTAACATTACAAACTGTTATTGAAAAGATGCATTTAAATATTATATCAGAAATAGTAATAGCAAGAAGTTCTATAGGCAATATGATTCTTCTAAGCATTTTTTGTTTTCGGAAAGAATTCTTTCAACAGAGTAGAGAGGTGGAACAACTAACACTAATTTTGATAGATAATATATTATTAATGAGAACTGTTCAGTGAAAGTAAAAAGAATGTACACTATATTATATCTTCTGTAGCCAGTGCTGACGAGGCCTTTCAGGCAATACCAGGGTTCTTTAGGAAAATGTAACGTTTCCTACACGAACAAGCGAAGATAGTGGCATAGAAATTATTTGTTCATGTTGCCACATGTTCAACGATGAACACAGAACGTGAAGTGCACGTGTCTCATCAGTTTCACTGATCTCATTAGTCAGTTTAGTTCAGTATAGAGACCAGTGTTTCTGTATCATATATATGACACTGTGCATAGCCTATATTATCCATTAATAAATGATATCGTCGATCAAACTTTTATTACAAACAATATTTTCTCAACGATTCACAAATCTCCTACTGAAATCGACCAAAGTCATTTAGAATTTTAAGTGGGACTATGTCGTGCTTGTGGGTAGTTGCTAAAACTAAAATGGTTAGTTTTTTGCACAACGGATAAATCATATTAAATGTTTTTTTGTTTTTCAAAAAGGAAACTGTGCTTTATATAATACTAGTAGATTCTCGTTGAAACAATTCAATGATAATTTTCGTAAAAATAGTGATGAAGATAAATATACAATGTGCAGCCAATTCATTCCCTTGAATTAGAGTGTGTATGCAATATGATAGTCTAGTGGGCCGTTTACAACTGTTTTTTTTGTCATTTCACTGAGCTTGAGAAAAAACTGCTGAACAGCTGAACTCTTCGACATTTGTCATTTCTACATGAAAGTATCAAATGAGAGATAATCGAACCATTACAATTAATTTATTCAACACGTACAATAAAATCATACATGTCTATAATACCAAGATTAATGTGTGTGTGTGTGTGAATATGAGAAAACTGAAGAACAATTCGCGTGTCCTCAAACACCTTCTTTCTATTCGTGCTCCAACTTTCAAAAATTGTTTTCAGTTTCTGGAGGATGTTCAGATTTGGAACTCCGTGTAATTTCAGCACAAAAAGGAAACTTATTTCTTCATGGTAAGTTTTCTCAGATTCAGCACATACGAAAACTCACCGACCGATTGAAGTTTTAGGGGTTGTATTTCTTTGTTTGGAATTAAGCACAAAGTTATACAATAAGCTATCTGGGCTCTGCCCATCACAGGTATCGAAACCCCGTTTCTAGCGGTGTCAGTCCGCAGACTTACCGCTGTGCCACTAGGGGTCTAAGAATTGTAAAAATAATAATAGTTTTCCTGTAGTCTAGAAAAGCAGCAGTTTATTTTTATTATTTTATTTTTTTTTACGTTTGATCGTTCAGGTGAAACATAACGTGACAGACAAATATTTAGGTGTTATATCTATACATTGAGTACAAATATTCACGGGGAAAAACAAACAAGAACAAATATTTTAATAATAACGATTAATGACGCCGATAATAAGGAGCTACAACTGGTTAGATGTTGACACGGGAAGCTGAAATATTGTGATTACAATGGTAAAGTTCATTCTATTTTCTTATATGCAGTAATTACTGTAATTTGTGGGTGGAGAACATTTTTGTTTGGAGGGCAGGAATTATAACTTCAGACCGTGGAGTAACAACAAACCCAAACCAATTACTTCTGAGCGTAAAGTGTGTGCAGTGTCTTTTATAAAGTTCAGATCCAAGACTTACTCAGGGGTAGGGAAAATACCCTCTGTGACACTGAACCTCTTTCTAAAAGTTGCCCACCTAGGAGTGTAATTGGTTCACTCAAATAAGAGTATTAGTAGGAGGTTTAAAACAGCCTTGTATGGATCAGTGGTTAATCAGCACTAGTGTCGTACAAGTTTAAGCAACAATAAAAGTTGTTGGGGCTTGGGGTGGAGGTTGTGGATAGCTCATTGTCTTCCTCCTATTCACAGAGATTTGTTACTGGGGAATGACTCCTTTCTATGTGTGTGGGTGAATAATATGATATTGTTGGTGAACGTAAACTACGAAACAAATTAATATTGTAATAGAGACAACCTGGAGACAAACCAAAAAAACCGAGGAAAATAAAATATAGTTGACACACTAAAGTGTGTTATAATAATAATAATACCAAGTATAGTTGAGACATCACAGTGTGTCATCATAATAATGATACCAAGTATAGTTGAGACATCACAGTGTGTCATCATAATAATGATACCAAGTATAGTTGAGACATCACAATGTGTCATCATAACAATAATATGAAGTATTGTTGAACTCTTAGCGTAACTCATTGAAACCGAAACAACAGGTCTGTAAACCGTTACCCTGACACACAACTGAAACAAGACAACACTTGTTCACTTAAAGCGTCGTTGGAACAAACAGATGAGGCTTATAAAGGATTGCCTTGCATTGAAAAGAAAGAATAACAAAATTGGAAATGTGTTGTTATCAAGGGTTATTTATGTTGTGCCCACCACGTGTAATGAAACTTGGTGTTTAGCGTCATAACCTCAATGATTTACAACTGGACTTTTTGGGGGCAGCATATTGTCGAGTGAACCATGACATTAAGAAAGTCACGTCGTTGAATGAACGGTTACATTGAGAAAGTCGCGTCGTTGAATGAACGGTTACATTGAGAAAATCACATTGTTGAGTTAACTGTTACATTGAGAAAGTCACGTCGTTGAATGAACGGTTACATTAAGAAAGTCACGTCGTTGAATGAACGGTTACATTGAGAAAATCACATTGTCGAATTAACTGTTACATTGAGAAAGTCACGTCGTTCAATGAACGGTTACATTAAGAAAGTCACGTCGTTCAATGAACGGTTACATTGAGAAAGTCACATTGTTGAATGAACTGTTACATTAAGAAAGTCACGTCGTTGAATGAACGGTTACATTGAGAAAGTCACGTCGTTGAATGAACGGTTACATTGACAAATTCACATCGTTGAATGAACTGTTACATTGAGAAAGTCACGTCGTTGAATGAACGATTACATTGAGAAAGTCACATTGTTGAGTTAACTGTTACATTGAGAAAAATCATCGTTCGTTGTTTAACCAATAAGGTGACAGTTGTCACTAGATCGCTGCTTCAGTTATTTCTGTGATTTATTAAAATCGATCAGTAGTACAATAATTCAATTTATTTTATTATTTTGTCAAGAGATGATAATGTACTAGAACTTAAATAAACGAATAGTTTATCCTCTGGGATCGAGGGTATTGGTGTGTCTGTCTCTGCTTTCACGTACGCATTGTGAAAACTAATAAACAGCATAAATCGATGTAAATAAGATAGGAAAACAAACACGTTCTAGATCTCCATAGACCAATGTCAACCAAATATAGAAGACAATGGGAGATAGATCTCTTTAGACCGATGTAAACCAGATGGGAAAACAGCATGGGATTGTTCTCCTTAAATTTGATCCGGATCAAAACTGGATAGTGGATCAGTTTGTAACATTTCATGATTTGGGTGATAACTGTAAACTGTACCAAATGTAATGGCTACATGAAGGTTAAGACGGATTATTGACCATTCTGGATCTAAAAAGGATTTTGTTAGTTTTCAAAGCTGAAATTTGACGTTAGCCATAGAAACACGTGAATCTCGAAACGGAGTGGTGGGTCGAGAGTTATGCAGTCTCTCTGACTGAGTTGGTTGTTTTGAGATATCTTTCACTCCAGTATGAATTATTTCTCAGTTCTCATTCAATGCATTTCAGCACACACCATCAAGAGTCAGCACGAGTCTCGGATCAAACATCCTCGCCTGACCCCTTTTGTTTGTTCCTTTATTTTAACGTAGTCCTGTAACATGTCCAGTGAACCTGCTTTTTTAAACAAGCTACAACACGTTCTCTTCATCTGTATAATAAACCACCAATATAACGTGGCTACAAGTCAACTCCTTCTTTGACAGTTATTACACATGATTTTGTGACATGCTATGAAGAATATCCTGGTATTTATTGTGTAATTCGATACTCGGTTGAGTTTGAATGAAATAAAACCAGTCATCACTGTTACGTTATCCAAGACATTCAGTCTGTTGATTTCGAAAACGAAACAAACGCCAACACACTGTAATGTTAGAGTTAAGAGATACAAAGTTAGATAAAACACACAGTCTACAATAACCTTGTTAAATTATTTAATGTATT